>CP144080.1:600000-1159314 GCA_036428645.1 Kwoniella sp. DSM 27419 | reverse complement strand
CCCCTAACCCCTAACCCCCAACCCCTAAACCCCTAACCCCTAACCCCTAACCCCTAACCCCCTAACCCCTAACCCCTAACCCCTAACCTAACCCCTAACCCCTAACCCCCTAACCCCTAACCCCCTAACCCCTAACCCCTAACCCCTAACCCCCTAACCCCCTAACCCCTAACCCCTAACCCCTAACCCCTAACCCCTAACCCCTAACCCCTAACCCCTAACCCCTAACCCCTAACCCCCTAACCCCTAACCCCTAACCCCTAACCCCTAACCCCTAACCCCTAACCCCTAACCCCTAACCCCCTAACCCCTAACCCCTAACCCCTAACCCCTAACCCCTAACCCCTAACCCCTAACCCCTAACCCCTAACCCCCTAACCCCTAACCCCTAACCCCTAACCCCTAACCCCTAACCCCTAACCCCTAACCCCTAACCCCTAACCCCTAACCCCTAACCCCTAACCCCTAAGATATGACAAGAGTCAACACCAAGCCGCCCATGCTCAGAACCAAGTGGACTCGAGGGGATGGCAGCTGCATGTTTGCAGCCTTTGCCAAGGCACTGAGAGGTGATGAGCTGTCCGCCACTGAGGCCAGGGTAGCAGCACTTGACTGGGCCAGAGCTAATCCAGATGCCCTGGCTGCCTTTGTCAAGGGAGACTATGAGGCCTACCTCACTAGGATGTCAAACCCGGCAGAGTATGGTGACCATGTGATGCTGGAAGCGCTGTGCAGGGCATACACAGTGGCAGTATCTGTGGTCAAGAAGGCTGAGGACGGCAGCCTGTTCTGGACCCGGCTGGGCACAGCTGTGACGGTGACCTGGTCTATCCCGCTCTATCTGGAGAACGAGCACTATGAGAACTTGGTGACTTATGATGAGCTTCTATACAGGATTCAGCATGAAGTAGCTAGCTAGTAGATAGATGGGCGTGCTTTTCCCCTGCAGAGGTTTTTACTGCAGCCCCATGACATGTATCTGTGTGACTTTGGTCGCTATGGTGGAGAACAAATGGTCTATGGTGGACCGGCCAAGGACCCAACGTAGCTAGAGTCTAGGGACCTTTTGCATCGTGTAGAGCGCCCTTTCTTACCTATATATCATCCCTTTGATCAGGCCCAATCAGCCAGACAAGCGGCCAACATGACCTACCAGGTGAGGTCTGGGCCAAAATTGGTCAGAGGTCCATAGCTCAGTCAAAAATTGGAATTTCCAAAAACGAAAAGAACATATATGTGCAGTTTTAAACGAGCTTTCTAATGGTATATAACATGTCTCTCTAAGTGGCACGCAGAAAAACCCCCCAGTGCCAGAACCCTCTGTAACCCCCTCTTAGGAAACCCCTTATAACCCCCTAAGGTGCTGCGTTGTTTGTAGAAGCTTACAACGGTTTCATCACGAGCGGTGTGCGCAGACCATGCTGCGACTCCGGGTCAAGCGATGGTGGAGCACAGGCCAGATCAGCGGCAGAAACGCAGGCATCGTCGTGTCAGGCGTTCGCTGATTGATCGGCGCCACGCTGTAGACGCTTTGAAGCCTCGCAGGTTGCATAGCGGTCTGCTCAGGAGTCGCACTGCTGCAGACCACATCGAGTCTGGAGCCCGTAGCAGACGACGACACCGTTGATCAGTTGTCACGTTGATCCGCTTGGATATTGCAATGACGGACGAAGAGCAAAGGTCTATTGCCCGAAAACGGCCCATCCTCCCATCCCCTAATCTCTTGACACCCCTAACCTCTGACCCCTAGCGCGGTCCGCGTGTTTTGAGCTAATCCGACGACGGTAGCAGCGATTGTCGTGAGTTAAGTCTTGCAGAGAGACGTTTCTGCTAGCGGTCCTCCCTCCCTCTTGATGCGTCGCAGAGGCGTTTAGTCCTGACCCCAGTCTCAACGTGCTCAAGGCATCATGTACGGGCGCAACAACGCCTTCCTCTCCGTTCGTCTGTCCTAGCAAACGGCCCGATCACGAGCGGTAACGGGCCTCTCCCGAGCATGCCGATGGCTCGAGTCCGCGTTTCATTGCTCCGCTTGAAGGCCGTTCAAGCGGCCGCGAGGTCCAAGTGAGCGCTGTCACTCATCCGTCACAGCTTGTCTCCGAAGGTCAAAGGTCGTCTGAAGCCGTGATCAGGCTCGACAGGCGTCAGCTCCGACGGCTCTCCACGAGACAAACAATCAGTACGAGCACGCAACTCGGTGCAATCCCCACGGTGAGTCAGCTGACCTATCGCGTATTCTCCTGAACGGTCTGATCATCGCTAGCCACGGCTTCGCCCTAAGCAGTGAGATAACCTCGTCAGCAGATAGCCGAGTCAGCGTCTGGGTCCCCCTTTCAGCCAACGCTTCCCGCAGCTGATACGCTGGGCTCCATCTGACAACCGTCGGCGGTCGCTTGGGTATCTCTCGCTTGTGTCATCGCTTACGGTCCCTGATGCCGGGACGATAACGCCGTGTGGCTAAACCGCCGGCCGGAACACGGCTCTGGCGCAGCGCGTTAAGCTTATTGGTCTGCTTGGCGGGTTCAAGCATGTGATCCAAGCCACGGCCAGGTGGAGTCGGATGGGCTAATTATAGACCGATGAGGTCACCCTCGGAAGTGAGAGGAGGGATCGTTGATAAGGGGGTGGGAAGAGATGTTTATAAAGTAGGGGCACGAGACCAGGTCTGCCCCCCCCCTCCCCATCAGCACCATGCAGTACGAAGACAAGAACGTCAAGGGTTACGGTGCACCTCACACCGAGGTTCATGCCGCGGATGAATCGCTCGAGAAGAAGAGCGACACCAGTTTGCACCGGGGCCTCAAGCCGCGTCATGTTTCGGTGGGTGCGAAAATTGGGCTCTCGCTGACCCCCTAGCTCATCGCCATCGGCGGTGTCATCGGGACGGGTCTGTTCATTGGTACCGGTACGGCGTTGTCTCACGGTGGTCCCCTCGGTCTGTGGTTGGGTTTCTCCTTTGTCGGCATCTTGACCTTTTTGTGAGTCTACCGGCGAGGGATCTGGCTGACGGGTAGTATGATGCTCGGACTAGGCGAGATGGCAGCGTGAGTGGGAGTCGTCGAACTCGCTGACCCGTAGCTACCTTCCCATCACCGGAGGCCAGCTCACCTAT
Source organism: Kwoniella sp. DSM 27419 (assembly GCA_036428645.1). Classification (NCBI taxonomy): domain Eukaryota; kingdom Fungi; phylum Basidiomycota; class Tremellomycetes; order Tremellales; family Cryptococcaceae; genus Kwoniella; species Kwoniella sp. DSM 27419. The sequence continues at coordinate 1,156,205 of CP144080.1, read as the reverse complement.
GCGGGACGATTCTTCGATCCCGCTTTGGGATTCGCCATGACCTGGAGTACAGTGAGTGGCAATGCAAAGGTACCCCGCTGACCGGCAGACCATCCATTGGGCTTTGACGTGTGCTTCCGAGTGGGTGACGAGATCGCGAACCCAGCTGACTCTAGACTATCCGCCGTGGCCGTTCTGGTCAACTACTGGATCGAGGCGACCAGGATCAACAACGCCGTCTGGATCACCATCGCCTACGTCGTCGTGGTCGTGCTCAACTTGACCACTTCCGGCGTCTATGGCGAGACCGAATTCATCTTTAGCAGCATCAAGGTGTTGACCATCATGGGGTTGATCAGTGAGTGCGTCGCGTCGGCTTGACTGACGCCTAGTCCTCGGTATCTGCATCGACTGTGGCGCTGGACCCGAAGGCCACTACCTTGGCTTCCACTACTGGCGAGAGCCCGGAGCTTTGGTCCAGTTTGAAAACATCGGCGGAAGCACTGGACGGTTCCTCGGTTTCTGGAGTGTCATGACTCAGGCCGCCTTCTCCTACGGCGGTGTCGAGTTCTTTGCGATTTCCGCTGCGGAGAGCGCCAACCCTCGATTCTCGATCCCTCGAGCTATGAAGCAGATCTACTTCCGAATCCTGGTGTTCTACATCCTCGGCACATTCATCCTCGGTCTGATTGTTCCCAGCAACAACCCTCGACTCGGCACAGCCAGTAACGCCGCGGCGTCCCCGTGGGTCATCGCGATCCAGCTCTCTGGTATCAAGGGACTCCAGCACGTCATCAACGCGTGTCTGATCACCTCTGCCTGGTCTGCCGGTAACGCCGATTTGTACATCTCATCCCGATGCCTCTACAACATGGCTCACAAAGGCCTCGTTCCCAAAATCTTCCTCAAGACCCATCGATACGGCACGCCCTGGGTCGCCGTCCTCACCATGGCCACGATCCCCCTCCTCGCCTACATGACGGTCAGCAACAGCGCCTCGACCGTGTTCAACTGGTTTGTCAACCTCGTCGCGGTCATGGGCCTCTGCGAGTGGATGGGCATCTGCCTGGCGTATATCGGCTTCCGTCGCGGGATGAAGGCGCAGGGATTTGACAGGTCTACTCTGCCCTACAGACATCCTTTGGCCTTGTTCGGCGCCTGGTTTGCGTTGATCGCCTTTGCAAGTGAGTAAAAACCCCGTCGACATGGCTGACCCTCAGTCATCATCTTTTTCTCTGGCTGGACCGTATTCCGAGACACTGCCAACTTTGACCGAGCCACGTTTATCACGAGTGAGTGTGCAATTCGGGACGTTGCTGATGGCAGACTACCTCCCCGCGGTGTTCTTCCCCGCCTTGTACTTTGGCTACAAGTTCTACGCAAAGACGTCACTCGTAGACCCATACACGATGGATTGTGAGTCCATATTTATCCCAGCAGAGTTGACACCCAGTCGTCACCAACATCGCCGAAATCGAGGCGACCATTGTCGAGCGACCGCCCGCCAAGGGCATCGTTGGGCATCTCCAAAACATCTTCCTCTAGGCAGAGAATCAGGTCGGGACGGAAAAAGTGTAGCGATTGTAGCTTGTATCATGCCGTGATGCAGATTCCAGAGTGCCACTGATGTCATGGCTCGTCCACTATATAGTCGACCAAAAGAAAGGGCTACCCCTCGTTCATCCCCATCATGCCCGGGTACCACGCCATATCCCTCGGGTTCAGCGCCGCGGTCGTGCTCGCCGCCAGCACCTGGCAATGGCCGGTCAAATGGCTGTTGTCGGGAACGCCGATCTTGTCGCTACTGCTGCTCCTCGGCGCCGCCAACGGGACTCAGGTCCTGCCGTTCCTGCCCGTCTCGCTCGTCCTCGTCGTGCTCAACCTGGTCTACGCCGTCGCGGCCACCTCGTGGTTGCTGTACGGCTGCCTCACCGCGTTCAATGTCCCCGCCATCTTCCTCGTCAGCATCTTTCAGTTTGACATCCCGGCCAGGCTGCTCCGTCGAACCTTGCGCAAGGCCCTGACCCAGCTGCAATTCGTCCACGACACCATCGCCCTGTTTGACATCCCAGCGCTGGAGATTGATGTCGATGTGGAAGGTTTAATGGTGATACGGGGGATGACCATCTCACTGTCCACCCTGACGGTCGTCGCCCACGGTATCGAAGTCGGGATCAAGCTGTCGGACGACATGGAGCTCGCCATTTCCACCGAGCGTTGTACGGTACGACTCTTCCGGGGCGTGCACATAACCGACTGCTACGCCAACCTCAAAGGAGGAGCTTACGAGATGACGTTTGGGGAGCTGGAGCCGAGCGAAAAGGACGAAGATGGCGACACGTTGATGGTCGAAGCCACCCCGCTGTTGCGAGCCGCGGCCAGGCCAAAGATGGTCAAGATGAGGAGTCAGATGACAGGAGGGATCGATATTCAAGATTCGGGTGCCAAGAGCGGGTGGAACTCGATGCGCAGGTTGTCTCCAGACGACCAGTCCGCCCACGACCAGTACAAACGCATGCTCGACGAGATCATCCACACCAATGCCATTTACAGATTCCGACAACAGCTCGATCTCGACTCGCGGGCAGACCTCCGCGCGGCCATTTGCTCCAAGATGCAGAATGAGCCGACGGTACCCCACCCGCCTAAACGCTCGATCAAGGTCACCACGCTGCAAAACTTGTCCAAGCCTGGCACCAGGCGAATCCTGCATCGCTTGCCCATGCTCCTCAGGCTGCTTCTCAACCCCATCAGCTATCTACACCCTGTCGAGATCTCTTCGATCACGGCGGCGGGCTCGGGCAAGTACATCTCTCACATGCTCAGGACGCATCTGTTCAAGAGCTACTCGGAAGACTCGAAAGAGTTGCGCCGATTGGAGAAACGAATCCTGTCCTGGTTGGCCGATGCCAATTTCGCCGTCGAGCTGAATGATATCCACGGGGTGGCCAGCGTCCCCTTTATCTCAACCTATGACATCCTGGCGCAGCTCAAATTCGGTGACGTCGTGGCGTATCGATCTCTCGTCGACGAGGTGGTCCTGGAACAGGTGGTCAGGCTTGGAGGTGCCGACGCCACGTTTACCATCCCGTCGTACCTCCTTCCCCACCACGAGCATCTCCTCCCACCCGTGCCGACAACCGGCGACAAGCAGGAACTGGAGGAGCAAGCCAAGGGCGCGGACGGTCGACCCAAGGAGATTCAAGCGGAACGAAAGCTGGAGCAGGCTGAAAAGGACGAAGCCAACGTCCGCCTCAGCGCACATGTCCAGCTCCCGGCGTGCTTTTCCCAAGAACTACTCAATTTCATCGCCGCACTGGTCAAGGCCACCAAGGTGGTCGAGATGGAGAAAGAGCCCGGAGCCATGGAATCAAAACTATCTGGGCTCAAGGACTTTGGCCAGGCCTTGTCCAAGAGCATGAAGGACGGGATGAAAAAGACCGTGGTCGACGGTGTCATTAGCGACAAGTGGATCGCCAAGATGGTCGGTAAAATCACCAGGCAGCTGGAGAGCGCTCAGGGTGACGTAGGGTACACGGGTGACATCCCGGTCAAGCTGGAGGTGTACCGATTACCAGAGGGTCATCCCGAGCTCAACAAGATCCTGGCGTAGTGTAGCGATGTACGGATCATACTGCAGACGAATCAGGCTATTCCAGAGGGCATATGAAGCAGGGCATCCAAGTGATCGTCATAGCCATCCTCGCTTGAATGTCTGACGTCGAAGTTTCCCTGACTGACAGCTGGGACCCGACGTCATGGCGAAGGGGGTATATAACCCGGCGAGGAGTATGCACTCTGCCCGCCCTCAACTCAGCCGAAATGTTCTCCACCACCACCACCGCCATCATTACTTCTGCCGCTTTGGCCCAGCTCGCCGCGGGCGCCGCCGTACAGTCCCTCGCTCGAGGCAACGACTGCCTCCAGGTGTCTGGCACCCCTTCGAGCGGCTCTCAGGTCACCCTCGGCGCCTGCAATTCGAACAATGCTCAGATGACCTCGACCGGCCAACAGTGGGTCATCTCGTCGGGCAACAACGCCGGTGTGCAATTGTACAACACCAACTTTTGCCTCGACGCCCAGGACGACACTCCGGGCGGTGCCGTCATCGTGGCAGACTGCAATGGCTCTGGTTCCCAGACCTGGTACCTGACGGGGGACAACCGAGTGGCCATCACCGGCGGGACTCAGTGTCTCCAGCAGGGATCACAGGTCGAGACGCAGAACTGTGCTCCTGGCATCGACGAGCAGGCCTGGGTACCCAACCTTCTCTTTGACACCAACCAGGCGAGCTCGAGTGCTGGAGGTGTCGCAGGGGGAGCCGCGACGGCTAGTGGCGCCAGTGGTGAGTCATCCGTGTTGAGCATGGCTAATGGTCTAGCTTCTGCCAGCAGCGTGATCGGCTCCGCCACCTCGGCCGCGTCTGCCGCGGCTTCTTCTGCCGCTTCGGGCGCCTCTTCTGTGGCCGGTGCTGCTGCCTCGGGCGCCTCGTCTGTTGCCAGCGGCGCTGCCTCGGGTGCGTCATCGGTCGCCTCGGGTGCTTCCTCTGCTGCCGCCCAGGCCACCTCTGGCGCCTCGTCTGTTGCCAACCAGGCTACCTCTGGTGCCGGCTCGGCCGCTGGTCAGGCCACCTCAGGCGCCGGATCAGTCGCCGGCCAGGCCACTTCGGGTGCTGGCTCCGTCGCCGGTCAGGCCACCTCCGTTGTCGGTTCTGCCGCGGGCGCTGCTACTTCTGCTGTGGGATCCGCTGGAGGCAGCTCCGCTGCCCTTCCCCGAGTCGCCCTCCCTCTGGCCTTTACTGGTCTCGGAGCAATGCTCGCCGCCGCCCTCGTCCTCTAATCACCAGACTCTCCTGTAGCCATAGAATACATACATGCATACATCTAATCTAGACTGGATACTTGGTCTGCTGGAGCAGGGCCGCCCCGTGCATTGCAAAGAAGAATGGCCCGCGGGTTTTGGTATTGTCCTCGATACGGTCTTCGGCCGGGTACAAAAAGGCGTCTCGGATCAGCATCAGATTCGTCTGCATCCTCTGGACCTCCTCCCAGGTGTACTCGAGCAACACCTCCTCTAGGTGATCCAATTGGTCATCCCGGACCTGCACGGAAAACTTGTTCCAATCGAGCATGTCCCAGAACGGATGATGGGTCGTGTCCCCCAGGAGCACAGGGATGCAGCCACTGCCGTCAGCGTATTCTCCAGATGATCACTCACGCATAGATCACGTCAATGGTTCGGGTGGCCCAGCCGGTGGTCCCCCTCGGCAGAGGGCAGAAGACAGTATCCCCGATGGTCTCGAGGTAGTCCCCCTTGAGCTCGTTCCAGTAGCGCTGGAGAAGGTTCCCCTCGACCAGGTTGGACGCGGTGTGCTTGTATGGCCGATCACAAACCACCTTGTGGCGTAGCGTAGCCCCTGCCCCCGTTTGGGAGCCTTTGAACGCCACCAGGATGGACCTCTGTCGACACGGCTTGACCCGGTGTAGATCACCGAACCTCTCTCTGAGCTTGTCCTGGAGACACGTGCGGGAGGGGATGACCACGTCCTGGTCGATACGGTAGCCTGGCGTCAGTCCGAATCACTCAGCCGCACTCACAAGGACTGTTCAGGTCGCCCATTGGTTGCCAGCTGGATATCCTGGTCATCTCCTTGGCAACGCTGCTCCAGTCGCGAACTCGGAACAGATTGTGCAGCACCGTATTACACACGCCCCAGTCAAAGGTGAACGGGACGATCAGGTGAGACGGGTCAAAGCTGGGTGGGAGGTGTTTCACCGCGTTGGTGATCCAAGGCTCCACAGGAGGCATCTGGCGTCAGCTCGTCTTTGCACGTACACTCACCATCTTGGTACCGGCAAAGTATGGCATGAACACCAGGTCACCCGGGGCATACCTCTGGCTCAACGCCTTGACGCCCCGCTCCATGACCGAGTCGGCTGAAAAGCACCCATGGGATGTGCTCTGTACCTTGTTGAAGTCCTCTGGGTGATCGTCACGGTCCTGCTGAATGTCGTCGGGTAGCCGTGTGAGGTTGATATATGGGAACGAGGGGGACCTTTGTAGCCACCGACGAGCTCCAGGCCGGAGCACGTTCAACCAGGACGACTGGTCGACCTGCTTGATGAGGATATCCGGGTCGTACAGCTCGAGATCGTCCCAGTTGACCGTGGGAAGGGGATATGACAACGCCGGGACGTTGGCAAAGGCGGTGAATGGGAACCTTAGCCGGCTGGCACACGACGACAAGGCGCAGGCGCAGTTTCCCGTGTCCACGCAGACCGTCGGATGGTCGCAGAGATTGCTACAATGGTCAAGTCCACGCAGGCGCCAATCGGCAGGCTCACCCGTGGGCAAGGGGGCAGGGTGAATGGTGAACGGCCGATGTGGCAATCTGGCCAGTTTGTCCTGTGCCACCCGGCGAGCCGTATCCAGCCGTCCACAGATCGTCGTCTGCTGTGAGGCGTTGAAATACCGCATCGTCTCTAATCGCTGATCGCTGATCGACGAGGCCAGCGGGTCTTGCCTGAAGAACGGCCAAGGGGCTGACTTACCTGGACAGCACATCGGGGTGAGGCGGAATCGTCCCGGTCGGTCGGTGTGTGGGACCAGCGGCGTGCTCGTCTCTGCAAAGGACAACCTGACGTAGCCAGTGAGCGAGTCGACCCGAGCGATGAATCTCGACTGAGCGCCGAGGAGATGGCCTGGTTCGGTCGCTTCAAAGTGCTTGATACCGTTGGAGAACCGAACGATGGCTTGACGACCGTCCCCCTTGACCTCAAACCGCCAGGTCTGGGGGTCATCGGTATCGAGCCAGGTAAACACCCCCTCGGCCTCTTGGAGATACTCCATCCCGGTGGGTCCGTCGTACCCCACCGTGCCGGTGCATCCGTCCAGCTTGACCAGGTCGTGAGTGGTGTAAGCTGGTCTCCCAGCGCAGTCGGTCGAGATCTTGGCGTCGAGATAGTCGATCGTGTCGCCAAGGTAGGCCGAGACCAGCCGGACTAGACCCTGATCCTGGTCGATCCGGGACTCAAACCCGAGGACGTCCCTGGCCCTGGTCGTACTGCCGACATATCGATCTGGGTACCGATCGTCGCCAGGGATGACCTGCAGAGGTGACGACGAGTTGGTCAGGGTGAGGACCTTTTGCACCAGGCCCATGGCCGGAGAGGATGCCCCTCGGGCGACGTTGAACACCTCGATGAGATCGCCCGCCCTGCCTTCCAAGCGATTGACGGCTAGCGAAAAGGCATCGATCACGTCGTCGATATGTATCATGTCGAGCTGGCGTCAGCTCTGCCCCGACACCCGACTCACATCCTGGTTCCCCCCGACCATCTGTATGGGTCGATGCGCCAGCGCATTGGTGATGATGGCCGGAATCAGCCTCTCATGGTGGTCTCTCAGCCCTCCGTACACGTTCGAAAGCCTCAAGAGGATGGCTCGGGACCGGTGAGACCGTACCACCGCCTCGGCGGCGCTCTTGGTCGACCCGTACGCATTGGCAGGCTCGTTCGGCGTGTCCTCCGTCACCGGCGTGACCTGTGCGTTCCCGTACACCTCCCTCGAGCTGGCCTGAATGAACCATCCGTCGTTCACCTTGCGCTCCATCATCCCCAGGACCAGGTCAGTGCCCCGGACGTTGACGTCCTCACAGTCCGGCTCGTTATCCAAACACCAGCCGACCCGTGACACCGCTGCGAGATGGATCACGCCGATCGTGTCGCTGGTGAAGGCCCTTTCCAGCACCTGCTCGTCCCGGATATCCCCATACATGACCTTCAACAGGTGATCCGCCTGAGGTAGGTCCCGATGAATCCCTTCAATCTCGTCCGGGTGAAAGATCAAGTCGAGCACGGTCACGGGTGTGTTGGATGTGAGCAGGCGGCGAACCAGTTGCTTGCCTGGGCATCAGCGCGGTGTCTAGCCAAAGGACTCACCAATGTTGCCACCTCCTCCCGTCACGAGCACCCGCCCCTTGGCCTGCACCCCTACCTCGTCCGTGTCCCATGGCGTTACCTGACCGTTCCAAGCCTGGCCAAGCTGTGTCTGGTGAAGCAACACCCCTGTCAGGCCCAAGCAGACGACGGCGGCGACCACGACCTGCCGATAGCGACGGAGGGCCTGCATCTTGCATGGTGTAAGAGGAAGAGCAGGATGGAAGACAGGGATGAAACCGATAGATGACCCCAGACATGCCGCTTTGGTGCTTCCCGCAGAGAACCGGGACACGTGAGGATAACGACATGCATGGTGACTGTAGAGAGCTGCTATGTAGGGAGCTGTGTAGGGAGCTGCCATGCACAGAGATGTACAGGTCGAACCATGAACCCAAGCATGCGCCGGCATGCGCCAACACGCATCAGCATCGACCTAGCTGTGTCTGCGTCGCGGCGACCTCGACTGGATGCGCCGACCTCGTCGGCTCAGCACCGTCCCGTCCTGCGCACACGTCTTGAGGGCCTCGTAAGCGGTCGCATCGGGGCAGGTCCCGTTCAGACACGCCGCGATGACCCCGGCGGTGCTCAACCCCTCGTCCCAGGCCCCCTGGATGTAGCCAAACGCCTCCTCCGACATGGCCTCGCCGGTAAAGTGCACCCGGTTGTCGCCCACGGGCAGGCGCAGGTTCGAGTGGTGCTGATCGAGCGCTCCCAAGGGCCAGTTCGAGTAGGACCCTCGGAACAAGGGGTCCAACGTCCACCTGGGAACGAGGATGTCGTCGGGCTGAGGGATGTCATCCCCGTACATCTCCTTGAGCACCTGCATGACCTCTTCCTGGATCTCTTCATCCGACAGCTCTTCGTTCCTCCGGGCTTGCTGATCCACCGCGGTCACCATGAAGACGTTGCTCGAGGTGTTTTGAGGCAGGAAACCCGGGGCGTTGATGTTTTGCCAGGAGGGGTACCTCCCTCGGACGTCGGGATCGCCGTAGAGGGTGAACTGAGGGTCAGCCTGCGCGGTCGCTCTCCGCACCCACCTGCTCGTCGCCCCAGAACTGGGTCGGGAACATGAGAAAGATCTTTTGATACGTCGCCATGGCAAAGGTAAAGATGGCCTCCTTCTTCCAGTCGGGCAGCTTGGGTACCCACTGAACATCCTGGTGTTGCAAGACGCCAACGCTAAAGGTGGATATGACATGGTTGGCGGCGAACGTGCCCTTGTCAGTGGTGACGAGAACATCGCCGTCGTCTCCAGCAGAGTAGTCGATGGTGCGGACGGTGGTGTTGAGCCAGAGTCGGGGGTCTTGCAACCCCTGGCCAAAGATCTCCCTGGCTTCCTGGACGAACATGTACTTGAGACCGCTGCACGTCAGCTCGTTCGACCCCGCACGACTCACCGCTGGTCCAGCACAAAGTCATCCGCCTGATCAGCCAGCCCGACCTCCTGGCCAAACGCATTGGCCAAGGAGGACTCCTCGGGGGTTTGAGCAAACGTATAGTCAATGTTCCACCACTCGTACAACCACTGCATCGGGGTCACCGGGATCCAGTCCATGATCGAGGTGCCCACCCGGACGCTGAGGTCGACCAGCATGTTGTCCTCTCGCCAGGCTGAGCATCAGGTCAGCCGTGTCCCCGGTCACCTCACTCACTGGCATAACCCCCGACGTTGTCCAAGAAGTTGTCGTAACCCTCGGTGAACCCTTGCACCTGGTCGTCGTCGAGGAACTCGCCCCGGAGTCCCGTAGCATCCACTCCCGCGACCCCAGCCTTGCCTCGAAAGTAGACGGCGTCGGTGTAGTTGGTCCTGGCCGTCTGGATGCCCCACTTCTCGGCCAGGGCTTGGATCGGCTCCTTGCCTGGACCTTGGATCCAGTTGCATCCCTTCTCGACCGATATCTGGCTCCCGTCCGAGCTGGTCAGGTATTGATTGTGGGCCCTCCCACCGAGCTCGCCATGGGCCTCGATCAGGAGGATATCGGTGACGTTGTAGTCCTGCACGAGAGACCTGGCCAAGCTGATGCCGGATATGCCCCCACCGAGGATGACCACTTGAGCGCGGGCGACGGGGTCATTGTCACGGACTGAGAGGGCTGCGATGGCAGGGACGAGCGCAGCCGCGGCGGCTGCCAATGCTAGCATGGTGGGTGATGCGCGAGAGAACAGTCCGAGAGATGAACGACCGTCCATATGTACGACCCATGGGCTGTCAAACCCGATGCCAAGGCTAAACCAGTTATCGACGGATTAGGCTGTTGGGCGTTGGGTTCTTCCAACCGAGCTATTCGGCTATCTCTCTATCTATCTCGGCAATGCATGAGGGTCAGCTGATAGCGGGTGAGATGGTGCAAGCACAAGGGTGCTGGGGACATGCATAAGATATAGGGGAGCGCGGTCGGGAGGCTCGACTAACAGTCTCACGCCGCGTCCCCCTCTCCTTGCCCTCACCCACACCCGCCATGGCAGAAAAGAGCGACAAGGACCTGCCGGTGCAGATCATCGACGTGCACGAGGCTCACGCTACGAGGCCTCTGGACAAGGACACCTTCTCGTTCATCAATGTCTTCAGTCTCGCGTTCTCCTGTATCAACAGCTGGGTCGCGTTGGTGGCCGGACTCGGCGCGGTGCTCAACTCGGGTGGTCCCACGGCAGGTGAGTCGGCAGGGGCCAGGACCACCACTTACAACAAGTCACCTACGGCTTCATCTATGGCACGGTCTGCACCATGGCCACGGTCCTGAGCCATGGCGAGATGTTTGCCGTCTTCCCCACCGCGGGCGGGCAGTATCACTGGGCGGCCATGCTCAGCCCCCCTCGATGGAGGGCCAGCATCAGCTGGACCACGGGCATGGCCAATGTCATCGCCCTCTGGCTCGCCATCGCCGCGGGAGCCTACCTGTGCAGTGAGTCGACCCACGATCGACCCCGCTGACGCCAGCCAACATGGTCGTCTCCATGATTCTCGTCAACAACCCCGACTTTGTCCTCACCCCGGCCAAGCAGTATGCCATCTACGTGGCCATGTGCTTGTTCGGTCCGTTGACCGCCCAAGGAGTGGGCTCCCGAACCAACAGGATCATCGAAACCGGCCTGATGGTCTTGTCGGTCGGAGGGTCCATCATTATCGCCATCACGCTCCTTGCCACGGCTCAGACCAAGGCTTCGGGGGTGAGTGTAGACTCAAGGGCCAGGCTGACGACAGCGCTTTGTCTTCGCCGGGACGAACAACACCACTGGGTGGGATTCCATGGCCATTGCCTGGCTCATCGGGCTCCTCCAGTCTTCCTACGCCTTCATCGGGTTTGACATCATCTATCACGTCTCCGAAGAGGTCGAGAACCCAAAGAAGGAGGGCCCGCGTGCGGCCAACTGGACGATCGCGTTCAGTGGGGTGTCCACCTGGTTCATCATCCTCTGCATCCTGTTCTGCATCAGCGACGTCGAGCGAGTCACCGGGACCAAGCTGGGGTGGGTTTCTGCGACCTACCGAGCTGACGTCCAGGCTCCCGTTCGCCCAGATCTGCATGGATGCCACGGGCTCCCGCGCCGCGACCACCATCTTCATCCTGATCCTCTTGATCATCTTTAGCAACGCGCCGCGGGGCAACACCATCTCGGCCTCGAGGACTCTGCTCGCCTTTGGTCGGGACGGCATGTTGCCTTTCGCCGACTGGTTCATGGTGGTCAAGTTCGGTGAGCCCATCTGGGGGTCGGTCCTCTCAGTCATCGTCGCCTTGCTCGTCGGCCTCGTCCAGTTTGGTCCAGCCGCCGCGTTCAACTCGCTCCTCGGGGGTGCCACCATCTTCTCGTTCGTGTCGTACAGTGAGTGAACGTCCATGATTCCCGCTGATCCACAGCCATCCCCTGCGCCTGCATGCTCTTCGGGGGAAGGCAGCGGCTCAACAGGCTCTTCCCGGACCGGCTGCATAACCTGGGCAAGCTGGGAGTGGTCTACAACATCGTCGCCATCTTGTTTGTTCTCCAGACGATTGTCATCTTTTGCTTTCCCGCCACCATGGTGAGTGCTCACGCAGTGACACGCTCTGACGATAGCCCGTCACCGGGGCCAATATGAACTATGTGATCGTCTTCGCGGCCTTCTTCATCGGTGTTCTCGCCATCATCTGGTTCACCTACGCCAGGAAGAGGTACGAGGGGCCAAATGTGAGTGCATTGTATGAACCAAGCTGACGACAGAACGCCTTCCTCGAGGAGATCATCAACGGCGAGTCACGACCCGAGGTGCCCGTGTTGTAATCCATACGCCATGATACATGTCCTATCGCTTGATGTCCTATCGCTTGATGTCCTATCGCTACATGACCTGTCGCTCGAAGTCATCGCTCCACGACTACGCGTCGACGTCCTTGGACACGGGCCTCGGGCCCAGCCCAGTCTTCTCGTAGATCGCATCGATCGTCTCCATCTGGGCGATCGTGTCCTCCTGGGTGATCCAGTGCTTGGGCTCCTTACCCTTGATCTTGTCCACGAACGCTTCGAGCTGGTACCTGCATGTCTCAGCGGCGTCCCGACGTCACAACCCACCTGTACGTGCTCCAGTGAACATCGCCGACGTCCTTCCACTTGGGTCCGTAGTTGTAGTGCTTCTGATACGTCGTGTGCTTGGTGACCTTGTCGGTGATGGCAATATAGTGATAGATGTGAGGCATCATAAAGTTGTAATAGTAGATGGTCGCCTTCTCACACTCGATCTCAATCGCGGGAGCCTGCCAGAACTTGGGCACGACGTAGCCTAGTGATCGGGTCAGCGCTGTCGGCCAAGTATCACCCACCCAGGTTGGGCTGGTCCATGTCGACGTAAATCTTGGACTCGACCGTCCTGCCTCCGATGTCAAACTCGAGATCCGCCCAGGAAGCCGAGTCGACCCTCTTGTCCTTGCTCCAAGGCTTGGAGTGAGCATTTACGACCCTAGGCTTGATGCCGGTGCCGAGGAGAGTGTCGTTGTCACCACCGACAAAGTACCGAGTCGAGCTCAAGGCGTACGTCTCGTCCATGAGGGCTGGAAGTCAGCGTTGCTTAGGGCGACAACTCACCTCCTCCGCTAAGACACTGTCAGCTGGGCTGCGCCGCTGGCCACGCTCTACTCACCCAAGAGCCCATTGCCACCGGATGTCACTCGCCGGGATGGTGTTCTTCGGCGTGACCATCCTCGAATAGGTCCTCTGAATATCTCCAAACTTGCCGCTGGCCAGGAGGCTCTTGACGACGTGAGCGGCAGGGTGGAACTGCCAGTGGAACGCCTCGACACACGACTTGCCAGACGCCTCTGCTGCCTTGAACACGGCTCGGGCTTCGGGCCCGTTGGACGTGAATGGCTTCTCGAGTAGGACATGCTTGCCTGCTTGCAGCGACTTGATAGCCCACTCGCCGTGCAGCCCGTTGGGCAGGCTGATGTCTAGGGGTGAGCGGGAGTCCTCTAAGACTCTGACTCACAGACACCCTCGATCTCGGGATCCGCCAACAACTCTTCGTAGCTTCCATACGCCTTGGGGACGTTGTACTTTTTAGCCGCGTCTTCGGCGTCTTTGAGCTGCCTACTGGCCAGAGCGACGATCTTTGCGCCTGGATGGGTCTCGACCGGGTGGAAGATGGAGGCGGCGTTGATCATGGCCGAGCCGCCGATCACCCCGAGCTTGACGGCGTCGGGTTCTTTCGTCAACGCCTTGACATCGGGGCGCGAGTAGAGGTACTGCTGGAGAAAGGTGGTGAGCTGAAGGACCATTGCCATCTTGGCGGCGTCTCTGGGCGTGAGTGGGGGTGGATGAGGGACAGGAGCGAGTGCTACAAGCCATACTAGACCCAGACACCACCTCTTATATCCCCCTCGCTCTCTACCCGTCCATGACGTAGATCGAGACCTCGCAAGGCAGTCGCACTCGCTCCACCCTCGATTCCCGCAAACCTTTATCCGCCTCTCATGCATAATCATTCAGCGTTCTAGAACACCGATGCGCTAGCTGTCCCCGAGGATCTCCCGGCGTCGACCCTCTAGTAAACCCTTGAGCGTGTCCAGCCCTTTCAACACGCCCAGATCAGGTCCCTCCCCTTCTGCCAACCATGTATGGGCTAGGTCTATCAACTTGACCGTCACAGGGGGGCATCGCCTCGCCATCTTTGCATCCTCCCTCGTGCCGTCCAGCGAGACATCGTCCTCGTCTTCGTCCTCCTCGTCTTCGCTATCTCCCTCGTCAGAAAAGCCCGAGCCATCATCAGAGAAGGCAGATCGTAAGGGTCCTCCCGAGGTATCCGGGTTGGCCGCCTGTAGCGCTCGGATGGCTCGCTTGGCTTCATGCCGGTCGAGCGCCTCTGCCAGCCGCTTCGCATCGCCCTCGTACACGACAAGTACGGAAGCGCCGACAAAGCGGATCTCCAGTGTCTGCAGCAGCGTGTGCAGCCGATCGATCTCTGAGAGGATCATGTCGAGCACCTGGACGAGCAGCCTGGGTCCAATGGCGTGAGAGCTGTACGAGCCCGGCTCGGCCGTCCGTGTCTCTGGCAAGAGCGCTGGAGCGGTCGAGCCGGCGGACGAAGGGGCTTCCGAGACCGCCTTGGGGATCGCCTTGACCTCGTCACTGGGTAGGGGGAAGAACCGCACCATGCCAGAGGGGAGCTCCCCGGCAGAGATGCCCTTGCCAAACGACTTGGGCGTGAGGATGTACGAGCGGCTCGGCTCGTGCCACGTCTGGACGTCAGCCAAGTCGTGAGCGTGAACCCACCTGACAGCCCGTCAGGCGCAAGCCCGTCTCATGCGTCGTCGTCTCCCTCGCCTGCCTGTCCATCTTGACCCGCTTCGCTTCGGTCGCGTCGGGGCCGTACAGGACCGTTCCCAGCTTAACGTCGAGTATGTCAGGGTGGGTGTACGCGTAGGCAAGGTTCTCCAGCACGACGGACTGGTCGTGAGCGATGGCCAGTGAGTCTTTGACTCACCTCGGGCACCTCTGCCTTCCCCTCCAGCGCGTCCAAGGTGCCAGTCGCCGACAGCTGCCCTTCCAGCCGCAGGGTACCGTAAATCTTGGGGACGAAAGGTTTGAGCCGGCGTAGGGGAGCGTTCCGAGGGGCCGAGTTGATCATCTGGTAGAATGCGATCTCCCTGGGGAGCGCGGGCTGCGCGTTGGCGATGACCTTTCCCTCCCACCCACCTTGATCACGAGCGAGCCCGACGCATCTGACATGATGCCGTCGTGGCCTGCTACCTGGTTGACCAAGGGCGTGGCGTCGGATCCGTCCGTCAGTGCTGCGAGTGACATGTGTACTGTACAAGGCTGGTTCTTGGGTTGAGCGAGTGAGTGAATGAGTGAGTGAGTGAGTGAGATGAGATGAGATGGATGAGATGGGAGCGAGATCTCCGATAGATCACACGTGGTGAGTCTTGGCGTCCACAACGTCTGCATAGCTCTGTCATGCATGCTCTTCATCACGGTGCTCACTCTGAGCTGTTCAGGCAGTACTTATCGACCAAACACGACCAGCACAGAAAGCAAGTCATCGGCGGCGTCGTAACGAAACGCCAAGAACTTCGACGACGTGATCATCTCATCGCCCCTTGTTGACCCGGTCGTCATCTCGCTCTGTCGACATCTCCTCTTACCTGGATCTCTCCCAGCAGAGCAGTGCGGTCTTCAACCTCACCTCCAGCATGCCCCGAGCCTCACGTATCAACCCCGCGGGAGGTCGTGTGAACTCGCGGTTCTCTAGGAAGACTCGGATAGTGCTGAGCTATGCCCCCGACTGGGCCTTGACCATCCTGCTGTGGGTGGGTAGCGACATGCTCTTCGTGCCCAGATGACCAGCTCACACCCTCCCAGGGCATCTTCTACCTCCTCGACAAGATCAACGGGTACCGTCGGCTGTTCAGCGTCACCGACACCTCGCTCGCTCATCCCTATGCCGACCCGGAGAGGATCCCCGTCTGGCTCCTGGCCGTCCTCTGCGGTGTCGTCCCTGCGATCGTCATCATCATCACCGCGTGAGTGATGAGGACGAGTGCCCTCGCTGACGGACAGTGGCTTCCGACGATCCTTCTGGGACGCTCAGTCAGGCCTGTTGGGCCTGATCCTCGGACTGGGTCTCACCGTCACCTTCACCAACATTGTCAAGGTGAGCGTACAGCCTCTCTCGCCCGCTGACGGTCCAGATCACGGTGGGCCGGCCCAGACCAGACTTCTTCGACCGGTGCCAGCTCCCGGAGGATCTGACGTCAAACCCGGTCCACGGCTTGACCTCCTGGACGGCCTGTACGCAGACGGACGACTCGATCATCCAGGAAGGGTTCAGGAGCTTCCCCAGCGGTCACAGCAGCTTTGCCTGGGCCGGGATGTGGTACATGATCCTGTTCCTCGCCGCGAGTGAGTCTGAGCCGCGCCGCACGGCTAGTCAGCCCTGTACGCCGGCTCACCCCTCTTCCAGAGATGCGCATCAACAACCGCTCCGGCTACACCTGGAAGTCGTGGCTGCTGCTCGCCCCGCTGTCCTGCTCGACCCTCGTCTCGATCTCCCGGACCATGGACTATAGGCACCACGCGACGGATGTCATCGCGGGAGCCGTCATCGGTCTGCTGTTCAGCTGGTACGCGTACAGGCAGTACTATCCCGTGAGTCGGCCCGGGTGAGATCCCCTGCTGACCCCGTCCAGCCGCTCGAGCACGTCCAATCCTACAAGCCGTACTCGCCTCGTATCCCCAAGGACGAGGTGATCCCGATGCACCACCGTCCGCACCGCGCCAGCACCGAGGGCATGATCCGCCCCGGCACCGAATCGCACCACTATCCCAGCGACGTCACCGGGAACACGAGCCAGAATGGCGAGGCCACCTTCCTACCGGGTCAAGGTCAGCCATACGGCCAGTCACTCGCATGGAAGGGAGCGCCTGGCGATGCGGTACCGCAGAGCGTGGGCGTCCCAGGGTGGTCGGATGACCATATGAACGCTGGGGATCACGGGGAGGCAGAGGAGACGGTGCAGAGGGTGCAGTGAGCGTACGAAGACGTTGTGATGGGACGAGCTGGGCTCCCTGCGGCCATGCATCGTCGGCATGAGTATACACGCGAGCTTGTACATAGGGACAATGGCATACAGCCGACAACCATGGGTGGATGCAAACATACCTCGCCAAGGACGACGCCACCGCCATGCTGACGGTATGCTTACGAGACCGAGCGACGGGTCGGATCTGTGAGCTCGGCGGGAGCGGGGATAGCGACGAGGCCACGAATGTGTAGAGATGCATGGGTGTCGGATACATAGCACGGGGGCGAGGCAAAGACACACGCTGTTCGTCCCTCCTTCCCACACCATGACATCGCTCAAACGGACCTTTGCCCAGCTACAGTGAGGATCAGCGGACGAGGTGTCGGACAGCCATCCCTCCTCGTTCGCGACATCGCCATCGTCGGCCACCTCGTCCTCGGCCTCGTCGCCGGGCAGTATGCGCCTGTGGACCTACCTCGAGACGCTGCATAATGCCAGGGCACACGTCAATCCTGCGAGACATCAGCCCGTCGCGTGAGTGAATGGACGAGGGGACCGCTGGCTGACGGCAGCAGGGAACGCAGCGTCCCGCTTGATCCCCAGGACTGGCTGATCGATCTGAGCCCCGGGGCGAGCTACGAAGGGTGAGCGTGTTGGGTCATCCGTCGTCTGACGATGCAGCAAGGACGACGTCAAGATGTACCTGCGGCTGTTGGGTCGAGCCTCGGACCCCTCCTTGATCACGGAGACCACCCAGGTGGAAGCTGGACGAGCCTACCTGGCCGAGGAGATGAGCGGAGACAGGGGGTGAGCCTGCGTGACCGTCTCTCGATGCTGAACCCCTTTAGCGTCTTTGTCCACCCTTCAGACCTCATCACCACCCCTCACAACGCCCTTCACAACCCATTCTACCTATCGACACGCCCCGACCACAAGCCCAAGCCGTGGACCGATCTGGAACCCCGCGGTTGGTGGTACTTTACCTCTCTCCCCGGGGTCCTGCCCCGTGCCAGATGCTTCATGGACAAGCAAGGAGGGAGGCCAGGGGAGAAGTTTGTCATGACCCGGTCGACCAACGTCACGTCGTTCAGAGCGATTCAACCGGGCCTGACCCACGAGTTTGTCAAGGTGAGTGGGGCTGAAGCGATGGTTCGGAGTCGTGCTCACAATAGCCAGACCAACATACGCGCACCGCTGCTGCCCGGCGTCACTCCCCCGTCCCCCACATCCGATCGCTTCGCCCTGCTCATCTCTCAGCTCTACCGAACCAACATCCACCCGGCCCTGCGGTACCACTTTCTCTGCGTGGCCGACATCGAGGAGATCGAGGAACACATGGACTTCATGCTGGACACGTTCAACTTTTATGACGTCCCCTCGGTCTGGCCACAGTCCGGCCGGCCGGGTATCATCATGCGCGGGTGGTACCCCCAGTCGCTCGACCCGAACGAGAGCTGGAATGACGTGGACAAGAACAGGGTGGTGTTTCTGGACGGCTGGACCCGGGACGCCAGGGCCAAGCGGGCCAAGGAGATTGAAAAGGTCAGGAGGCTGAATGCGGACGATGACATGGATCCCGCGGCCGAGAAGGAGGCCAAGAGGGTGCGATTGAGGAGGGAGCTAGGATAGGTCCGCTGGGTGAGGAGAGGGAGTCAAGCCAAGCCACTCGACGTTCGCAAGTATCATCCATATTAGGTCTCTAGACTGCCTCGTGATGCACAGGCGTGTACAGTAGATGGCTTCAGTCTGCCAGTCTAGGCAGCCGGTGTCCGAGCGGCACCCTTTGCTCGCTGTCTGTCCTACCCAAACGTGGCGCTCAGTGTCGGTCTCGCTTGTCGACCAGGCTCATCACTTTGCATACTCCATGTCACATTGCACCTGCCCGGGGGCCTCTAAATATTTCTAGAATATCCCACACCCGTCACGCCCTCAGGCCAGCGACGATGGAAGCGCCGAAGGCGGCACAATCCAAAGCAGCGATCACCGCCACGCCCTTCATCTTTCGACAGGCTCGCATGTTGTCGTACACACCCATCTTTTGAGGGCCCGAGCAGCTGCCGAGGTTCTTGGCTTGAGAGACCGCGGCGAGGACAAAAGAGCAGGGCACAGATGACTGAGTCGAAGATGAGGGGCAGTTGCTTTTTGCCCTTGGGTCGGGCCGTGGCGAAGGTCAAATTGAACGGGATGACCAGGAGGGCGGCGGCGAGCTGTCAGGTGTTAGCTGAAGCGTTGTCTCGGACCACAACATGCACAAGACTTACAGCTGCCACGGCCAAGGTTTCGTCGCTCAACGCAGGTCGGGTCAACAGGGACCTGTCGAGGGCGAGTGACGCCATGATCAAGCCAGCCACGCTGAGGACGTATTGGACGTATCGGATGGCGAGGGTAGTGTACGGGAGCGGGAGAGAGGTGGGAGAGGGAGACCCAGCGGTCATCTTCTCGTTGTCGGTGCTGGTGCTGTGTCGCGACATGATAGTGGTTGTGGAGGGAAGAACTGCTGTACCAAATCAGTGTTCTTGGCGGATCGCCCATCGCCTCCTTATATATGCATATTGCTCGATCACGGATCGGCGTCGTCGCTTCGCTAGCCAATGACACGAAAGCCTCGCGGCGTGAGGCCTTTGACGTGGCTGACGAAGCGAGCGTGAAACGGACGACAGTGGCCAATGGTGAGAATGCCTCGTGTGGCGAGGCATCAACGTCCAGTTCCTGTGCTGCCACAGGGCGTCTCTGGGCGACACACCAAGCGCCACATCCTTACATCTCTGATACATGTACAAAGAAACTACTTGTCTGCCTTTTCCAGCTCCCCCTCGGTGAGCTCCCGCTTCCCACTCTGCCTCGCGACGTTGGCAAACTCGCGGATGGGCTGGTTCAGGTGGTGGAAGAAGTACGGAATGGCGAAGATGCAGATAAAGTTGGCGATGGCCAGGGCGACATAAGGCCAGATCAGGTACGGGTCCTCGATCACGTCGCTGAGGGCCAGTCCAATGGCGGCGGAGATGGCCTCTGTGCTGGGTCAGCGCTAGGCGCGTGGACGGCTGAGGAAAGATTCCACTCACGGTTGAAAAGGATGATGGCGTAGACCAGCGACTTCATCCGCGCGGGAGCACGAGTGTAGGCGATTTCGTCTGTGTCTCAGGTGAGCCAAGCCACCGCATCAGGTCCTAACCGGGTCCACTTACACGACGTCACGGACACAAAGATCTCTCCGATACCGGGCAGCGCACTGAGCGGGATCTGCCAGGCGAGTGGTACTGGGGACACGCCGGCCTCACAGTCCGTGGCGTGATACCCACAAGGCGAGGTCTTGTATACCCTCCACTGAACCAAAGCCCCGATGATCATGGTGATGGTACCCAAGGCGAACCCGATGGAGATCCTGGTCATCGGCTTGATGGGACGACCGATGCGTTCGAAGAAGGGGTACAAGCCGTAGGTGATGATGGGAGTGAAGATGATGATGCACAAGGGGTTGAAGTTGCCCATGAGATCGTTGGGTATATTATTGAGCGTCATGGCCGAGGACTGCGAGGGGTCAGTGGGTGGCCATGCCATGAGGCGACGATAGCACACACCATGTCATTTTCCATGTTGCCGATGCCACCGTCGGCCAGATAGTAGATTGGGAGGATCCACGACACGGCGCACGCCTGCAGCGACTGCCGGATCTCGTCTACAAACCTGTCGTCCCAAAAGACCTTGTCGACGTCGACGCTTCCGTCCACCCTGGCAATGGTCGAAGGCTTGGCCGAGTCCCACACCGCGTCTCCCCCTCGGAGGGCCTTGAACAAACCTTGTCGTCGGACTACCTCCCTCATGACGTAGTACGCCTCGAGGACGACGGACCCTTGTGGAGGGGCATAGTACAGCTTCTTGTACACGGCGAGAAACACGAACGGGACGATGACGTAGAGGATGGCCGGCTCGAGGTAGGCGAGCCAGAAGCCGACCAGTCGCTGGGTGTAGGAACTGACAATCATGAAGAAGGATCCGATATTGATGCACCAGTAAAAAATGAGCATGTACCGTTGGACCGTCGCTTGTGGGTCGAGGATGACCCGCTCGCCAGACCTGGTGGTTCGAATCACCGGTCGCTTCACGGGCGACTGGTCACACAGCAATGGAGCCAAGCACGGCTTGATGAAACCCGCGGCGAAGGCGAGGATGATGACGGACAGCATGAACGGGCCAAAGGCTTTGCCAGAGGCGATGACGGAAGGGATGGCAGGGATGACCAGGATGACATGAGCTACAGCGCCAATCGCCACACCGACGCAGATGGTCTTGAACCCTGCAGCGAGTCAGCCAAAGCTTACTCTTTAGGGCACGCCGACTCACGACCCCACTTGGTGTCCGAGATGATCCCGCCTAGAATCGGGATTAGGTAGCTCAGAAAGGTGAACGTAGAGGTGACGGCTGAGGCGGCCACCGAGCCCATGTTGAGGGCTCCTGCGGTCTGGTTCTTGCCCAGAGCGCCCTTTGCTACCGCACCCGTCCCGTTGCCGCCTTTTGGCAGCGGGCCTCGGATAAAGTTGGAGAAGGGCTTTTTGGACCCATAGTACGAGGCCCGCTCGGCAAGCTCGACCACGCACATGGCGATCACTGGCCAGTGCATAGGGGCTGAGATCCTGGTAGGTATCAGCTGGGTCCGAGCACCTCCATGGGCGCTGCTCACTTTCTCAACGTCTCGTACTCCTCGTCGGTCGGCTCGACATCCTCCCCGTCAATGGCATCGGACGCCCCGCCAAGATTGTACCTTGCGAGATCCTCCTTTTCGAATGCTTTCCCACCATCAGGCGTGGTAGGCTCCGAGCTAGAGGGTGTACGAGCGAGAGAGACTGGTTCGGTCAACAAATGTACGCAGACAACCCGACTCACCCATCGTGATCATGGGGAGTTCGGTCACTATGACCTACTACCCCCCCTGTCTTATACCCCCAGGTCAGCCTGGCAACGCATTTTTCCAACGACCTGGTGCAAGAGCACGCTATCTGCTAGCGTCATATCATGCATATCTGGTGTACGCTCGTTCGCTCGCTACGGGTCAGTTCGTTTGTCGGTAACCATACCAAAGGGTATAATTAGGCAGGAAGACTCGGTCGAGACCCATGCGGTCACGCGTCAATTGCCAAGGCAGAGCAGCGACAGTGAGTCATGGTTGGTAAATCTTGGCGTGCCCACATGTCCCAGAGCCCTGCATGTCAGAGCACCGTCCGTCATTTGGCGTCGTTTGGAGGTAAAGCAAAAGTCGAGGAATGTGGATAACGAGCGATCACGTATTCAGCCACACCACGTGTGATGCCGCCCAGAGCCGCAAGCGAGGTGTCGTCGGCGCGGCGTACGGCGTGCGGTGTGGACGGGGTCGTGGATGCATGAGGAGGTATCTGTGGCTGGTGATCGCTTGCTCGCCATCGCGGATGCATGGGAGGTCACGGTGAGTAAGGGGTTGCGAGGTTGTCAGTTGCAAGCCGGACGGACATGAAGGGGCACGGTGCCAGTCCTTTTTGTCCTGCTCTTGGGCCAGCTTGCCGTGTCTAGGTGAAGACTTGGTTCAGCGTTGAATTTCTTTGGAGGCCATATATGATCCGGTGTGACACGGGTCATTGTCTGCAGGTGCAGCTGTCGAGCTGGCGTCCGCCTGACTCGAACATGACTGGGTTCTCACTCCAGACACACCGGGATGCGCCATGGGATGTGCGCGACAAGGGACCAGGATGCACGTGGAAACGACACGGGTCCCACCGCATGCCCGGCCTGTTAGACCGCCGCCTACATCGGGGTCGTGGATCTAGACGTTCTTCTTCCTGCCCGCTTCCTCACCCCTGCTGTAGGGTCGCTCCGGAATCGTCGGGACCTGCAGGGGTTTGTCCCCATCCGCTTATCGTGACGTAAGGCAGAGTCAACCCGATGATGCATAGGAGAGGAAGGAGACGGGGTCCCTCGTGCATATGCATCGGGTCAACTCGTGGATGAAGGGTGGACTCGGGGGGGGGAAGCATGGGGAGCAAGGAAGAAGGGACAGAGGGGGAGAGCGCTGCGACGGCGGTGACGCGGTGGTGGACAGGAACAGAGTCGCAACATGCATACCATGGGCGTCCGGGTCTCGACGCTGGCCCGTATCATCGATGCATCGGACAACGTCATCCCCCTCTGGTACGGGTCGACCACGGGAAGGAGACCAAGGCCGACGAGGTCCGGGGCTGGGCTCGGTGCATCGAAGGGATATGTATATATATATGTACATGTCGATGGATGCATCGTCTTCTGTCCCTCGACTCACACCTTGATCACACCCAACCCTCACCATGGCCAACAACCCCCTGTCCCCCTTTGGGACGGCCCGTTCCACCGTCAATGGCAGCCCCCTCTCCCAGGAGGAGCTGCGAAAGACGGACGCCTACATGAGGGCCTCGCTCTACCTCTGCCTCGGTATGCTCTACCTGCAGAAGAACCCCCTGCTCAAGGAACCCTTGACCAAGGACCACCTCAAGTCGAGGCTGCTCGGTCACTGGGGGTCTGACGCCGGGCAGATCTTCGCCTACATCCACCTCAACAGGTTGATCAAAAAGTACAACCTCGATGCGTTGTTTGTCTCTGGGCCAGGTGGGTTCCTGCCCCAGATCGGTCATCGTTGGAAAGCGCCCGCTGACACATCCCCCCCTCCTTCGCACTCAGGCCACGGCGCCCCCGCCGTGCTCTCCCAGTCCTACCTCGAGGGCGTCTACTCGGAGGTCTACCCGACCATCACCCGGGACGAGGAAGGTCTGCGACTCTTCTTCAAGCAGTTCTCCTTCCCCGGCGGGATCGGCTCCCACGCCACCCCGGAGACCCCCGGCTCGCTGCACGAGGGAGGAGAGCTCGGTTACTCGATCTCGCACGCGTTCGGCACCGTCTTTGACCACCCCAACCTCATCACCCTGACCATGGTCGGGGACGGCGAGAGCGAGACGGGTCCCCTGGCCACTTCATGGCACAGCACAAAGTTCCTCAACCCGATCACCGACGGTGCCGTCCTGCCTGTGCTCCACCTGAACGGGTGAGTGAATCGCCTGACTCTGTCACGGTGGGAATGCGCCGTAGACCCGGCTGACCCCCCGTCCCCCTCAGATACAAGATCAACAACCCCACCGTGCTCGCCCGTGTCTCGCACGAGGAGCTCGAGGCGCTGATGGTCGGCTACGGCTGGAAGCCGTACTTTGTCGAAGGGTCCGACCTCGAGTCCATGCACCAGGCCATGGCGGCCACGCTCGAGCAGTGCATCACCGAGATCCGAGGGTACCAGAAGCAGGCCAGGGACTCTGGCAAGCCGTTCCGACCCCGATGGCCCATGGTCGTGCTGCGAAGCCCCAAGGGCTGGACCGCGCCCAGGGACGTCAGCGGTCACCACCTGGAAGGCTACTGGCGAGCGCACCAGATCCCCCTGGCCGACGTCGCGACCAACGACGAACACCTCAAGCTGCTCGAGTCGTGGATGCGATCGTACAAGCCGGAGGAGGTCTTCACGCCAGAGGGCCAGCTGATCGACGACCTCAAGAGCCTCGCGCCCGAGGGCAACAGCAGGATGTCGGCCAACCCGATCGCCAATGGTGGCCTGATCCGCAAGGGGTTGCGCCTGCCCGACTTCCGAAAGTACGCCCTCGACATCACTCCCGGCGTGACCAACACGGGCAGCATGTCCAACATGGCCACCTGGCTCCGAGACGTGATCGCCGGTAACCAGGACAACTTCCGACTGTTTGGTCCGGACGAGACCGAGTCGAACAAGCTCGGAGCCGTGTACCAGGCCGGCAAAAAGGTGTGGATGGCCGATTACCTGCCCGAGGACGAGGACGGGGGCAACCTGGCGTTCTCGGGCCGAGTCATGGAGATGCTGTCCGAGCACACGGTCGAGGGTTGGCTCGAAGGGTACGTCCTGTCTGGTCGACACGGCCTGCTCAACTCGTACGAACCGTTCATCCACATCATCGACTCGATGGTCAACCAGCACTGCAAGTGGATTGAAAAGTGCCTCGAGGTGGAATGGCGTGCAAAGGTCTCGTCGCTCAACATCCTCCTCACCGCCACGGTCTGGCGACAGGACCACAACGGTTTCACCCACCAGGACCCGGGCTTCCTCGACGTCGTGGCCAACAAGTCGCCCGAGGTGGTCAGGATCTACCTGCCTCCGGACGGCAACACGCTGCTCTCGGTCATGAACCACTGCCTCGACAGCAAAAACTATGTCAACGTCGTCGTCGCCGACAAGCAGGATCACCTCCAGTACCTCGACATGGACGCGGCCATCGCCCACTGCACCAAGGGACTGGGCATCTGGGAGTGGGCGTCCACCCACCCGGACGAGGACCCGGACGTGGTCATGGCCTCGGCCGGCGACGTCTCGACCAAGGAGTCGCTCGCCGCCGTGGCCCTGCTCCGACGCTACCTGCCGGACCTCAAGATCCGATTCGTCAACGTCGTCGACCTGTTCAAGCTCATCTCCAAGGAGGACCACCCGCACGGTCTGACCAACAAGGAGTACAAGGCCATCTTCACCGACGACAAGCCCATCATCTTCAACTTTCACTCGTACCCCTGGCTCATCCACCGACTCACCTACAAGCGACCGGGACACCTCAACATGCACGTCAGGGGATACAAGGAGAAGGGAAACATCGACACCCCGCTCGAGCTCGCCATCCGGAACCAGACCGACCGATTCTCGCTCGCCATGGACGCGATCGACCGACTGCCGGGACTCAAGAACAAGGGGTCCATGGCGAGGGAAAAGCTGCTCAACGAGCAGATCGAGGCCAAGACCAAGGCGTTTGAGAATGGCATCGACCCGGACAAGTACAGGAACTGGAGGTGGGAGTTTGGTCCCAAGACGGACGCGGATCAGGGCGAGCACAAGCAGGGAGGCGGGGACGCCCCTGCCGCGGCCGTGGTGGGCACGAGCGACTAGGCAGATCGAGATATTGATAGTTGTACATGTATGAATGAGTATTGCCTGATTTCCGAGCATTTCCCTCAATCACGTCATGGTGATTTCGCCGACGCATCCATTTTCGCTATCATTGTTCCAGACCATCCTCCCACCATGTCCCCCGTCAAGCTCTCCCAGGGGCTCAAGTCGCTCATCAACCTCCCCTCGGCCGTGCCCACGCCGCTGCCCGCGCCCCCTGCCGCAGTCACCGCCAAGCTCTTTGACAGCATACGGTCCGCCGCCCCGGCCAGCGTCTCACGCCATGCCTGGTTGACGCTCGGGACGGCCGCTTTGGTCACGCTCAACTCGCCCGATACGATATGCCAGCTGTGGGACTACGCGGGGGAGCGCAAGGAGGATGCCGAGGTGATGCGTGAGGTGGGGCTGAAGTGTATCTCGCTGAACGGGGTGGGTCCGTCACGAGCTGGCCGAGCTGTGCCAGTCGATGGCCAACTCGAAACCACGCTTGGGCTGATACTGTGTTGTTACTGCGCAGATCCCCCGTACGATCAACGCTCTCGGAGCGTTCCAGAGCCACCTGCCAGAGGATGTAAGGGCAGCTCTACCGACGCAGGCATATCGGTGAGTGTTGGGGATCTCTTCGACCCTTGTGCTCATGCCCCTTGACAGCCGCCCCGACCCGTCCAACGTCGATGGCATTGCCGCACGCAGCAGGAAGCTGTGGGACGCCATCTACACCCCTCATCACGACAAGCTACTGAACAAGCTGGCCCGATCCCACCCCGACCTCCCCGTCCACATCCTCCACTCACACTACGGACCCCTGCTGGCCAACCCGCCCGACCAGCCGCAGCCTCGGGTCGGACGCATCCTCACCTCCATCATCGCCATCACCTGTCTGCGCGCGCAACGAGGGGTGGGTCCACAGGTCACCAGCCACGTGTTTGGGCTGCTCAAGGCGGCCACCGAGCCGGGAGCCAAGGAGGACGTCGAGGGAGGGGACTGGCTGACCAGCGAGGAGGGCGCGGCCTGGGTGCTGCAGAGCACCGACAAGGTGACCGAGATGATCGCCAACGGGCAAGGGACGTTTGCCGTGTCCCCGCCTGGGTCTCCGACCAGGCGCTAGTGGCAGCCTCCGTACATGCATATCATATAGAGCGCGCCAACCCTCGTCAACGAGCGCCTGGCTATGCATGGCCCTGCGCTACACTCCCCCTGCCCCAGGCTCAGATCCCCCAACCCTGCCACCCTGCCACCCTGCGGCTGACACCCTGCGCCACGCGCCACCAACCGTTGACAGCCGCTGATGACGTCAACCGGATTACCCGTTGTGGGAATCGAGCGGGCCAAAGTGACGCGGGGGTTGATGAGGGGCACATTGGGTGGTGGGTGGGTGAGGGGGAGGAGGGGAAGAGGGGGAGAGCGAGGGAGGAGGAGCGAGGGGGAGGAGGAGGGAGCGATGCACATAGAGACACCAGGCAGGAGGGACAGACACGGAGATGAGCAGGGTAGCGCGAGTGGGAATCAGCGGGTGGGCAGGAATGGCAATGTCGCACGAGACGAAGGCTTATCAGGTCACCACGTCGTGCACCTGGTGATCTGATGCGTTGCTCTCGACACCCTCTGCATGGCTCTGTACCTGCTCATCCCACCCGCTCCGCCCTTCGTTGCCCGCTTATACGTCATCCTTGCCGTGACGGTCTGATTTCCATCCACCCCTGCTCATCCCAGAGTTAACCGCAGAGCTTGGCTTCACGGCATTCACGACCGACATTCCAAAGGTTTTCCCATCAGCCAGACCGACCAGCAGCTTGCCTATCAGCAGCACCTTTCCCACTCTCCCCATCACACCATGCCATACGTCCCGCCCGGCAGCGACCGTGTACAGCCCATCGCCATACCGATAGAGAGGACCCATCAGCTGGCGGAAGGCTCCCTCGTCCCGTTCACCGAGAGACACCAGCACCAGCAGCCGCAGCCGCACCTGTCGCGATCACACGACGACACGCTCACCCCTAGACTGAACGGTGTGACCGGGCAGAGACGCAATACCGACGCCGGGATGCAAGGATACAGCCCGTTCCAACCGACTCACGACTCCGGCGCGGCGAGCTCGGTCGACCTCGACACGATCAACCGCTCCCTCGCGTCGACGTCTCTGGCCGGATCGACCACCTCGACGCCCCCGCTGGAACCTTACGCCGACGGCTATGACGAGGGTCACTCGACCAAGTCCCTGCCACGCTCGTCCCCGGCCACCTCGTCCGTCATCTCCCTCCCGGAACAAAAGGAAGGTCAGGACCCTCACGCCCGCCTGGACGACGAGGACGACGACGAAGGGCGTAAAGTCGCGGGCGAGCCGGAATCGCCCCTCGGGGGTCAGACCGTCGACGCCAAGGAGATCCCAGTGATCGACCCGCTCGGCCTGGCCTCGGGCGACGACGCGTACGCCCTGTACAAGCAGGGACTGTACGCCTATACCGTGAGTCGGGGCCGTCCTCGCCCACTTCTGCCCCCGCTGACCGGGCCCACCAGCACACCCTCTACATCCAGGCCAAGCTGTCCAACTCGCGGGCCGAGCGCCGTCGGCAGAGCGTCTCGATCCACGGCCAGTTCGGAGCGAGGCAGAGCGGGAGTGAGTCGGGTCGAGGCGTGTCCAGGCCGTGATGCTGACTGTTGGCACAGTGGAAAAGATGGCGGCCAAAAAGGCCCTCGCGAGGAGACTGAACGGATAGCGACCTGCCATCCGCTGGACACGACCATCGACCCGGCCACGAGCGAGCCAAACGCCCGTGGGACATATCTACCCCGCTGTATCATACCCGCTGGACAACTGTATTGATAGTTAATGACCCAGACTCAACCGCATGTATACTAGTCGAGGCCATATCGCCCGGAGAGGCATACATACAGAGCGAGTCATAGCACAATGGCTCTAGGATTACTGATTGTCCACGTCCCCCCCTTAGGCCACCCCGGCCTGCTTCTCCACCTTGCCCCGTTGCAACAGGCCCACCTCCTGCGCGAGGAAATCGCCCATGTCGGGTCTGTCGACCACCCAGTCAGCCGGTACCCTCCTCTGCATGTTCAGCCACTCACCTCGTCCTGCAGATCCGCAGCAGTACCTCGGCCATCCTCTCGCCCTCGTCCTGCTGCGCGGTCACCGCTCCCGCGCCCCCCTCGTCCACCCTCATGGACCGCATCGAGGACCCAAGATGGCCACCGGCATGCTTGCCCGCCGCTCGGACCGCGGCACTGGTACGTTCCTTCAACGCCGGCGTGGGCAGGTCGAGGTACTGGCCCAGCATGATGAGGTCCTTGTAGTTGCCGCTCTGCAGCTGGACCAGCGGCACGCCGTGCTCAACACCTCCTTCCGAGGCGTTGAAAAAGCCCTTGAGCAGCTGGAGCCACTTGAACACGACGTCGATCTCGGACGAGCCGAGCTGTCCCCCAGAGTACAGCCGCTCCGACAACGGCGGGACCAGCAGCGAGATGAGCGTGTCGACGATGCGCCGCCACAGAGACAGCATCAGTCGCAGTCGCGTGTCGTGGGTGAGCGTGACCGAGAAGATGGAGAACTGGCATGGTCATCAGCCACGGGCTTGAACATCCTTCCCCTTTCCCCGACCGTTCGCTCACGTTCTCGTTCAGATAGTCAAACAGCGGCGTCAGACTCTGCTCGACATCGCTCTCCGACAGGGCCGTCTTCTTGTTCTTCTTGTCCTTCAAGGGCTTGACCAAATGTTGCAGCGTCGCCGAGCTCAACTGGACCTTGATAAACTCGCCCATCCGGTCCACGATCTCCCTCGTCATGTCGGACGCGGCCCGATCGAGCGCCCGCGACCCCGATGCGAGGTGATAATGCACGTCGTGCTTTTCCCCACCCTCCATGCTGATCCGCACATGGACCAGGCCCCTGGACGAGAGAGGCAGGACAATGTCCCGCGTGGAGGACTCGTTGAAAGCCCTGGGATCGAGCTTGAACGCGGCCGTACCGATCAGGTCGTGCTTGCCGACGAGCTGGCGATCGTACGTCTGCAGCTCGAGCGTCTTGACCACCCCGACCGAGACCTCAAACGATTGCTCCCTAATGTCGGGTCAGCAACATCAACTATGTCGTCGCAATAGCTGACTCACCATCGGGGGTCCTCAGCACCCAACACAGTCCGCGTCTTGATCAGCCGCTCGCCCGTCTCCCGATCCACCACGCAGACGAAACCGTCGGCCGGCTTGGCCGCTCGACCGACCAGGCTCTCCCCACGCAGGATCGTGACCGTGAATAGGTGCCGGGTCGACTTGTCCTGCGTGGCCCCCGATCGGGCCTGCGCCGCTTTGACGATCCGCAGCGTATCTTCCGCCTCCATGGCGTAGACCAAGTCCTCGAGGCAGATCTGCGCGGCTCCCATGTCGGTGAGCTTGACACAGGCCTAAGTGGGGGCCCATCAGCGTGTGCATTCCACTATACCGGCTTGCTCGACCTACCGCAGGTGGGACCATAAACCCGTCCACCTTTTTCCTCTCCAGCGCCTTGACGGCTTGTTGGCCTTTTGCCAACCAGCTGCCTGCCTTGCCGCCCAGCTTGTTCTGGATCTCCGACGTCGGGGTGGACGCCTTGGCAGGACTCATCTCGTGTTGGAACAGGGCCAGCACCGTCGTGGCGTATGAAGACACCGCACATGACACCGTCTTGGAGTAGTCTATCAGGAACATGGCCCGCTTGTACTCTGACAAGGGGAGCTCATGCAGGATGACCTGGGCAGAGGTCCTCACAAAGTCGAACAGGTCGATGACCGATTGACTGTGTCTGTTCTCGCCTTCGGGCACCCACTGGAGTGCGTGAACGTCAGCCATGTCCAGCTCGTGATCCAGACCCGCTCACACTGTCCATGCCAACGGCCCTTGACACCCAATCGTGAATATTGTTGGTCTCGGTGTCTCGGAGCCACGCCACCACGTGCGGTTCGAAGAACGCGTCAAGCTCAAACCCATGTTCCTGCTTTGGACAGAGCTCCTCCCACAGGTCGAGCAGCTTGCCGGTGGTCTCGTACAGGGTGAAGATGTCGGAAGCTGCGCCTCGTGGTCTGTCAATGACTTGCAGTTCCGCAAGGAACAAGGGAAGCTGTCGGGAGATGACGATGGCGGCGGGGTTCAAAGCTCTGTAGTAGTATAAGGGTGAGCTTGGCATCGTTGCGCTCGACCCTGCCAACGCACCCGTCCAGACCACGACCCCAGGCCTTCTTGATCCCAGACACCTCCTTCTCCATCCACAACGCGACTTTTTCGAAACCCTCGACCCGGGCGTCCTTGCCGCTGGCGCCGATCATCCTCAGCCCGTCGTCAGGCTGGCCGATCCCTCCTGTCAGGTGCTCGACGGCCTGCACGTACTCGCCAATGGCCGCTCCCTTGAGCTCGTCCGAGGTGTTTTCGAGTGTTTTGGCGGCCTGGGGTTGCGAAGTGAAGCTGCTGGGCGAGGCGTTGAAGATGATCAAGAGGGACGGAGGGGGCGGTCGGACAGCCGCGGACGTGGTGGGGAAGATGTCCTGGACCGAGGTGGTCACGAGCGACATGAGCGTGTTGAGCAGGTCGGTCATGACCGGTGGCAGGGGATCCGTCGGCCTCTGACCATAGCTCATGAGCTTGACGCCGTCCGCCACGGCTCTGCCATGAGCGACCTCCTCTTTCGACCCTATGCTGTCGGCCCAGCGCTTGGCCAACCCTTCCATCTCCTTCTCCTTCTCCCTCCGACTGGCGATCCCCCACACATCGCGACACCTCTCCACCAGATCCCGGGTCCGGGTCGAATGCCCAGCCTCACCCGCCTTGGTCGCGAGTCGTCCAAACACCTCGACGGGTCTGGGTGGGGAGAAGAAGGCCGTGTCACCACCTCGTGATGCGTCCGGGCTATGAGGTGCGCTAAAGTCGGGCACCGAGCCTGGGGCGGCCAGCTCGGGAAAGTCCTTCAGCAGCCCGGCGATGGCCTGTGACAGGCTGGCCTGGCGATTCTTCTGAGAAGGGGTGAGCGGGGGAGGATGGCTGGACAGCGCCGACATGGCTCGCTTCAGGTCGGCCATGTAGAGCTGGGCTAGTGTCAGCCGAGCTCACATGGTCAACAAGACCTCACTGACCTGGTCCAACGCCCCGCTCTTCTTGACATCCGCCACGTCCCGATCCAGCATGTCCTTTCTCACCCCCCAGACCAATCCGACCGTCTCGACCATCTCGTTGACGTCGCCGTCCCACACCGGGCTGGGTTTCCGCCTGATGTTGTCGTTGGAGTGGGTGGAGATCCTGCCCAGACCCATCCCCGAAGACTTTCGCCTGACTTGCGGAGGTGGACTGGACGAGTGGGACCCATTGGCCATGGCGCTGTGTGCGGGGTCAGAGTCTGGGTTGGGTGACGCGCTCAGCATGTAGGATTGCACCTCGGCTCGGAGGCGGAAGAGGAAGTCGCGGTCCTTCTCGCTCTGAGGCTTGGCCAGGGGGGAGAAGAAGGATGATCGGGGGAGAGAGTTGTACAGTAGCTGAAGGAGGTGAGACTGATGCGCATGAGCGGGGGAGGTGCCAGGGGTGGGAGCGGGGATGCAAGCGGTGAACGCTGGCACGTTCGTCAGCGGGTCTCCATGTCACGCTCACACCGACACACGCTCACCCTCCAGCAACGTTGGAACCTCGCGCAGGTTCAGGCCCGAAGGCGTCTTGGTCCCCTTCTTGACCATGCCCAAGAAGCCAGCCGTGGTGGCCTTCCAGCCGGCGTCTCCGTCCTCAGCACCGAGCAGTCCCCAGAACTCGATCAGGAACTCCTTGGGCAGCTTGACTCCCCCGTCATCGCTCTTGTTCCTGCCGAGGCTCAGGCCAAAGCCGGATGACTTGCGTCGTCCGGGTCCGGGCGACGGCGTCCCGCCGTTCGCCGAGCTGCCCATCTCGGGCGTGACGGGGATGGGAGGGGGTGAAAAGGACGAAAAGGTGAATCGGGAGCCGTTGGGTGAGGTGCCGGTGAGAGGGGGCGAGGGCAGCGGGGGTATGGGGCTTGTCCCTGCTCCGTGGGGAGAGAAGGAGCTGGTGGATGGGCGGTGTGGCATGGGCGGCGGAGGAGGGTTCATCAGGTGATGATGCAGGATGCTGTGGCGGGGGTCGGTCAGTCCAAAGCCTCTTCAGGGGCGGAGAGTACTCACGCCACTCGAAGCGAGAAGCTATATCCCAGCTTGTCCAGCTCGTCCCCATCGTTGCTCGCCGCCGAGTTGTAGCTTTCCTGTCGGCCCATGCCACCCCCGTAGCCTCGTCCACTGTACAAGCTGACGGGAGAGGCGAGCCCTCCGAGCGGGGAAGCAGGAGGCATCAGGCCGTGAGCCTGAGCTGATGAATGCTGTGTGTAGCTGGTCGAGGTCGTCGACGCTGACATTGATCGTGTCGGGTTGCGAGGCAAAGGCGGCGGTGTGGGACCACCCCGGTGTGCCTGCATGGTGGGTTGTGAGGTGAGGGTAGAGTCAGAACTGAGAACCAGGTATCTGTTCTCGACTGAAGCGGTGCAAACCAGCTCGACAACCCACCCCCCCCACCTTCCCCACTCGCTCAACCCACCACGCCTCTCCCACCAACGCCCAGTTTTCCCTTCGAGACGCGTCGGGAAATACAACAACAAGAAGGGGGAGAACACGTGGCGTGAACGGTGCCTGGGAGATCCGTAAATAGAAGATCTAATGGGGGGGATTAGGAAAGGGGCTGATGGGCATTAGAACGGGCACAAGGGGTCATTACAAACCCACCATCGGCCATTACCTCTTTCCTTTCCTCTCAGAGCAGCCCCCACGCCACCGAGCAATCCGAGACATTCCTAAGCACCCACCTCGACGCACAACAAACTAGGCCGGTTCCAGCGATGCTTCCGTGCTCCCAGGGGACCCGTGGCTATCTTAGCAAGAGGTGGGAGAACCCCTTCCGCTTTGGGAATTACCCTCGTAGAGGGTTCCAGCGGAACTGTGTGTAGTGAGCTCCCCACGTGGCGACAAGGTGGCAGTCGCCGGTGGAGGATGACTGATCTTTCACCTGGATTAGACGATCCCAACGACGGGAAGTGATGGGGTGAGGTATGGGTCAGTGTTCGCATCCGACACAGCTCACTTGACTCTTTCCCGAGAGGTATAAAACGGCTTCGAGCGAAGGACAGTCCCTGCTTGGCCCCACCAAACGCAGCTCACCATTCCACCCTTTACCCCTCTCGCCAGAGCAGTGGCCTCGCTCGCAGCGATACTAGCCATCATAGCCGCTCTCACCTTGTCACCGGGTACTCTCACGCGACACTTTAGCCGTCTTGCCACTTGGAGCCCACTCGCAAAGCAACACTTGTCCACCGCTCCGACCCCCTCACTGTCCCCCAGCAAGATGCGATTCCAGTACCGACCGTCTCAGGACCGTGGAGGCGCCGACCACGGCTGGCTGAAGGTGAGCCGGGTGATGGGGTGTGGGCGGGTACCTGTGGCATGGCTGATCTCTTCTCTCAGACCCTCCACACCTTTTCGTTCGCAAACTACTATGACGAGGAGTTTGAGAGCTTTGGTAGTCTGCGGGTGATCAACGAGGACCGAGTGACGGTGAGTCCCGCGACGGTTGTTCGAGGTTCGGCCTGTGACCCAGCTGACGCGGTTCCCAGCCCGGTCAAGGGTTCCCGACCCATCGACACGCCGAGGCCGAGATCTTCTCCTACATTATCAGTGAGTGGCTCGGTCACTCTAGCGCCGCGATATGCTGACCGCTTGGCTCCAGGCGGAGAGCTCGCCCACCGAGACTCGATGGGCAACGTCGAGACCATGGTCCGGGGCGACATCCAGATGACCTCGGGCGGGACGGGTATCTCGCACTCGGAATACAACGCCCACAAATCCAAGGACGTGCATTTCCTCCAGATCTGGGCCATGCCCAACCAGCGACGTCTCACCCCGACGTACTATACCCGACACTTTACCGACGAAGAGAAGAGGGACACGCTCAAGGCCATCGTGGCGCCGATCGGGACCGAGGGCGTCTCGGAGGAGCGAGAGGGGAAGAGTCTGACCCCGGTGAGTGGTGGTTTGGTTGGCAAGCGACGAGGTCGCGGCTGATGCCCCCCGGTAGATCCACGCCCCGCTGCACTTTTTCGCCTCCCTCCTGTCCCCGGCCAAGTCTGTCACCCATACCCTGCTCCCCGCCCTCAACTCGAAGAAGGAAAAGCTTGTCTATGTGCAGCTGGTCCAGACGTCCGGCTACAACACCCGTGCGGCGAACAAGTCGGCCGACGCACCTGGCCCCGTGATCAAGGTCACGGGGGAGGGCAAGGAGACCGTCTTGGGGGAGGGCGACGGCGTGTTCATCCGCGGCGGCAAGATTGGCGAGCAGGTCCAGCTGGAGAACATTGGCAAGGGCGTGGGTGAGATCGTCCTGTTCGAGATGGACGCGTGAGGTGTCTCCCGCTCGATCTCATGTATAGTCACAGTGTGAGGTCTGAACCACGTCGAGTATGCAACATGCATGTATCACTGAGCCCAAAACGACTGCCACACGTACGCCGTGGTGTACACTGTACACCCAAAACCCCGTGGCGCATGCCTCCCTCACGCGATGATCGCGTCGATCAAGCCCGAAGTCTCGGTGGCATAGTCGGCAACTGTGATGGTCAGCGAGGATGATGGTGGTGGTGGTGACCGCGCCACTCACAGATAATCCCCTTCTTCTTGAGACCTCTGCCCGCCCCGGCGGTGAGGAACTTTTTCAACCCCTGGTTGACGCCCGGCACGATGACGAGGCCCTGCGCCATGACCTCTGGCACGAGCAGCTCGGCGCCCACCTCGGAGCTGGCAAAGGTCACGTAGAGGCCGTCGCCCCGGGTCCTCTGACCCGCCGCCTGGACGTTGGCGGTGGTCGCGGCGAGCTTGACCTGGACGTGGTTGGTCAGACCGAGCGAGGCGGACGGCTCGTACAGGTCTTCGATGTAGGCCGTCTCGCCGTCGGCGTAGGCGAGCGAGAAGGACGCAGAGTTGTCGGCCCACCCGTCGTACAGGCTCAATCCGATGGGCGAGCCCGGAACCCCGTCCATGGCGAAACGTCGGAGCAGCACCATCTTGCCTCGGAGGTTGGACAGCGTGAGCGAGGAGAGCGAGGTCGTGGGGTTGACATATGCCTGGGCGGCGGACGAGGTGAGGGTCGAGTAGATGGACTGAGCGGCGGACTGATAGCTCCCCCAAGTGGTGTTCTCGACCTGCAGAGGTTAGCACCATGATCCCCTGACGAAATGACACCCCCACCCACCTTGACGCTGACGAACAAGGTCTCGCTCGGGTTCTCGTCCAAGAACCGCCACATCCCCCCGACGATGTCCTCAAACCTCGCGTCCGTGTCGAGCACGGCCTCGGAGTGGAAAAAGACGAGGTCCTTGCCGTTGGGGGCGAAGCCGACCCGGAGGTCGAACGCCCGGATGCCGGAGGAGAGCTGGGTGAAGATGGACGTCTTGCCGCATTTGTACAGTGGGGAGGGGTAGATGAGCCCGGTGTACTTGAGGTATCGGATCTGGGTCAGGGGGGTGTAGTTCCACTATGGCACCGGTCAGTTGACGGCTGGCATGGGGGAGCTCGCCCTGCTTACCGAGGCGGAGTCGTGGGTGCCGGGAACAGACAGATCAGTGATCTTGGTGTCGTCTGGGACGCCCCCCATCCAGGCGCACTTGGCACCCGAACAGCGCGAGTATGATCCTGGCGGGGTGTGAGCTGACGCATGCCACCTGAGAGATGCTGTTGACCCACCTAGGATCCCACTGCCCCGCTTCAAGGCTGTGTTCATCGCCCCGGCATCATACTTTGCTCGCTTCTGCAAGGCCGGGGCGGCCAGGGCGACCCAGGCCAAGACGAGCCATTGGGAGAAGACCGTGATCAGCATGGTCTCGGTCGGTCAATCTGTCTGACGGTGCGATCAGAGTGGGACTGTGCTCGTCGCGACAGGTCCAAAGACGCTGATGGATGTCCCCTCCTACTTATAAATCCACTCATTCACCAGCAGATCTGCGCCCTCGTCCTGCCCCCGGCAAGGGTCGACATTCCTCTCCGCCCCTTTTACCCAGTTTACCGGACGATCCCATGCTCTGGCGCTGATCAATCAGACACCGGGAACCGGCTTCGGCCACGATCCTCCGACAGCACGAGCACGAGCACGACGGTAGAGGCGGAGAGCGCAGGAACGGGTCGTCGTCGTCGTCGTACAATGGCCGGGTGGTCAAGATCCAGAACCCAGGGTAGTCACCCGGGACCTGGCTCACCTGGCTCACCTGGCTCTGCCCCTGTCTTCGGACGTATAATGCAACGGGTTCGGACAAACAGGAAGGAGCTGCATGTACCCCACGCGGTGACCATGCTGGGAAACAGCTTGGCCAAGAGATCGGAGATAGTGAGAGCGAGAGTACAGAAGGGGGCAGGGTAGGGATGAGGGTAAAAGATCAGAGCCTTTCCCTTGCTGGCCCGCTGGGGGGACATCCCGCGTTCCTCACTCTCGCAACGTTACTCAGGTGGGACCGTCACTCTCTTGCCCTGCTCTTCCTGCCTCTTCTGCCCCTTACCGCTCTTTCCCATGCACAGCTGTGGCTTCTGCCCCCTGGCTCGCATGGCCATAGCGTGACTGCTATCAGGGGAGTCGTCGGATGGGAAAAGGTACAACGATCTTACAGAGTGATGGGCTTGGGAAGCGAGAGACAGCACCAGTGATATAGTTTTGGGTGATCACGACGCGTACCCGACATTACGCGAGCTTGTTGACGGCGAGGTCGGACTTGGGATATGCATATTCCCATGCAGGTGGTGATCCCCTGCCTGCTGCTAGACATCTTCACCTCCTCGCTGGGTTCATAGCACAGTCGCACAGACGACACGACGACCACACGCACCATGGCAGGAGGTAAACGTCGACCGGGTCCGATCCAGATCTCGTCGCCTATCCCGCGGCTGCCGGACGGGGCGCTCTCCCCTCAGCGAGAACAGTACTATGGTCAAGGTCGAGCGGGATCGGGGGCAGGCCCACAGTACCCTTCTCGAAGCGCCACGGCTTCCCCTCGTACACCCGGAGGGGGTCGGGGTGGGAGAAGGGCGCGGGGCGGATACGACGAGGTGAGTGATAGGACCTGGAGGCGATGCAGAGCGGTGCTGCGGATCGATCACTAGTCGGGAAGGGGGA
This sequence comes from Kwoniella sp. DSM 27419, assembly GCA_036428645.1. NCBI lineage: Eukaryota > Fungi > Basidiomycota > Tremellomycetes > Tremellales > Cryptococcaceae > Kwoniella > Kwoniella sp. DSM 27419. The sequence goes on along the minus strand of CP144080.1, from coordinate 1,118,184 downwards.
GGGGCTGCGGATGGACTGATCGGAGGGGTAGCAGACAGCGATGAGATGAGACAAGCTCAGTCCTGTTGGCAACATCGCTTTGGGCTGTGTGGGCGAGGGGTCACCATGCATCGGTCGAGGGAGGGACTGCCTCGTTGGATCCCTCCCACCGCCCACACCACTCATAAGCAGCTGTACCGCCCACCTCGACTTGACCTACTCTCACTCCATCAGCTGTGCCCGCTGACCCCCCAGTACGACCTCTCGCCCACCCACGCCTACCTCGAGCAGTTCGACTCGTACCACTCGTCTCCCGACCCGAACCACATGCCCATCGTCAACCCTTTCGCCGGAGGGACGCCCAACGGGTCGCCCTCGCTCAACGCGGGCGAGAAGGACCCGCTGGCCGCGGCGGGCGAGCACGAAGGGAGGTTCGGCGCCCAGCAGTACCCGTCCAACCACTACCTCTCGCCGACCCTGCACCCGCACGGCGAGCGAAACCGGTCGGCGTTTGGCAAGATGGGTACTGGGTCTGCGCCCGGCGTCGGCCTCGGCTCGTCCGGCAGGAGGCCTTATCAAAAGTCGACTCGAAGCTGCGTCCCGTCCAACCCGACCAAGCGCAAGTGGCTGTTCATCGGCCTGCCCGTCGCCATCGTCATAGTGGCCGGTATCGCCATCGGAGTGGTCGTGGCCACCCGGCACAAGTCGTCCTCGACCGCTGGCACCGGGTCCAGCTCGGGCACCACGGGCAAGACCGGCACCACGGGCAACACTGGAACCAAGAACACGACGCAGAACGGCGAGATGAGCAAGTACATCACCAAGGTCTCGGGGGCCAACGGCGACACCGTCACCACCGACCTCGGCGTCCAGTTCACCTACACCAACAAGTTTGGCGGGACCTTTGCCCAGGACCCGTACGACCCGTACTCTGTGAGCGGCTTCCGACGCTACGTGAGCCAGCTGACCCTCCCTGTCCCGTCTAGGTATCTGGCAAGGCGCAGGATTGGAGCCCGAGCCTGCTCGAGGATTGGGTATGGGGTCAGCACATCGCCCGGGGGTAGGTCATCTTTGCGCATATGGCCAGCAGCGGCTGATATCTGCCCAGTGTCAACCTCGGTGGATGGCTGGTGACTGAGCGTGAGCCGAATGAGTAAAGCGACATCTCCCAGAGCTGACCTCTCGCCACAGCTTTCATCTGCCCGTCGCTGTACGAACCGTACCAGACCACCACGCCCAAGGCTATCGACGAGTACACCCTGTCCCAGGCGATGGGTAAGGACCTGGCCACCAAGATGGAGGAACATTATGCGACGTTTATCGTGAGCAGGCTGTCTGCCGTCTAGCCTGTAAGCTTGGTTCGCTGACTTTGCTCGCAGACCGAGGAGGACTTTGCCTTGATCGCTGCAGCCGGTCTTAACTATGTCCGGTGGGTGGACCCATTGTCCTGCTTCGGAAGGTAGGCTGACCCCACGTCAGAATCGCTATCGGTTTCTGGGCCGTAGAGACCCATCCCGACGAGCCGTTCCTGCCCCAGGTCTCCTGGACGTGAGTGATTGTAGACCGCTGGTCCACGGCGTCAGGCCCGCTGACATGGCCCGGACCCATAGCTACTTCCTCAAGGCGGTCGACTGGGCGCGAAAGTACGGTATCCGGATCATGATCGACTTTCACGCCCTGCCCGGCTCGCAGAACGGTTGGAACCACTCTGGCAAGTCGGGCACCGTCAACTGGATGTACGGCGTCATGGGCATCGCCAACGCCGAGAGGTCGCTCGAGACGATCCGGACCATCACCGAGTTCATCAGCCAGGACGGCATCAAGCAGGTCGTGCCGCTCTTTGGCCTGGTCAACGAGGTCATGGCCAAGACCGTGTCCAAGGAGGCTCTGGCCAAGTTGTCAGTGGCGCGTTGGCGAGAGACCAACCAGCATCAGCTGACGCTTGCTCACACCCCGTAGCTACTACCAAGCCTACAGCATGGTCCGAGGCATCACCGGATATGGCGCAGGCAACGGCCCCATCTTGCTCATGCACGAGGGCTTCCTCGGCGTGGCCGACTGGAACGGCTTCCTGGCGGGAGCGGACCGAATGTGAGTGGGCTTTGGGATCAGCGGGTGACGCAAGTACGGCGCTGACCTGGTTTCACCAGCGGCCTCGACCAACACCCGTACCTAGCGTTCGGAGACGTCAACACGGCGTCGCACAACGACCAAGCCCGGGTCGCTTGCTCATGGGGAGGCGGGACCAACGACTCGATGACCTCGTTCGGGCTGATCACCGGCGGAGAATGGTCCAACGCTATCAACGACTGTGGCCTGTGGCTCAACGGTGTGGGGTCGACGCCCAAGTTTGATTCGCTGGGCGACTGTGACAAGTTTGATCAGTGGATGAGCTGGACCGACGACTTCAAGGCCGGCGTCAAGAACTATGCCATGGCCAACATGGACGCGTTGCAAAACTACTTTTTCTGGACCTGGAAGATTGGAAACTCCACCGTCAAGGGGTACGCCACCTCGCCCCAGTGGCACTACAGGCTCGGATGGGAGCAAGGCTGGATGCCAGAGGACCCTCGGGAGGCCGGTGGATTCTGCAAGGGGATCGGAGTGGGAGGCAACCAGGTGAGTGGGGTCGCTCTGGACGTCTGAGGCGACAAAGTGATCTGACCTGGACACGTCTTTGGTAACAGTTTGCCGGAACGTACCCCGCCTCGGCCACCGGATCCCTCAACGGCGCCACGCCCACCATCGCCGCGGACCAGCTCGCCTCGTACTCGCCCTGGCCTCCCACCTCGATCGGACCGTCCTTCACCGCGGCTCAGATCTCGCTCTTCCCCACCCTCACCCAGACCGGCCAACGCGTCGTCCTCCCCACCGCCGCGCATCCCTCCAACGTCACCCTCGGCTCGGGCTGGGCCAACAGCGCCGACTCGACCGGCGCGTGGACAGCCGTCGCAGGCTGTACCTACCCGGACGGGTACGACGCCAACTCGGCCCCGGTGCCCACGGCGCTGTGCACCGGCTCGAGCAAGAAGCGGGATCTGGACTACGCACCCAGGCGAAGGGCCCCGGCTCCCACCCCTGCGCTGTGAGCGCGGGCACGCTCGCTCTACCGGTACCTCGACGATCTTTGACGATTTCACAAGTATAGATGGGTTCAGGACATTAAGTCTTTCCGGGTTTACAGGTAGTATAGACACAGGTAGTATAGAATAGAAAAGTTTCACGAGCAATGTCACGGCGGTACGGCGGGACGCAAGCAGAAGATCATCGATCAAGTAGAATACCAAGTAGAACGCACCACATGACGCGATGAGTCTGTACCGCTACATTCATATGATCGCATTCACCTATTCGCTGCCTCAAATAGCCTGGGTCAAGCCTGCCAAGCCAAGAGCTTTCCTCGCTTCCTCGACAGACGCCACGGGAAGGCCGCAAACGCCGCTCTCACACACTCTCAAGCTCGGCTCATGGCTGCCGGCCTTGTCCAAGCCATCTATAAGCGACTTGATCACCTCGTTCCTCTCTGCCAGCTTGTCCGGCGGCTGAGCAGGATCGATATGGATCAGAAGCTGGTTCGGGGCGTACGTCTCCCTGGCCAGCGCCAGGAAGGAGCTCGTCTTGGGATCAGAACCAGAGCCAATGACGATGACCTGAGCGTAGACAGACGTGTCAGCCTTGACGAATCACGCCATCTACACGCTTCACACCACCACCCACCTCCCGATAGCCCCGTTCCAGGTCCATCAAGCCACAGGCACTGTAACCAAACGCCCTTGGGATCTGCTTGAGCTCCTCGCCAACGCTCAAGTACGTCTCCTCCGCCTTCTTCTCGTACGCCTCGTACTGACTCGAGTCCAAGAGCGAGAGCTTGGACAGGTTGTGCACCGATACCGACGTCGCGCTGGGTTCGGCCGCATCCTGAGCGTCCTTCATCCGGATCAGGACGTGTTCGTCCGGCGCAGAGGCAAAGTAACCCCCTGCGCCAGCGTCCCAGAATAGCTCGTCCTGCTTGGCTTGAAGAGTGATCGCCCACAGCGCGTGGGTCTCGTCACCCGTAGCCTCGTACAGGTCAATCAGGCCTTGAGCAACGTGAGGATCAGCACAAGGCATCCCGCTTCCTCATTCACGTCACCACCCACCCCGAATCATGAAAGCATAGTCATCGGTCTGACCTATGGGCCCCTTGCCCTCGCGGTAGCTTCGCGACAGCTGGCCGGTGGATTCGTCCCACATCTCAGCTCTGACGAAGGCTACCACTTCCTCGGCGGCGGGTATGAGTTTCTCCCTGATAGGATATGATGAGGGAAGTATCGAGGCAGCTCGTGCCACAGCAGACAGCTGCGAAGAGGGAAGTAGTTAGTCAGTCATCGCGCTTGGCTCGACGTGGTTAGACACACCATTAGCCCATTCCACGATGCCAAGATCTGTGCGCGAGTCAGCTCTGATCTCCGGGAGTCAGCCACTGAACTCGCCTTGTCGTCGAGACCAGGCCGCTCTCGCTGATCCCTCTTAGACTTGAGCGCAGCGCAACCATCTCGGATGATAGCTACGACTTGTTCCTCGGTCTTGCTAAACTTGCTGGCGACCTCCGCGTAGGTGTGCTTCTGGTGTAGGATGTTCTGCAGGTGTAGCAGGCGTCAGCTACCCTGACACGATGTTTGCCCAATGACAAGCCTCCTCACCTTTCCTCGCATCTCGCCGTGAGCATCGTGTTGCAGCTCCACGTTCCCATCCGCCTTGACACCGAAAAAGTAGTTGACCAGCTTCGCATCGTCTTTCAAAATCACGTCCAGCTCGTCCTTGCCCCAGATGTAGAAGGCCCCCTCTATGCGTTCCAGGTCAGCCGCTGTGTCTCCTGGCTGACAAGCGACCCACCGGACTTCTTGGCACCCTTCTCCGGGGCCGAATCGGCGTCTTCAGCAGACCAGAATCCGCCTCGAGGCCATTTGAGATCCCTCAGGCTGTACTCGAGGATATCCGCCGCGAGGTCAAAGCATAGTTTCCGATCCGACTCTAGCTGCTGGCGGTGCTCGTCGTCCTCGGCTTCGGCAGGATTGGAGATGAGCGCAAAGTCGAGTGCGGCCGTGATCAGCTGTGCTTGGTCGTAGCTATGTGTTAAGACAGCAGGGTCAGTCGCTGGTCGAGTAAGGATGGGTTGGCACCGCTCGAATCGCCCGCTCACAGCATCTTTTCAAAATGCGGCACGATCCACTTCTCATCCACGCTGTACCGTGCCACCCCACCCCCGACCCAGTCATGTATACCGCCTTCCCAGATACCCCTCAACATCCTCATGGCCATCTCTCTCGCCTTGTCCGCGTCCACGCCCTCGATCACCGACCCGCTAGCCAATCGTGCCAAAGGCTCGAGCGTCATGGAGCAGCTCGGGAACTTTGGACCTTTGCTTCGAGGACCTCCTTGAGCGAAACCACCGTATCGAGGGTCGTACTGCCTGGTCAGCTGGGCATAGATCTTGCTTCCGGGTGAGGAGGAGATGATCTCGTCGAGGGATCCGGGGACCCGTGCGGACTGTGTAGTGGCTGGTCAGCTTTCCGCTGATCATGCACCGCTTTCATGCACCCACGCTCCCGCTCATCTCCTTGAGCTGCTCGATCGCTCCCTTTCCCATCGCCAAGCACTGGTCTCTGTCGTCTTCCCATAGTTCCGCGATACGAGTCAAGAGTGACTTGAAGCGGCCCTTGGGGAAGTAGGTGCCTAGGGATGGAGTCAGCCACGTTCCACGCGAAGTGCGCGGCAAGGCTCAAGGACGTACCGGCATAGAAAGGCTCGAGATTGGGTGTAAGGACTGGCAAACGTCAGCGAGGGAGCCCTTGGATCATGGTCCACCCACATATAGACATGGGCCAGCCGCCGCCACCCGATGTAGCCTGTGTCCATCAGCACAGGTCTAGATCAGCTGTCCCTGTCACCTGCCCACCTGAAGATAGGTCATGTACACCCTGTCGACGTCGGGTCGCTCCTCCCTGTCCACCTTGATATTGACAAACCACTTGTTCATCATCTCGGCCACATCGTCGTCCTCGAAGCTCTCGTGCGCGAGCACATGACACCAGTGGCAGGCCGAGTATCCGGATGACAGAAAGATGGGCTTGTTGAGGGATCTGGCCGTGGCAATAGTTTCCGGAGTAAACTCTTGCCAGGCCACGGGGTTGTCCTTGTGCTGTAAGAGGTAGGGTGATTTGCTCCGGGACAAGACGTTCGTGAGTCCGGTAGATTGGGTCGTCATGGTGCGAGGTGGTGGAGCTGTGAGCCTGGTCCGTAGGAGTCGTCTGCTTGTCGTGGTCCCCGTCGCTGTCGGTGATCTGACTGATCTGATCCAGGCCAGCATCCAGTAGAGCGAGTGAAATTCTGACAAAGCAGGAGTGAGATGGCCATAGTATCTGTTCTTTCATCATCATCATCATCATCATTATTCCCGGTCATCGATGGAAATGCGGGGTAATCATGCGGGGTAGAAGCGGGGTAGATGCGGGGTAGATGACGGTCACCACGTGGCGGTGATCTCACCGTACGCTCACCGTCGACCTGGCTATTACGAGTGACATTGAATGGCTTAGATGACTGGACCTTCCTATACATCGACTCGATTGGACCCACTCAGCAGATCAGCATCCCCAGGCAAGGATGCCCAGCCTACCCCTGTTGTGCTTCAATGACGTCTACCGGGTGAACCAGAAATACAACCCGCAACCCGGAGCACCAGAGGACAAATCCGGCAACGAGATCAACGTGTCCCAGTTTGCCCACCTGCTTTTGTCGGAGAGGGCAAAGTGGAAGGACAGGCAGGATGGATCCAAGGAGGGACTGGTCCTGTTCGCAGGAGACATCTTCAACCCCAGCGTGGAGAGCTCGGTCACCAGGGGCAGTCATATGACGCCGATCAGCAACGGTCTCAAGGTCGATGCGTCTTGTGTCGGGTGGGTGGTGACTTGCGAACGGGCGATCAGGCGCAGGACAGCTGATAAGGTCTACTTGATCCACAGAAACCATGACTGGGATTTTGGTCAGTCCTCCCACTGCCCAGTCTGACCTTTCTGCTGACTCGACGCCCAGGCTACCCTCACTTGACAAAGCTGATCAACGCGTCAACGTTTCCCTGGCTCATGTCAAACATTGTGGACAAGAACACGGGCCAAGTGCCGCCACCTCTGAAGCGATACCACGTTTTCGAACGGTGTGGCGTCAGGATCGGCGTGATCGGTCTGGTCGAAGAGTGAGTCGAAGGTTCAGTGTACTCCAGGTTAGACTTGCGCTGACCCGCCGCTTTGATCTCTAGAGACTGGATAGCGACGATCCCATCATGGCCTGATAACTTTGTCTATCGATCGATGGTTGACGTCGGCATGGAGCTGTCAAAGGAGCTCCGAGATCCCAAGGGGGAGAACGTGGACCTGATCATCGCTCTGACCCACTGTCGGGTGCCTAACGATATCAAGACCTGCAACTCGCTCGGAGCGGTCAACCCGAGCACGCGGCCGGGACTGGAGAATGAGCATGGGGTGGATCTGTTGATCGGGGGACATGATCACGTCTACTTTGTGAGTTGCAGCGGGGTGTGTTTGGGCCCAGCTGACCTGGCGTAGATTGGAAAAGGAGCGGCATCGTGGGATGGGTACTCTGGCCGGCACGGTGTCCCGGACACGATGGAGGACAACGGTGTGCAGTAAGTGGAAGGGCGGTCAGCCACGCAGCTCCAGCTGACAACCCATCATCAGTCTCATCAAATCCGGGACAGACTTCCGTGACCTCTCATCGGCGGATCTCGAGCTCACCCCCCAGCCCGCTGGATCGGTTCGAAAACACCTCATCACGCGGCTCACAGGGAAACATCACTACATCCTCCCATCCTCCCCCTCTGACAAGAGCTTCACCGAGATGGTCCAGTCGCTGCTCTCGTCCGTGTCGGAAGCGCTGTCCAAGCCAGTGTGTTTCACCTTGTCCGCCTTTGACGCCAGGTCGGAGATCGTCCGCACGCAGGAGGTCGGACTGGGCAACTGGATCGCCGACGTCCTCATGCATGCGTATGCCGAGAATCTGCTGGACGGCGGACCGGAAAAGGAGAAATCGGGTCAGGGCAGTGCCCAGAGCAAAGCACGCTTGGCAAAGGGAGGCGCGGACGCGGTCATCCTGTGCGGCGGGACGCTGCGCGGTGACTCGCAGTATGGCCCGGGCAAGGTCACGCTGGGTGATATCCTGGAGATCCTACCGTTTGAGGATCCGGTGGTCTGCTTGGAGGTGGGTCATGGTGACAAGCATGGAACTACCGAAAGCTGATGTCTGCTACCGGACAGATCGACGGGGAAGGCATATGGGACACGCTCGAGTCTGCACTGAGCAAATGGCCAGCACAAGAAGGCCGATTCCCGATCATCTCGGGTCTGGTCGTGCAGTGGGATCATACCAAGCCTTCTGGGTCAAGAGTCCTGTCGATTCACGAGCTTCAGCCTGACGAGCGGGACGACGACGAGGTGGAACATCCACAAGATTTCATCGATTTCAGAGAACACGAAGACGGCACGCAGGTGGTGGTGAGGCAGCGCAAGTTGGCCATGGGCGATCCAGTCCAGAGGGACAGCTCGAAGACGTATCGCGTGGTGAGTATCTGAGTCTATGCGGGGCAGTGTAGGACCATGCTAAACGCCTCGCCTGTAGATTACGAGAGATTACATGGCGCAGGGATACGACGGCTTCGAGGCGCTCAAGAATAGAAAGTTTATAGTGGACGACGAGAACGGGCAGATCATGAGCAGCATCCTGCGCTCTTTCCTGCTGGGTGAGCGGTGACTCTACACGGTCGACTGGACTCTGCGCTGACAGCATCGCCTGCAGGCTCATCATACATCTTCCGTCACAAGCAGCTCGAAGCAGCGGCCAACCAACATCTGTCGAAACGGACCGACCGGGTGCTCTCCCGGGCAAGACAGCAGCATCAGCACTCGCCCTCCTCCTCGCTCTCCTCCTCGCCACAGTCCGTCAAGGGAAGCTTCCTCTCGCCTGGAGGTCAGAAAGGCGGTTACATCCCCTCGCCCGTCAGCGAAAAGTCAAACACATTAGCTTGGTCCCTGGTCCGAAGGCATGTGGTCCAGCACGACTGGACGAGCATCAGGGATGCCATGCATGTGGCCAAACATGAGCATATGAGCAGCGTCGATGAGGTGGTGAGTGGCTCGGGGTGTGAACTGTATCAGCGCGGGGCTGACGAGAAACTATCATCCTGCTCAGGCTGGCGAAGCCATGCGGGAGCATAAAGATAACATGCCTGGGGACTGGCCTCAGCCTGGCTCCCGGGCAACAAAACCCGACAATGGAGAAGCCGCCACGCCCACCTTGATCATCGGCAAGGAGGAAAAGCACGTCCAGGGCTTGACGGACGATCTGGCCATCGTGTGTCCGCTGGTGGATGGCAGGCTGAGGGATGTATCGGCCGACAAGCAGTAGCGGGCTGAGTCAGCTGTACACTCAGTCCGACTCGGGACGTCACCAGGTGTCACTTCGGTAGCCGCATGTAGCACGCATATGTATGACTGTCATAATATCGAGACTACGCGTCGGAATGTTCGGCTGCGACACTCGCTATTCCCCTGAAGCCTCCTTGCCTCCCGCCTTGTTCAGCTTGTTCATCAAGAGCTGATAATCCCTATTGGCTTTCTGCTTCTCCGCCCTATCGGCCTTGGCATCCCCGACGCCGCCCGCGTTGTTACCACGCGAAGCCAGCATCTCCTCGGCTCCTTCTTGCGCCGAGAGACCCTGCGCCGCTCGCCACTTGGCCTTTTTCAACTTTCGCTCCTCGGCCTTGGCGGCTTCGCTGTCGGCTTCGAGGAAAGACTTGAGCGATGGGATGGCTGACGACGACAGGGGCATGAGTCGCGTCGCCGGACCCGCGTCGGACTCTGGTGATAGCGAGCGCGAGGGCGAGCGCATGTAGTGGTGGTCTTGCAGCAGTGGCGTCGGGGAGCGCGTGGGCGACCGGACACGAGATGCAGCAGCCGCTGGAGATCGTGAGCGAGAGACGGACCTTCGACCCGGACGCGGCGAAGGGTCGTAACCTCCGGACCTCGGTGATGTACCTCGACGGCGGGGCGACCTGGACCGAGACCGGGAAGCGTATCTCCTGTGAGACGGCGACCCGTACCTTCTCCGGCTGTACGGGGATCGGGACCGCGATCGCGACCTGGATCGCGAACGAGAGTAACGCCTATGTCTGTACGGACTCGGTGACCTCCTGCGGTCGTATGACCTAGACCGGGATCTGGATCGGTAGGAGGGTCGGCGGTAATCTCTTGACCTGGACCTGTATCGACTGTCGTACCTCTTGGGTGATCGATACCCGCCTCTCCTGTAACCTCGCTCGAATCCCCTCGACCTGGACCTGGAACGGGTTCTGGTTCTGGACCTTGTTCTTGACCGAGGACGTGGATCACCCCGATCATGCCTGTATCCTGGTGATCGTGGGCCCAGGCCCTTCCTGTCCGCAGGCGACAGAGTCCTCGTCCTGGTTCTCGATCTGCCCCGCTCACGTTCCCCGCCTCGGCTGGTAGGCCCAGCAGCGCTCTCGTCCAGGTCCATTTTGTCGTCCTCGTCGTCTGACGGGTCGCTCGCCCCGCCCCCTAGGTTGTATTCGCCCACGTCACCAAAGATGTCCTCGTCGTCCTCTTCTTGAGCCAGCGGTGCCTGAGTCGCGGGAACAGACGGTGCACTTGATGTCGACGGTCTGACCGCTTCCGTCTCGATCCCAGCGGAGTCCCTTGCGTTTGTGTTTGACGTGTTTTTGTTGCGAATGATCTCAGCCGGCGCCGTCGCCGACGCATCCGCCTTGACCTTTTTCTTCTTCTTCTTTTTCTTGCCCGCTGCCAGAGCCTCCGCTTCGGCCTTTTTCTGCGCGATGGACTTGAACTGGGTGCACATGGGGTCAGTCCCATCTCAATCGCTCCGAGACTGCTATGGGGACGGTACTCACACCCTTGCCCAGTGTTTCCTCCTTGACGACCTTGTCCCCTTCTGCCGCACCCTGCCCGTCTCCCTTGCCCTTCTTGCCCAACCCTTGACCCAGCATCTCCAGCTCGTCATCTATCTCCTCCCCCTTCTCCCTCGCCAGCTCGGCCTTCCTCGCCGCCAGGAGGGCGTAGTCTAGCCCCTTGACAAGGATAGAGTGCTCGGCGTCTCCACCAAGGTACGCACGCTGTCGCTCGAGCTCGGCCAGCTCCTCAGGCTGCGTGGCGACCGCCTTTCTCGCCTCAAAGTCTTCTAGCAGCTTCTCCACCTGGCCAATGGCGGACCGAGTCAGCACCAAGGACTCGGAGCATCTACGACCAGCCGGGCAGGTCCACTGCACTGGGCTTACAACCAGCCCCCCCAACTCACCGACTTGTACTCGTCATCTTTACCCTGCCGCCTCAGCTCCGCCCTATCCTTGTACGCGCTCTCCGACTCGTCGGCTGCCCCACCACCGCGCTTGTGAAACTGCCTCGGCGCAAAGGCAGGCTTGCTCTCGGCCTGAGCCTGAGCCTGGGCTTTGGCCCTTTCCTTCTTCTCCAATCTGCCCAGAGCGATCATCATCAGCTCGTCCCCCCCCACGCACTGCCACGCCACGAGCCCGGCACAGACCCCGCCAGCACGCATACCCAATTCTCGGCAGAATCCCGAGTGCACTCACTTTTCGCTGCCTTTCAGTCCCCACCCTCGCTTGGGAGCAGGCGCACCGAGGACCTTCCTCGACGAGCTGCCCGAGCCTTCCGCCCGCGGGGCAGAGAGCAGGTTCCGGAACGCGTCCTAGGTCGGTCAGCGGCGGGTCAACCCGGAACAGCCTCCTCTACCGTCTCACCTGGTCCATCTTGATCGCTTGAACGAGCGGTGTAGGAAGGAGATGAAAGTCTCTCCAATATCCATGACCAGTAGTCAGTATCGTCGGCTTGCGAGCATCGCTCAAAAGTTGTGATGTCACCGCGTCACCCACCGTATCGCCCTTTCGTGCGAGGCTGTGGCCGTGACTGGGACGTCGACGCGGCAGCTAGGGGGAGCTGCCCAGTACGGGCCAACCATGTCGGTACACGAGACAATGCATAGTCCATTTGACACTGACAGGTCGCCTTCCGTCGATCCACAGGGCAGAGCCATCATTATAGCAGTTATACTTCTTCACACTTGACACTATCAATGCTACAGATCAGGCAAGGACCAGCGCTCCCCCGACCAGCGCGGCCACACCCATTACACCTCCCAAGCTGCTGGCAAGCGTGAGCTGACCGGCCGAGCTACCTCCGGAGGAACCACTTCCACCGCCACTGGAAGCAGAAGGGGATTGACTCGTTGTGGCAGTCTGTGAGGCACCCCCCGAAGCGGACGGGGTGAACACGCCACTCGCAGGCTCCGAAGCGAGACACTGCTCGGCGGCCGAGGCAGCGTCCGAGGCAGTGTTGGGCCTGTTGGGGCTCAAGGTGGCGTTGCCGGCAAAGTCGCAACTCGTGTCAACGGGGTTGTACTCGTAATACGCCGACATGGCGTACGAGAGCTTGATGGCGGGTGAGCAGTACGAGAGGGGACCGTACACACCCGAGGTGCCGTTGCCACCGATGGGCTCACACGACGCGGTATCATTAGTCTGCGAGCCGAGCAGGGAACATGCGTAGCTATGTGTGTTGGGTTAACTCAAAGTATGGCCAGAACAACCCGACCTTGACTCACTTCAACAAGTCTCCGACGATGGTGGGCGAGTTGGCGCTCGCCTGGGTCACCTTGCACGCCAGACTCTTCTGGTTGACACAGTTACATACAGCCTCGTTGGGTGTAGGCGGGAGGTTGGTACTGGCGATGAGGGCGGCGGATTCATCGGGACACGTGCTGGTCCCAGCGGTGACCGAGCTCTTGGCGGGTGAGTTGGGCGGGTTGGTGGCGTTGTACTGCGCGCCGAGACGAGTGAAGTCGTCGGATGTGTTCACACTAAAGCAATATTAGCGATGACAAGGGCGACTCTTATTCGTGCAGGTACCTGTTGCCATCGGCAGAGATGGTTACCATGCCGTAGCCTGGACGTTCCCGATCAGCACTGTCCATCTCTAGATATCCTGCGCCCGCGCACTCACCGTCCGAAGTGGGAAAGTAGGAGAAAGCCATGCCACCGCTAAAGACATCTGACACGGGCGAGCTGAACAGAGCCGCCACTTCGGTCCACAATCGAGGGGGTCGGAAGATACAACTTGAGTGGATGTGTGAGCGAAGCTGCGCCTGCGGATTCATGAGAAGATTAACCTACCCAAACTCGGACATGTACGTCGCCACGGGGATATCTGAGAAGCCCTGGGTGATGGTGTTCCAGTTTGACGAGTTGAGGTTTTGGTCACCGCACCATTCGTAGTTGTTCAGACCTGAAGGGTTGTGAGTCCCCCTCATACAACACCATGTGATCCGGGTTCCAGCTCACCATACAGATCAACCGTGATGGTGTCGTTGCCGCAGGTCAGGTAATCAGCGAGCGAGTTCCTAAAGTCGGCATCTCCGTCCGTCGCAGAGTACCCGACGAGTGCGTTCGAGTTGACCGACTTGAGGTATGCCTTGATGTCCCTCGCGGCGGCCTTGACGTAGGCTGTGGGCGTACGTCAGCTGCTCGTCACCGCCAAGCTTTCTCCTTTGAGGGTGCCCAGTCGCAGCGGTCACTCACGCGCAGCGTTGGTGTTGGCAGCCACGGTGATGACCTCGTTGCCGATGTTGAAGCCGAGGACGTTGTCGTAGTTTCTGAACGCGTCGATGGTGGCAATGTACTCGTTGAGCAGATTGGTCGACCAAGAAGGGGAAGATCGATCGATGGACCCGTTCAGCGGGAGCGAGACGTCCAATCTGCCGGGGTCGATCAGCGGTGTCCGTTCGTGCATGACCAACGTCACCAAGCGTCTACCCAGACACTCAGACACTCACAACAGGTAGATCCCGGCATCGCTCAGAGTCTTCATGCACTGGTCATGGTTCAAGGTCGAGTTGACGCTGTACACCCTCACAGCGTTGACGCCGAGCTGTTTCAGGTAGGGGACATCTCGAGTGCAGTTCTGAGGCGAAGACAACGGGTCAAAGTAAGAGGATCTGTGAGCTGGGTCAGCGATCACACCGGGGCATATATGGCCACTCGTCAACGGTGGCAAAGCTCACGGTTCGGGGAAACCACCACTGGGGTGCGTCACACGTCAGCACACTGCATAGCATCTGGGGCCGGCCCACTCCACAACTCACTTGGCACTGTTGGCCTCTGACGCCGCCGCGAGCTGCGCCTGGGGTTGGTATGCTACACCCTACGCACGGCTCAGGTGTCAGCTCGGATCACCTCGAGAGGCCCAGTGTCAAGGACCCCTCCTTCGACGCGACCAGAAAGACCCCGACCCCACCTTGATGTAGAATCGACTGCCGCTCTCGTCGTACAGGTACTTGCCTGTCCTCGTGATCTTTGGCAGGGCAGTGGTCAATGACAGCAGCGATAGCCCGAGGAGGGCGAAGGGGAACTTCATCTCGTGCGGGGAATGGGTGGTGCGTGCCTGAGGACCTGTCGCCGGGTACTCGACGTTCAAACTTGCTCTAGACGCTGCGGTGTGATGCGACCCTACAACCGGGGGAGTGAACGCTTGACTGCGACGAGCGTGCGATGCTATTGTATATATGCGATGCAATGCCAGACAACGACGTTTGACGCTCAGGGGGAAAAGAGAAGGAGAAGAATGGGGGGCGGTGTAAGTACTGCAAGGGTGGAGAATGAATTGTTGACATAAGAATCGACAGGGTAACTTAGCCATAACAAACATCACGTGGCTCACAGCAGCAGCAGCAGCAGCAGCAGCGAAAGGGCTTGTCCCGAGCGAGAGAGAGCCAAGAGAGGCCTTGGCATCGCTTCCGCATCCCCCTCTCAACACCTTGGCACGGGTGTCATCGACCTCTCGTTGGTCCCGGGCGATGGGATGCATGGTGCTAGGGCCACAGTAGGTACCGGACAACCACGCTACGCCTTCCAAGCCTCTTTGACGAAATCCTCGATATCCTGCCACAATTCGGCCGGCTTCTCCAGCGCCGCAAAGTGTCCTCCCTGGGACGCGCGCACCGTTCGTCATCAGTATGAGCAGCCCTGGCCTTGCGCCGATCTGCGCCGCCACCCACTCACCGCTTTGTGCTCCCTGCTCCAGATCAGATGGGTCTCCTCCTTGATCCAGTGCACGGGCGTCGGCACGATCTCCTTGGGGAAATAGCTGAACCCCATGGGGCACGTCTGATACTCTTTCGAGGCGGACGGCTCGCCCCGTTTCGAACCAAAGTTCTGCTCGCCGGTGGTGGAGTCAGCTAAGGCTGTGTGACCGGTCACAGCGCATCCAGCAACGCACATAGCGGTAAGGGTAGATGGAGCTGGGGTAGGTGTCGGTGAACCAGTACAGACTGATAAAGGTGAGCACCGTGTCCAGGTCTGGATCCTCGTCCGACCACTGCAAGAGCTTTTCGCCAATCCAGCACAGCAGCGAGACGGGGTTGGAGCCGACCACCAGACCGACGGTGGACGGTCGGGTCGCGTGTTCCAGGGCGTACCCGAACGGCTGCATGGCCTGGACCATGGCGCCGGCGTCCATCGGCCCGCTACCCTTGGCTTCGGGCGTGTTCTTGGGTGGCTGGAGGATGGTGCGCATGTTGGTGTGAATGACTAGAGCCCGGGCGGATCAGCTCAGTGCGAGGTGTCATATCCGTTGCTTGCCAGGGGGCCAGGCCCGGGTGTCTACTCACTCTTGCAAGCGTCATGGTTCAGACCCAGGTCATAGGTAATGGAGCTGCCAAGATCTCCACCTTGGGCGACGTACCGGTCAAAGCCGAGGCCGGTCATGAGCTTGTCGAAGAGATAAGCCACGTCCTTGATGGCGAACTCCTTGTCGGTAGGAGGCGGTGAGGAGAACAGGTAGCCGGGCAGCGAGGGGAACACGAGGTGGTATCTGCGGTCACAGGTCAGAGAATGGCCCGTCCGGCCAGCTGGACCACCCACGGCAGGTCGTCTGCCGAGTACTGCTCCCTGACCTTCTCCATGATGCCGAGGAACTCGATAAAGCACCCGGGCCAGCCGTGGCTGAGCACGATCGGGATGGCGTCCTTCTTCTTTGAGAAGAGAGCGGCAAAGTGGATCTTGTACTCTTGTCCATCGCTGTTGGCTATGGTGGTGGTGTATGCTGGCTGAGCGTTGATTCTGGCTTCCTGTTTGCGCCTGCGCGTGACGCCTCAATCTGTCTGGTCCGATCCCCACGCGCTCGAGACGGAGCGACTCACCAGTCATACTTGTCAAGCCAGTACTTGCGGGTCTGGTCCAGCCACCTCCTGCTGACGCCAAAGCCCTTCTTCTCCGCGTCGACATTCTCGTACGTCTCCTTGGGCAGACGAGATAGCTTGAGCAGGGTCTGGAGCTCTTCAATGTCAGCGTCCGGGAACGCGAAGGTGAATGGTTCCAGCTGGAGGGAAGCTCCGGCTGGCAGGGTGCTGTAGCTGCTCGACATGGCGGTGTGTCAGAGCTGAAGGTGACGATGATGCTGCTCGACGCGTCGCCGAATAGAGACTGGCCAGTATATAGACGTGTGGCCATGACTTTGTCCCAGGTGGAGCAGGTGACGTCAGTCCAGTCAACCGGGCCACAAGAAGAATGACTCAGCAGTCATGCATTCTCCCTCAGAGACGGCGATGGCTGACCAAGCATCGGCCAGGTGGTCTGCCACAGCGACTGACGCCCGGTCGGCCCCGTCGCTGACCTGTCCGCCCATCGCGACGCTCGCACGATCAGTGACAGATGGCCAGGCTGTAGATCCCCATCCCACCAGGGGAGGAAGCCAGATAACCACGTGGATCGTCCCTTCCACCTATCTCTCCCCTGGGACGTCACCGATCTCGTTCCCATCCCTCGATGGCATCACCGCTCGATCTGGGGTCAGCGCGATCGAGGTTTGGGACGGGGGCATGGTAGGGTGACATCGTATGCCCTGGCGAGGGTTTATGCTTGATCTTGGGGACCAGATCTGTTGACGCGATAGGGGTGTCGTGGCGTGGGGCCGTGATGAGGTTCACAGGGCCTGTGGATCGAGGAACCGGATGACTCGCTGGAACCCGGAAGGGTCATGATGGCTATCTCGTTGATCGGATCGAGGGGAACGGCTCCCTGGTGTGGGACCCGACCATGGCTGAGAAGGATCTGATATGAGTTGAGCGAATGACCATACCCATTGATGCGACTCAAGACTCCAATCAGCATGACACCCGCTCACATCGTGATCATAGGGGCAGACCTCATCGGCTGCTCGACCGCGTACTACCTCACCCGACATGGGCGATTGGCAGAGGGCTCCACCGTCACGCTGGTCGCGGAGGGGGACGTGGGGTCAGGCGAACACGGAGCGGGGCTGATACAAGATGGTGACGCTGAAGAGGATGAAGCGAAGGATGAAGTGGCGTTGCGGAGTTTGGGATGGCAGCTGCATCACCGGCTGGCAGAGGAAAACGCTGGGGGGTCGGGCTGGGGCTACAGGCCTACTAAGGTGCACGTGAGTGACTGCCTGTACCGAGCCCGGTGCATCTGCTGAGCCAACCGCGGCTAACCTGATATACTGGGGAAAGCGAGCCCAACTCGACGCAGGGGGTAGCAACAGCTCAGATTGGGCCTCCGACGTTCAGTCAGACGGCTTCCCTCGCTCAACTTTTCCAGGACTGAGCCCTGTCCAGCGGGACAAGCTCTCCAATCCCAGTGGTCCGGTTACCGACTCTGCTCGCGCAGCCATTCTTGACGCGGTGGCGCTGACCCGGCACCTGTGTTCGCGATTCCTGGCCCACCCTAAAGGTGTGCTCATGGTGGCTCGTGGCAAGTCTCTCACCGTGGCCGGTTCGAACGGGCCGCTTCGAAGTGGTATGGAGGTGCATAGCGAGCTCGAGAACCAGGTCGATCGTCATGCCGAATCGAGCCTGGCGGGTGGATCGCCAACTCCCGACTCACCCGTCAATCCTGGCAAGACAAGCAGCGGTTCCCTGCCAGCGCGCACCTCCAGCGCCGAACCAGCCCGCGGCCGTCATAGGATCACCGGGGTGGGAGTGGTCCAGGTGATCAACGGGGTGGAGGAGACGATCCACATCCCGGCCGATCTCGTCCTAATCGCCAAGGGAGCCCTTACGCCTGAACTGCTGGATACTCTGCCAGCTCGGGCGGGAGCGGTTCGCAAGTTGGGGATACGCCAGACAAGGATCGAAGGTGTAGAGCTGAAGGTCAGGGAGAAGCTGGCCCCGATGGCCTTGAGGGTTTCCGTGCATGGTGGTGGTGGCGAGGCGCAGGACAAGCAGCTCACCGTGCTGTGTCAGGGTCGGGGGATCGTCCATGTGTGAGTTGGGCAACAGACCGTCTGTTGAAGGGTGCGAGTCCCGACTCACCACTCCAGCTGACTGGCTCATCTTTCGTAGTTCGGGAGAAGCCCCATCACAATCGGCCGGACAAGACCCCAGCCCCTCTGAGGCATCAACGCGCTTCACGCTGACCGTCCAGTCTCTCTCCCCGGCGTTCGAGCCATCGCACGGCGCTCTCACCATATCCCAGGATGCGTGGTCCGTCCCATCCTTGCCTGATCGGCGGACACTGCTGGGCTACCTCCGTGGCACGGACGATGAGTCGACCGTTGAGGGCTTGATGATTGGTTTGAGGTGAGTCCGCCCTCCTGCTCGTCACCAAGCGTGTACGATGTTAGCTGACTGACGCTGCCTCACTCTCACAGCCATGGTAACTGCGTTACATCTAGTAAGCGCACTCGACTTTACTGACTGGACCCAAGAGCGTAACCTCCGCTGACCCATCACAGCTCCCGCCATCGGCAGCCTGTTGTCTGACCTGATCACGGGGGCGAAACCTCCGATCGACGTCGAGCAATTCGCACCGCCATCCTCGTAGCCTTGGGGCTACACACCGCTCAACGCAAGGGGCGACTGCGCTTGTGGGTCGATGTCGGCTCGGTGAGGATACGATATCCCTCTTTGAGCGACGGCGACGATGGCGCTCGCGAACTCGAACGCGGGAGCGCCCGACAGCTCTACGCTTGACTTCTATACAATTGCATACATGCTAGAATCTCAGTACAACCAGCAAATACATACAGAGGCACAATAGGTGTTGACCCTGCCAGAACACAGCCAACCTTGCTTGACCCGGCTCCAGCTCTCACCCCCTCTATGCCTCCCCTACATGATCGCACAGCTCCCACTACCCCTCTCCCGCATCTCGACCAAGGCCATACTCCTCCCCCCTGATCTCCTACCTGTGCCATCTCCCATACCCGTGGCCCATACATCGTCCGTGGACCTGCCCCCAGATACCCGTCCGTACTCCTTCATCCGCCTGGCCACGCGCCAATCAGGCGGGGGACGTACCGCCCTCCAGCCCCAGTACGTCTTACACACCGGACTTGGACGTCTACCCTCCTCACATCCTCCTTCATCCCCTGGTTCCTCTGCCTTGTTAAGCCCCCTAGCGTGCCTCTCTGCGTCCGAGTAGCAAAACGGCACGCTCGCCCAGCCTTCGAAGCCTTCCCGCGGAACCAACCCAGGGTACAGCCTGTACCACTCGGACGATAAAGCCCTGCAGTCCAAAAGCGAGACTGAACGTAGAGCGCTGGTGCTGGATCCGGACAAGCGGTGGAACTCCTTGAGCACGCTTCGGTCCGCCGAGGTGTTCTGAGGGCGGAGACAAGTCTATTCAGTCGACGCTCCATTCGACAAGTCCTCGCCGCACTCACGTCCAGCTCCAACACTTGCAACCTGCCACACTTTCTCATCAGTCTGATCATCGCCTGCGGCGTGACGTCCTTGGCGAACCCGATCCTGAGCTCTCTCAGCTCCTTGCCGACTCTCCGGCCGTCCTCATCCCGACCCAACGAGAGCGTGTCCAACACCCTGTCCGTCACGCCACCGTGAATCCCTGTGCCTTCCAAGTCGATCCTTTGTATACCCGGCGTGGTCTTGAGGAGATTGACAAGGCTCATGTCCGAGTTTGTGGCCCCGCCAAACAGATCAGGGAGGTTGGCCAGCTCCAGCGTGGTAAGACTGGGAAGCCGCCCCGTGAGATGCTTGAGAACGTCCTGAGTGAGGGAGGAACAGCCGGACAAGGCCAAGTGTCGGATATTGCTGAAACCTTGCGTGCGGGGTTCCCACGGGAGCCCTTCCAGCCCTTCAACGTATCGCTGAAAGTCGACGTCGTACAGGTGGGTGCACCCGGCCATATCCAGGGTCTCTAGGCTGACGAGCCGCCGAGCGATGAGCGGCAGCAGTTCGCTGGCGTGATGGCCGAACGACTTGACACCGGCGATGCGCAGATGGCGTATCTTTCCCGCTTTGTCGTCGTCTATCGAGCGGACAAAAACGATGATGTCCCCCAGGGTAAGATCCCAGCATCGAGAGAGGTTGAGCGACTCGAGCGAGGTGGACGATCTGGCCAGGGTACGAACGACTTCAGAATTGACACCTTGGACCCCCTGCATGTTGAGCACGCGCAGGCCCGGGCAGTGAGCGAGCAGCAGCATGATGTCGCGGGAGAGCAAGGACTTGCAGCCTCGCAGGTCGAGCGTGTGAAGATTCGGCAACTTGGCCTGGCAGTCCAGGTTGTCCGTGTACAGGCTTTCCTCGTGATGATCCTGACAGTCTTGATCCTGCGACCAGAGAGCAGAGAGTATCGTGGGCCTGACCAGCGTGTCCATGCCTCGCAGCGACAGTTCCTGAATGAATGGTAGAGCCGAAGAGACGATCCGCTCGAATGTCCGAGGATGGAGCACATGTGCCAGAGGATTGAGCTGGACCAACGGCCAGAGCTGACCATCGAAGCAGAGTAGCTGCCACTGCTTGGACACCTGCGTCGGGGTCATAAGCCTCACTCAGAGGAACAGGGCGGTCACGCACCCGGCTCAGCCTGATCAGCTCTTTCCGCCCGCCTGCTTCTCCGGTCCACCTTCCGTGGCCTGCCTCGACCGCATAGCTGTCCAGTAGCGTCTGCATGACCATCACCTGTAGCTCGTGAGGGAGTAGATGGTTGAAGTAGTCGGGTGAAGCCTCGACCGATGGTGAGGTCTCTACCCCAGCGACAAGGTCTGTGTAACCGTTGTCCTCGGTACTTGAATGGGAATACGGCAACGGCGCAGACAAGGTTCGAGGGCGGTGCACAATAGAAGAGGGAGGGGGTACGTTGATCGTCTGAGTGGACCCGCTATCGAGCGTCTCCGCTCGAGCGCTGCCGGTGAGGTATTGATCCGAGGGGGAACTGATCCGCTCCACCAGCGGAGCAGAGACAGGCCCCGTCATGTCGAGTTGTACACCTAGGGAGTGAGTGCCGCCCACATCGCGCCTGGTCATCGGTGTGAGCTGAGTGAGGGCCGAGACATGAGGCGTGACGGTCCCGATCGAGGCCGACGAGTGTGTCCTTGACATGGTCAGAAGGGACTTGAACCTGGACGCCTTGGGCCTCGAGACCGCCTGGGGAGAATCTGCCGACGACGCATCTCCCGACTCATGGTTGAGCGCCGCGTTGGGCGTCTCGTTACCGCTCAAGCTGGCCGAAGACGCCTTGCGCAGGAGGGAGAAGGACGATGGGGATCGCTTGAAAGTGCGCTTCCAGGCCGCTCGCATCTTGCCCTTGCTCGTCGCCAGCCCCTCGCTCCGGTATGCATACCGGTGCTCTGACTCTAGAGCGCTGTCTTCGTCTCGGGCATCGCTATCATGCTCGTGCTCGTGCTCGAACGGGGTGCTGGCTCGGCTCGGTAGATGTGTGAGGCTGGGTGCAGTGCCTCGCCAATCCTCGGTCGGTATGGTCAAGCCTGAGATCGTCAGCGGTGGGTCGGGAGCGAATGGCTCAGCCAAAGGCGACTCGGCCAAAGGTGATCCGGCGAGAGTCTGCGGGCTCTGCCTGGCGAGGGCATCCTCTTCTCCAAGCGCGCCTTCCGTTTCCCGCGTAAAGCCATAGCTGTCTGCTCGGCGTCTCCCATCATCCGACAGGTCGACGGGCGATTCCGCCAAGACACCTTTGGCCCCGGGTGAATCATCGAGAGAGGTGTACAGACCATGGAGCACGCCCGAGATGGTAGGCGTACGGGGCGTCTGTACGGTCGGGAAGGATGAAGACGACGAGGACGTGTCGGACCTGTCTCGACGGCGGTCCTCGGTCCGGATGGGCGCACCCAAGGGTGCGATGGGCAGAGGTGACGCCGACATGATCTTGCTCTCTGGTTAGATAGGAGTGGTCAATGGCTTGACAATGGGCCAGCACGTCACGTCGAGAGATGTCGGTCAAGGGGACCAGAGCGATAGGTGCTTGATATCGCAGCAGGTCAAAGATGGTTCCCACGCCGAATGGTCGAGCGATCCGCACACAGGTGAAGATGTAGTGGTACAACAGCAGATAGGATGGAGGACGCAGCGGCTGTCCACCCCAGGGTGCGTCGACGTACGTGCCTACATCTGCTTGCTATTGACGGACCGGAAGGAGAGAAGGAGAGCAGCGTGAGAGACATGTCACCGTCATTAGATGCTATGTCATCCGCTGTTAGATCGGGCGAGATCCCTCTTGATAACGCTGGTTCCAGCGGGGCGACACTGCCGCTGTAGCATGACATGGCTCGCTTGGTCGTAGCGATCTATGGGCACAGTATACAGTCATGCCGACTGGATGCAGCCTGGCGAATAGTGTGTGATGCATGCTATCCTACTGCTTCTGTATGTCATCCCTACAGACCCCCTCGGGCGCCCCTTCGAGCCATCTGCGATAAAGCATATCAGCGGGCACATCCCGCCATATCAGCCACCATCAAGCATAACTCACCTCGACCACCTTCCATCCCCCGGTCAACTCGTTCTCCAAATCCTTCTCCGACCTCGTGACGACCATGGCATACCTGCACTGCTCGACGTCCCGCTCAGAGCCGACGACCACCTCGCCGGTCTTGGCTGATCGGAAGAGCAGCTGTTCCTGCGTGGCAAAGGTGATGACGAATACGGGGACGTTGTTTTCCAGCATCTTGCCGTTGGCGACCTGGATGGGGTGTGTGTTAGTTGCCGCTCTTGACCCAGTGACCACAGCCTGGCTCACATCAACATGCTTGATGTCGAGAATCTTGCTGTCCGAGATCAGTCCCTGCTTGATGTACTGTCCCATGGTGGCCCAGAGAACGTTGAACGTCTGGTGTGCAGGTGAGTCGTCAGCTTCGCCTCGGCAGGCTCTTGACCACCACGTACCGCCTCTCCACACCACTGCTTGAGCGACTCCCTGTCCGCGCTCAGGTACGCATCCACCACCTCGGGAACGATGTACTCTCTCAGCTCTCCGGTCCAGCCGTCCATGCTGAACGACGGGTCAATCTCCTTCATCGCCCTGATCACCTGGGCAGTCTCGTTCTCCTCAAACAAGGATCCCACCTTGCTCCCGACCGTACGAAGGGCCGAGACGAAAGGAGACTCCGACTCGTAGTATGTCTCGAGCCATCGCTGGTAGGTGGGGGATTCTTTGATGAAAGCGAGTCGCGACACCGGCTCGGGTCGGTCAGACAGCACGAGCGCCTCTCCGGCTCTGCGTCAAGCAAGCACTTGATCAGCACCGGCACGAAGCAAGACCACACCCACTCACTCTGGGTTCTCCTCGACCCGCTTGACCACCTTCCTGCCCGACTTGGCCGCGCGGATCGCCCTCAGCTCCCTCCTCTTCCTCCTCACCTCCTTGTCCTCGTAACCGCCATAACGACTGCTCATGCCCGTGTTGTCCTCGAAAGCCTCCTCGATCGACTCGGCCATGATCTTGTACGTCTTGCTGTCCCGGATGGGCTGGGTGGCGCTGGTGGCGGCGGATACGAACCGAGAGGTCACGGCGGAGATGGCCTTGAGCACCTCCGAGTCTGCCAGCGCGTGAGCCACGGCGTCCTGCACCGAGATACCGGCTTTTTGCAGGTCGCTGACGGCCCCTTGGATACGGGGGTTGTTCTTGATCAGGTTGGTGATCTGGTCACGGGAGTGAGCTAAAGCGCTGGTGCTTTCCGCAGACAGACAGACAGACACACCCTGGTCTTTTCATACACATCCCTGGCCTTCTTCATCGCGGCACTGTCGGCAAACTTGTCGACGTCACCTTGCAGCTGCTTGACATTGTCCTGCCATCCCTTGTTCTTCTCAATCTCCTCCTTGAGCACCTGGGTGAACACCTTCCAGGGTGACTGAGCGGGGGCGTTGTCCTCTGGAGGGGGTCGGCTGTCCTTCTGCTTCTGCTTCTGCTTGGCATCCTCCAGCAAGCGTGTTGTCGTCGAGATGGGTCGGAAGGCAGCGGCGGCGTTGGCGATGAAGGGTGAGGGGAAGACTCGGGCGGCGAGAACGGGCTGTTGACGGAGCCTCAGAGCGCGGAGGAAAACCGGTCGTGATCGCATGATGGGCGGGTGTCGCTGCGCTTCGGGGACGTGAGAGCGGACCTAGTGAGGAGCGGTTGTGATGCAGAGGGAGTGCTGTGAAAGGAATGACAGAGAGAGAAGTTGAGCTACGGTGGCCACTAGACTTTTCGCTGCTGCAAGATGGTTTTGATTACGTCAGCATCCTTCACCCAGTGACGTGTGGTGAAGGTGACAGAGTCAGTCACGTCTTGCTCAGAGGGGTTTGTTGTTATGCACACTGGTCGACTGCGAAGCATCACTAGGGGCCAGAGCAGAGGCGACAGGTACACCGCTACATCATGTCGGACGCTGATGCTGAGAGAAAGGCAAAGGCGGAAAGAGCCAAGAAGCTGGTATGTTGGGTGGCCCGCCCCGCCCGGGGCTGGACATTGGAACGGAAAGAGGCCTTGGCTGACCCCTCGGGTGTAGCTCGCCCAGAGGGCAAAGAAGAAGAAGGCGGATGCCGCGGCGTCCTCTTCACCGGCCGTGCCCGGGTCACCCGCTTCGACTCTGGCGGACCCGGCACCGTCTACGAGGACGAGCTTGAGCATGGACGACACGGCGAGGGCTGAGCTGGGGGAGGGCAGGGCGAACGGCAGGGAGGAGAAGGAGAAGGGCGAGGAGGGGAAGGCGACTGAGGAGGCGTCAGCGCAACCAGTCGACGGCGGGCCTGATCCAGCACCTGAGCCTGTGCCAGTAAGCGAGGCAGCAGAAGACCGGCCCGCAAAGCAGGAGTCAGAGCAGCCGGTGGAAGTGCAACCGGGACCGGAGACGGAAGCAGGATCAACACCAGCTGCGGAGGCAGAACAGCCGAAAGAAGAGTCCAGATCCAGCAAGAAGAAGAAGAAGGGGAAGAAGGCTGCGAGCTCTGGCAACGTGACCGACGAAGCGGGGCCTGGAGCTGATGAAGCGGACCAGGGGACGGCGCGGCCTGAGCAGGGTAGGGTGGAGAAGGGAGAAGAAGAGGACGTAGCAGTGGCAGCGGATGAGCCAGCTACACCAACAGCGCCGGCCGACCCGGAAGTCTCGCCAGAGTCCCCAGCGCAGGTTCAAGCCGAACCCTCAACGCCCACGCCCGATTCGAAATCCACTGTCAACCTCCAACAGACGGTCTCATTGCTGATAGAGGAACGGTCCGACCTTCAGGCCCAACTCTCAACGCTACAATCCCAACTCACAGCCGCGAGAGGGGACTCTCAGCTCTTGGCAGAGGGGAGAAAGTTGATCTCTCAGCTGGAAGGGGAGAAGTCGGATCTGGAAACGAGGCTCGCAGCCCTCGAAGTGGATGTGGGACGGCTGGCTATACTGGATGAGCAGGCGGCACGGGATAAGGAGGAGCTGGCCCTGCTGAAGGGGAACGAGGAGGAATTGATGGCGGAGAAGGAAAGGCTAGAGCAGGAGTTGCAGGCGGCTAGCAAGAAAGAGCAGGAGCGTGTGTCGGAGCTAGAGAAGGCTCTCGAGAGGGAGAGGGATAGGGAAGGCGGACTGGAAGCGGAACTGGGCAGACTGCGACAGGTGAGTCTGGGTGATTGAGTGGAGCCCGCATACGTTATTGACCCTTAGTAGAGCAACGCCGAGCTGTCGAGCGACCTCGAGCGAGTGACGCGGGACCTCGAACAGCAACGCGAGTCTTCACAGCTGAGTTCGACCCAGTTGGCCGACCTGCGATCGGCGCACGAAGCCCTGCAGACCACCCATGACTCGTTGACCGCCGAACACGAAACGCTGCGCTCGTCCCATGACGAACTGGATTCCACCCATTCGACGTTGAGAAACGAGCACGAGTTGTCCTCCTCCACCATTGCCACCTTGGAGTCCACCGTGTCCAGTCTGAGATCCGAGCTGGACAGCATAAAGTCCAAGCTGGGTCAGGCGACGAAACGGTCGGAAGCTGCGGAGAAGCGCCGGTCGGCGTTACAATCGGAGAACGATGAGTTGGTCCGACAGCTAGAAGAGGTCCGGGGCAAGGTGGTGGAGGCCATGGAGGAGAAAGCTACGATGGCCTCGGCCGTCGAGAGCTGGGAGACCAAGGCGAAGGCTTGGGATAAAACGCGTGCGGAGCTCGAGGCGCAGGTCGAGGAGCACAAGGTGAGCGCTGTCGCGGCGTGGGTGAGTGGCTGATGGGGCTGATTCTCCGTTGTTTTACATCAGTCTCTGCACGAGCAGGTCACGGCTCTGGCAGAGGAGAACCGGGCAAAAGAGGAACGTATAGCCTCACTCGTGCCGCTCGAGGGACAGCTCGCGACGGTCCAGTCCGAGCTGGACGACGCTCGGTCCGCCGTATCTGCTCACGAGGCCACCCTGGCGGAGCGGGAAGCCACTGTCTCTCAACAAGCCGAAACCATCGCTGCGCAGCATTCGGCGATATCACAGCATCAGTCGGACGTCGCTTCTGTCCGGGCGGAGCTGGACAGTGTTCGAGCAGAGTTGGAAGCGGCGAGAGACGCGGCTGCCAAGGCGAAAGTCGACGACGCGGTGGAGCCCGAGCCCGTGGATGCCAATACTGCTTCAGCGCAGGACTTGCGAGCGTCCGAGTTGACATCGCAAATCCGATCTCTCGAGTTATCCCTGCACGCCTCCGACTCCAAGATCCACAGCTTGTCAAAGCAGTTTGCCGATCTACAAGCTGCTCACCTTTCTGCCCAGCGGGAACGAGACGAGGCTCTGGCCGTATTGGGCGGGAGTCCATCGGCTTCGGGATCACGAGGCGCCAAGGGATATTTCCTCTCGCCCAAGGACGAGTACCCCCAGTCGCCGGGTCGACGGACGCCCTCGGCCGCGCCCGCCACCGTCATGTCTGGCGTCGATGCCATCCTGCCCGTGTCGGTCAGGCATAAACGTCAGGTATCGCTCAACGCCCTCAAGGCTAGGATGGAGCCGGTCCACACGCCGTCGTCTGCCAGGAAGGTCATGAGCTCGGTCACGGAAGACGGCGAAGAGCAGTCGTCGTCCGCCAGGGCGTCCCTCGACCAGGATAGGAGTGATCGATCTGGTCAGGGGCACGCTGGCCTTACACGCGTCAAGGCCAAGCAGTTTGGAGACGAGATCATGTTCTGCTGTCCAGCTTGCGAAGGCGACCTCATCACCTTGTAGATTGGCTCGGCGCGAGTACAACCGAGCATCTCACATGTCACACGGTCCATACATTACATCGCAGGACTGCGACCCAGCACAAACACCGATATGCATACATCCATATGGCTACAGGTATGGGCGAGGGTATAAGGTATATAACTAGCTTGATGGCGCACAGAATACTACAGTGACGCACTCTCCCGCTAACCCAGGAAGACTGTATCGTCAATCTCGATGCCAAACTCCTCCTTGGCCATGGCCTCGAACTGCTTTTGCAGCTTGTCTTCCCAGCCACCCTTCTCCTTGGGAAGGAAACCTAGGTTGAAGAGTCAGAAAGCACGGTCAAAGCCACTGGAGCCGGCACTTACGTTGCTTTTGCAGGGTGAACCAGAAGGCCAGATCCACAATGCTCAAGGTGAAGCGGAACAAGGCCGCATCTAGGCGATCCTTCAACCATGTCCAAGCGCCAACGCTCTGCAACGATCTCGACCCGGTGACGGACCGGGCGTACCCGATAGAAGCCCACTACAAGGCCTGATCAGCGTCGCGATCTCACGTTCCAAGAGTTTTCATAAAGGCCGACTCACTTTCGCTGTGAGATTGACTCGCGATGACGGCGAACCCAACAACTGGTTGTTGGCCTGCATCATCCTCTGACAACGCGTAAGGAAGATGAGCTCCTGAGGGGTTATCCTGTCAGCGATAAGGTAACCAACAGTACAGCCGCGGCTCAGATGCCCCGCTCACTCTCGGAATCAGCTGCTCGTTCTCCAACATCGTCTTCATCCGCCTCTTGAGCTCCATCTGCTGTTCATACTGGCTGAGCTCCGGCTCGGCTTTCTTCTGCTTCTTCTGCCTCTTGTTGACCTGGAACGGGCGGAGCAAGATGGCCGAAGCGAACCTGTGTACGTTGATTGTCAGCTAGGCCGCTCTACCAACCGACGGGAAGATCATCAGCCTCAATCACACTGACATGTTTGCATCCAGGGCTATTCCCCACTTGTGGGCAATCTTTTCGATCTTCGGTACATCCAGGACGAACAAAGATCGCCAGAGAGTACAGTAGTCTTCTCTGAACTCCCGAGGTAGCTCGATGTATAATCCGTGATCGATCAGTACCTGGGTAATTATGTTGGTAAGCGACAGGCGGACGGCAAAGTGGGTATATCATACGATCTGAGGCTTTCCCTTCTTGGTCGGATGTGGTCGTACCAGGATATTGCCAGGGTGAGGGTCGCAGTGTACGAAGCCCCAAGAGAAGGTCATGGCGGACATGGTGGAGATGGCAAGGTCCATCACTTCGCGCAGGTTGAGCTTCCAGTCTTCCAACTGTTTCCGGTCGTTCAACCTGTGCAGCCGAGATCAGCCACAGACTCAAGAACATCGGAAGACTGTCCACATACCTGCAACCGTCCACCCACTCCATCACCATGATCCGGTCGCTCTCTTTGCACCCTTCGTCCTCGCCGTAGACCCTAGGTATGTAGACATCTTCCCGTAGTTCGGGCGTTTGAGCCAGGAGTTCGGCACACCGTCTGGCGTTGTTGGCTTCGTGCTTGAAAGATGTCTCTAGCCGCATTTGCTCAGATACGTATTTCGCCCTGCCCGTCTAATCAGCTTCGTCTCGAGTGGTAAATCTATCACAACATACACGAAGTACACTGGAGATAGAGTTGGTCAGCTTGTACAGGAATTCCGCAGCCCGCAGATACTCACTCGGCATGTCGAATATCTTTTCCGCGAGATACATCAGTGACCTGTACGAGAACAGGTCCCACTCCATCTGCATGCTGATGGCCGGCTTCTGTACCTTGACCGCCACGACTTTGCCATCGCTTTCTCCAGCGTGAGACGGGTGCTTGAGCGTAGCCTGGTGGACCTGAGCGATGGAGGCGGACGCAAGGGGTTCGTGGGTGAACGACGCGAAGACCTCCAGCGGGTCCAGTCCCAAATCCTTCTGGAAGACCTGTAGTGGACACGTCTCAGCGGTAGCGCGCCCGCCTCGTCCGGGTGAAACTCACGCCAACGACCTCGTCGTACGACACCGCTGGAGCCCGATCGAAGACGTGGCCGAAGGCTTCCCTGTATGGCTTGGGTAGAAGAGCGGCTTGCAGCCCTAAGAGGTGGACAGGGTGCATTAGTAAGTCCCGAAGGTCCCTCTTAGTACTCGCCCCTTGAGCACTCACCTAGCGCCTGGCCCAGCTTGAGGTACAAACCCTGGTTCGTGTCGATTACCCAGCGCAGCCTGTTGGCGACTCTCTCGTGTAGCGCTTCGATCTGCTCGGCCTTGGACGGCACAAAGTTGATCTTGTCTGTGTGGTGGATATCAGCACTAGGCGTACGTGATACGGGACGGCTCAAAGTGACTTACAGTCTAGTGTACACAATAGGCTAATCGAGCGAGATCAGCTCGCCGATCGCGCGACCAGAGCTCACACTCAATACTCACCCTATATACCCCGTACGCAAGCTTCGAGTCACAGCGCTGTGGTTGAATTGTCTGTCCGCGACCCACAGGCCAGTGCCCACCGCTCCGACCACGGCTACTCTTCTGGCCCACTTGGCACCCCTCGATCGGGGAAGTCGAGGCGGCGGCACCTGTGAGGTCGAGGCGAAGCGGTGCTGTATCGCTTGGTTGACATTGCCTCCTGGCAGCCCTGCCCTGGGGTACAGGGGTCGTAGCATCCCGACCTCGTATACCGGCTGGCTATGCGCTAATAGGATTAGTGAGCGGAAGAGCGGTGTCGCTAGACTTCTTTTGATGTACGATATTTACACCCAGCTAGCCATCGAGAAAGTGATCGACATTGCAGGTGGAGGTGACCGCCGTTCATTGACGTCAGCGTCGGCTTGACTCTACGCGCCGGGCGTGAATTTCGGTGCATGGTTGCGTTGTCAACGATGCCGAGCGAGAGACTCGGGACAAGCGGCAAGGGAGAGGGCCGTCGATGGCCGGATATAGTCCGAACCAGGAGAAGATCCAAGGATGCTGACGGTGAGTGACCGGCCCGGTCCACTTGCGCGGCCCCCTCAGAAAGACACCAGAGGGAGGAAGGGAACGCTCAGATCAGATACTTTAGGGGGTCGACTGCGTAGCGTAGAGGGTCTCCAAGCATCATTCGAACCAGAAAGCGGGCTCCCTTAGACAGACAGGCTATATGGTGTGAGTCAAAGCGTTGATGTATTTTGCCCGCTCTTGAAAGGATATATGGCAAGCAGAAACGCATGAAACGCGCGCCCCCCTAGCTCAGTTTGGCTAGAGCTTCCGACTTTTAGATTAGATAATTGATCGGACGGTCGCGGGTTCGAGCCCCGCGGGGGGCTTTTTTTTCCTCTCGGCGAGTGAATCGCACTCTGCGGATCTACTGCGCTTCTTCAGCTCGTCGCAGCCACTTCATGCATGTAGCGGGGGGTCATGGGGCACTGCCATATAAATGATGATGGGTGACTTTTGGGTGCTAGTGCTTGAGGTAGACAACAGATCGGCGCGTCTAGTGACGCCTTCCTGTTTGGGTCAGTTCAGTGGTCCTGCACAGACGGTTTCGTGGTTGATGAGAAGTATTGGCGTATCACTGGGATGAGAGGCGGTAAGACTGCTTTTCGCGATACCAGAGACCAGCTCAGGATTATGACGCGCCACGAATCACAGCAAGGGGTGTATAGAAGCAAAGCTTGGTGCATTGTGAAGTGGGACGTGGTCACTTGTCCGCGATGAGCGTCCTTGTCTCGCTGAAATCACCTCTGCAAGGCTCAGTCGCGCGTACACCGACATCAAGTCGGTGTACACTGAAGAGAGCGTGTGGTGTATCCCGTGCAGGGCCTTCGAAGACCTCGTCCCTTGCAGCTGGACGGCCCGGCGTGACTCGAGCGAGAACGTATGCGCTTGACCCCTTGACGCGTTCGAACAGTTCAAGCGGTACTGTTCAGGACACGATTCTCGGTAGACATAAGTCTGAAAAGACTTGCTCGATACTGGCAAGCCTGCCCCCGTCGAGGCAGTCGGACCATCAGGACGAATTGCGCTTATAGCCTCTGGCAGCAAAGTCCGAGCTGTGGGGCCGGCAAAGAAAATGGCCAGAGCGTGCTTCAAGGTCAAGGGTGATCCATTTCCGACAGCCTGATCGCAGCGAAGGATGGTTCCTGCCTCGTTTCGATACTGTGACATTTCGAGCGGTGAGTGATGAGGATTTCTTGCCAGAAAGCAACCCAAGGGATCATCAGGAAGAATTCAAGTCTTTCCCAGCGTGGTATGCCGAGCCAAGCAGTGAGTAAGAAGCAGCAGTACAGCAAAGTACAAGGCATCATTAGAAGTGTCTTAACGTCTCGCTCAAGGCCTGCGAGCAGAGGGTCGCAGAGCGCGAAGGCGCAAGCGAGTCGTTGAACGACGCACAGGAAATGTCTACCAGACACACCGTTTTTCTTGGCATCAATGGTCGGCATGGCTTTCACCTTGCCGCGCATCACACCGTATGCATCCGTAGGCTAGATCAGATGTTTACGTGCCTTTACCTCCTGTCCCGCTTGCGATCCTTTGCCCTCTCTCTAACCCCATATCGATCCTGGTCCCTATCCTTGCCCCGATCACCTCGATCCCAGCCATTCTTAATCCCCCGATCGCCACGATCCTCCCTGTCCTTGTGCTTGGCAGGTGCGAACCCTATCTCGCGCCTGCTCCCGCTAGCCTGAGACGCCTTGACAGCTTCTTGTTTTGTCTTTTGAGCCTCGGCGAGGGCCCTCGGGCCATAGGTCGGTACGAGGGATTCCAGGTTACGTCGTGTCAGCCAGCCTGATTCCGGGAATGCGGTGGCTCTTTCGTCGATGTCCACGAACTCGACCTGGACGGAGTGGTCAGCTTGGCTCATCGCGCGGTTCGTATGCGGTAACATGGCGTTGAGAGTTTGTCGAGAGTATAGCCAGGATCAACTGACCAGCCTCGAGTAGATATGTGGGTTGGCGAATGCAGAAGACGATAGCAGCCGCGTGTTGATATGCTCCCCTTGCTCGTGTTTCAGCCGTAAAAAATTCTGCACCTTTGCCTGATCCCCAGACATCAGCGATTCACTCGTTTCTCTATCTGGTCGACAGACCTTGAGTGCCTCGCTGGCCAGACTGGGATCGACGGCGGGAGGTATGCCCCAGTCGTCGACACCCGGCAGGTCTGGAGGTCGTGTAAATGTGCGTACGACCTCATCTGGGTCTAACCCCTCTAGCTCGCTCAGCGGGCCCGATCCCGCGTGTCGACTCGGCAGACCATCTCCACCAGCCAGTTCTGATCGCGACAGGGCGGATTGACTGGTGTGAGTCAGATTTTCAGGCAGATCGTCGTCCTTTGCGTGTCCGAAAGAAGGCGGTGACGACCGACGTTGTCGTTTCGTGCTCGACGTCGCGGATGTTGCAGGCGACCGGGAGTTGACAGTCACTCCGCTTTGCCTCTTGACCTTGATCGATGACTTGAGCGTCTGGACGGCGGACGAGGCTGGGGACAAGCTTATGAGCACTCGACGGTCGACTGGGCGATTCTCAATCCACCCACCTGACACTGTGGTATCCCTCAGTCTCTGTCCTCGCAGATTAGGCCCAAAGCCAGAGACAGTAGTCCGATGCCCCGCAACAAGAGAGCAAAGGACGAGAAAGGAGAGAGGGCACGGTGTGATCATTCGTCCCCCACCATTCCATCGACCGAGCTGGATGACTTACGGAAGGTCCAGCTACAGGGGTCAGGCCATCGCGAGGTTCCGGTTCCGGCGAAGAGTCGTCGGCGTAGTGGACGAGGCCTGGGTGTGTCAGTGGGAGGCACAGAACGAGCAACGTGTCGAGTAGCTCACCTTGCATCTCGGACGGACCCCTCTCAAACTGGTCACTATAACACAAAGGTGACACCCGCAGGAAGATGGAGAAGGAGAGAAATGGTGGTCGATGTTCACTCGCAATGTTATGACGGGATCTGTCGGCGATCGCCGTCATCAACACCGCGCACGACATACATTTGACTCTTCGGAATCGAGTCTCACCATAGTCACGAACGGGGTAGATGGGGATCACCTCTATCCAGCGACTCTCTCGACGTTGTCTGCAAACTGCCCTCAGGAATCAAGCCTGTAACGCACTCGAACGCCCACGAGATGTCCGAGGTATCGCCCATACAGCCTCTCCCACCCAAGGGGAAGGGAAGGAACGCTAATGCCATCGAGCTTATCTCGGGCAGTATAGGAGGCGCTTCGCAGGTGCTGACCGGGCAGGTGGGTCCTTACCGAGGGAGGTTGGTGCTTGGCTGATGGATTGATGCAGCCCCTGGATACGCTCAAGACGGTACGCTTAGCCGGACATCTCACCACTCTCGTGGACTGACCAGCGCCTATTACAGCGAGCTCAAACCGCGCCCAAAGGACAGTTCAAGAACACGCTGGATATCCTCACCACGACCATCAAGAATGAAGGGTTCTTTGCGCTGTACAAGGGCATGGTGAGGCCGCGAGACTCATGGCACTGTACCAGAACGGGCTCGGTGAAGGCTGACAATGACCACCCCGACAGCTCTCGCCTCTGCTCGGTATCGCCGCGGTCAACTCGCTCCTGTTCACGGCGTACGGCGTCTCCAGGCGTATCGTATCCCCCTACCCCGAGCTGTCAATCCCCCAGGTGGCCACCGCGGGAGCGATGGCCGGCGCGGTCAATGCCGTCCTGGCCTCCCCTGTATGTTTGGCCGTTGCAACATCCCGCGATTCCCCTAAGGCGTTCCGCTAGCTAACAGAGTCGGATCCAGGTGGAGATGTTCAAGATCAGGATGCAGGGCCAGTACGGCGGAGCGGGTGACAAGAAGCTGAGCGGAGTTGTCGGTGACATGTGGCGGGACTATGGGTTCAGGAATGGTATCATGCGAGGATACTGGGTCACCGTCATCCGAGAGATCCCGGCGTACGCGGGATTCTACGCCGGTGAGCTTCGTCGATGCTCTCTCTCTCTCACTCTCTCTCTCGATGTAGTTGGCTGAACGAGACCTTCCCCCGGCAGGCTACGAGACGTCCAAGCGTTACTTTGCCAAAAAGTACGCGCCGGGCGCCGTACCCGTCTGGGCCACGCTCACGTCCGGAGCGATCGGAGGGGTGGCCTACTGGGTGGCTTGTTACCCGCTCGACATCATCAAGTCGAGGGTACAGCTCGCCAAGGCGCCGCCCACGAGGGGAGGATGGGCTTCGGGCGGTTACGTCGGAAGGGAGTTCAGGGCCATCGTGGCCGAGGGCGGAACGTGAGTCGAGCAGCGAGGCATGCTTCGTGACCTCCATTCAGGATCATCGCTGAAAATCTCCTCGCCGCAGCAAGGCACTCTTCCGAGGTATCGCTCCGTCCCTCTTACGAGCTGTTCCGGCCGCCGGAGCCACATTCGCGGCGTACGAAGCGGCCAAGGGTGAGTCTGCCGGGATCGCAAAGCAAACTTGTACTGACCTGGCGCAGACTACATCCTCAAGCACGACTTGCTGTGAGCGCAAAAGTGATCGTGTCACGCTTGATATGTATCGCCACGACCCGAGAGGCAGTCATCCTCAGCTTCGGTGTAGCTGGCTTTCGCATGGATTTGTGCGCGACGACTTCACCAGTGACAAGAGGCGGACAGCTGAAGTGACAGGTCTGCCATCGCAGCTGAATAGACCGATCCACAGCCACGTATATATCCATTTCACCCGATACCCCACTCTAAATCCCAAAGAGACAAGCCCATATCGACCCCCTCGTACTGTTACAATGCCAGGTGTCCCACCTGAGGCCTACCAGAACTGTGTGAGATCAGGATGTACACCATCTCGCGATCTGAGCAACACAATATTGGATGAGGTGGTCGAGAACTGCATTGTTCCGTGTCAGCGCCCTGCCCCTACGCCAGAGAATGGCACGCTTACCCCGTTGCCCACGAACACGCCCGCCCGTCTGCCCACCTCCATATCCACCGCGACGCCGACCTCTTTATCCTGCCAATCCGGATACACGTCCTCTTTCCCTATCCACACGTTGTCCCAGCCCTCAGACTGCAGCCACATCCTGATCTCCTGTACCCAGGCATCCTCAGCATCTGTGAGAATGTAGACGGACTTGAGCAGCGGGTGGTTCTTCCTCATTCGCCTGGCTCGAGCGATGATTTCGAGGGTTTGAGGAAGGCATTTGGCGCGATACAGGCCCATCCTTGTCGCTTCCACCATGTCGGGGGGTGGCGGCACGTTCTCGTTGCCTGGCAGCGCGGGCAGCTTGTTGAAGGACACGAATGGGCTAAAGCATCACGTTAAGCACAACTCGAGTGTACGGCTGAGACCACACTCACGCAGCGTTCCGTCCCTTGTCCTCGCATACCGCCTCCCAGTTCCTCCCTCGACGGATATGTAACGCGAGGATATGCCTCCACATGCTCGTGGTGATGGGTGTATCGCTGGACGCGTGCGCAAGGGAGTCTAGGTCGTAAGGTGTCGCTTCCGGTGCGAGCATGGGCAGGTTCCGGTTGATGATGTCCAGGACAGTAGGTGCGAACGAGAAGTGCTTCATCACGGGCGACTTGACAAAGGATTCGTAGATGTCAAGGGAGGCCTTGGAGTCGAAGAAGCTGGAGGATGGCGGGTTTAGCAGCTGCCCCCTGGTCTGGCTGCCTGGGCTGTATCTTCACACTCACTCGTTGTCAAACGGTTCCCCGATGATCCTCACGCAACTCTGATCGCTGCCAGCCAGCAACACCTGGATCTGATGGATCCTAGCTTGACCGCCCGCGACAAGCGTCATGTCTCCGTCAGGATTCGCCTCGCTCTTGATCGTGTGCGTCTGCTCCTTGTACGCCGGGCAGACGTTACGGTAGTATTTCGCACTGGATACGGTCAGCAGGGCTAAAGATCGTCCAATATAGACATTGAGTAGCCTTGGTCAGCACTCACGGGACCGCCCTTGGGGTGTTGTAAAAGGCCTCGAACCCCGAGATCACCGTGGACACATAAGCTGACAAGGGTATCCGAGCCGATCGCCACGGCCACCGGCCCACCTTGAAGGGGAGGTACTAGAGTCAGGCGGTGAGCGACCGGTGACGGCTGCAGGAGAATCCCGGCTACTCACGGTGTCGTCTTCCACGTACGGCTCGAACGCGAGGGATCTGTTGCCCATGACTGCTAGATGGTGTTGTAGCCTGGGCATGTACGCGTCAGTCGGTCTGCCAGCATGGGGTATCATGCGGCTTGAGTCAGAACATACAGGACCCGTTGTAGCTGTGCGTTGGGTTAGTGAGCAGATCCAGTCTCCCCTCATGCAGCAGCTCACCTGGTGGTTGAAGCCTGAGCCATGTCGTCGTCAGCAGAGGCACTCAGAGCAAGAGAGAACACGAACCAGTCCCTCTGGGTATATCGAATCTGCTCTCAGTCAGCCCCATCCTGCAAGCTCACAGAACCAAGCGGTCGACCCACTTGACATATCGACCCCCTTTGCCCTCCCCGGGCCCGATATCCCCTCTGACCTGGGGCAGCTTGGCCTCGGTCGTCCACTCGGCCGAGTAGGTTGGAGGGAACGGCGGTCTCGGATGGAAGGTGATTAGCAATACCAACGCGAGGATGACGGCTAGCAATCGAGCATGAGGGCGCCGCTGTAGACTCCGGACGGATACGCTGGGAAGTCGCTGGTAAGTGCTCGACAGGGAGGACGAGTCGAACGTTATAGGCGGTCCGAGGGGGTTGGGGACGGTGACCCGCATGGCGTGTCAGCGGACGAGGCGGAGAGGTCGCGCTGAGTCGTGCGTGATATCGCTGAATAGGAGTGTAGACGATGGCAATAGTCGTGCGAGTGTTGACAGGTAATGTTCCACCGGGGGTGGTCGGAGATGAGTCAATGAGTGAGTGATCCGGGGTTGACGAGGAACGCGTCGCGGGGGCGCGCGGGGCAATGGGCGGGTCTGTCTGGAGCAGTCAGTCTTGTTTCGTTCGTCGTCTGGCATCCGAATGTACTGGTTGACACGCAGTCTAGCGGTCTGTTCCATAGAGCAGGCCACCTGGCCGAGCATTCACCACTGCTAAGCTTGTACTCGCTGCTCGGCAACATCATATGAAGACACGTTACACATTGTTGCCATTTCCACTCCCCTTTACATCGTCGTTGTCTTGTAAACCGGCTAACCGCCGGCACGCCAGCATGCATCTCATCAGTGTTCTTGTGATACTAACTATATAAGGACTTTGCTTCGCGATCTTAGCGCAGCTAAGCCAGCCCTGAGCTCAGCTGTGGTACCATGTCCCCTCCGACCGCACCGGTCGGCTCGGCCCATTGATCCCAGTCCGTCTCGGTGGCCGTGGCTGAGGCTGTCACCGTAGCTGACGCCGTGGCTATGGCCGTGGGGAAGGGCGCGGTGCCGTACCAGCTGCCCGGACTTTGATCTTCAGTCGCGACACTGCCGGTAGCGGTGGCCGAGGCGGTGGCTGCGGCGGTGTTGCTCGTCGTCGCGCTGGCTGTGGGGTAATAGCCCGCCACCGTGGTTGTCCTCGATCCCGCGCCTGAGGCGTAGCGAGGTCCGCCTGGCTTCTGTGCATTAGATTTTTCAGTAGAGGAGTTGTCGCCGGCTTGATTGGTGCCGTAGGTCGGGAACGGCGATCCACCTTCCACACCACTCATGGACGAGGCGATGAGGTCGGTAGCATCCGGCTGGTCGGCCAAGGGGACCAACCCCGATGGAGGCTGCCAAGGCCCGTCGTCCGGCCCTGTCGCACTGCCGGGGTCAGCCTCGGAGCCTCGATCGGAAGGTCCAGTGTCGCCCTCGGACCCGTCACCTGATACGTCCGCGTCGGGATCGGCTGGAGCGCCGCTTGGGTCAGAGTAGAACGATCCGGTCAGCCCATTGGCTGGGAGCGTGCCTACGACCTGACCGAGCGAGTTGAGAATGTACAGCCGACCTTGAATGTTGACCGTGCGTAGGGCAGAGGTCATGCTGTTCATGACTGGAGAAGCGGCCCCGGCTCCTGGCAGTTGTCCAAGCGGGACACTAGGCGCGGCGGGCGTTGTCGAGGCTACCATGCTAGGGCTATCCGAGGCGAGCTTGACCACCTGACCGGAGGAGAGGAGGTACGTTCCTCCGCCTAGCGATTTGATCTCGTCCAGGGCGGATACCGGGGCAGCGCCTGAACCGGAAGGCAGGTTGAGGGGGATTGACGCGGTCGAGAGAAGCTTCTGAGCGTCGCCTGCGGCGGCGGGATCGACGGTACCTGCCAGCGCTTGAGCGGCTTGGGAAGGGTCAGAGCTTAGCGAACCGAGTACCCCTTGTACGGGCTGAGATAGCCCGGCGAGAGAGCCAGTGGCGCCGGTCGGAGTCTGCAGGATCCCGGCGACGCCCTGGAGGGGCAGACCAGCGGTCAGACCGCCCAGCGTCCCGGCGAGCCCTTGCAGCGGAAGGCTGTTGGTGAGGCCCGCCACGGTCCCTGTGACGCCTTGAAGGGGTAGGCCAGCCGTCAGGCCTCCGAGTGTACCGGTGAGGGGCTGAAGTGGCAGACCGTTCGTGAGGCCCGCAACCGTCCCGGTGATACCTTGCAGTGGCAGTCCACTGGTCAGACCACCCAGTGTTCCAGTGAGCCCTTGTACCGGCAGTCCACTCGTCAAACCCCCCGCGGTATTGGTGAGACCTTGCAGCGGTAGACCATTGGTCAGTCCACCAAGGGTTCCACCCACCACGCCCAGTGGTAGACCACCCGTGAGCCCGCTCATACCCTGTACCGGCAGCCCATTGACCAGCCCGCCCAGCAAGCCCACTCCGGCCAGTCCAGGTACCGCTTGAGCTGCTCCTTGGGCCGGGCCCAACCCCAGACCTTGGACCTGCCCTGTCAACCCGTCAACACCCTGTTCGGCGATCTGCTCGACCTGCCCTCCGTCCCCCGACTGAGCCGGCTGGCTCGACATGGGGACGCTGGTGGGCACCTGAGCTTGGGCATTGATGGGTGGTACGGGATTAGTAGGTGATGGGATGGCCGGAAGCTGTCGTCGGGCTGCAAAGGGGTTTTCAGGACCATGCAAGCGTCAGCTCGTCCTCGTGGCTGTGCCACATTTGAGGGACCTGACCCACCTCGCCTATCCCCAACGCCCAACAGCCCGCCCACGTCCACGCCCAGTCCCCTACCAGCACCTCCCACTTGACCCAGGTCCAGCCCGATCAGCGGTGAGCTCGCCCCGGCCCCACCGTCACCGGGGCCGGCTCCGGCGGGATTGGGCGAGGGAAAGCTTGGTGAATTCGCCACGTCATAATCGTCCACCTTGGGCGACTTGCTCACGTCCAGGTTGTTTGCGAAAGCAGAGCTGTTGGGTAGTGGGGGTAGGGGAGCAGCCAGGGACGCGGAAGAAAAAGCCAGCGAGGTGAGGATGAGCGAATTGGTGGTGAACTTCATGGTGGCGGCTGGTGCGATCGAGCGGGGAAGCCAGGTTGGTACGGAGAGTCGGCAGTCGGCTAAGTGGGCAGAAAGCAAGAGCTAGAAAGTGGCAAGGCAGTCACGTCAGCACTCGACCAGCGAGTGATTACAGATGGTAAAACGGGGTACAAAGGCAGAAGTGAAGCAAGCTTGGGGGGCAACAAAGCTCGCTGCAGATCATCGATCTTTATATCCGCTGAACAGACACCCATTCCATGGTCACGTCGTACAGCCATCCGCTCGCGGATGAGTGATCACAGCACAATTGTAAGCATGCAAGCGTAATCCTTCCCCAACAGTCAGCAACAACACGCATCGCGAACCGGACCATGCCTTGTCTCGGGCCGCAGTCCACGACCTGTCTCAGTGTTCTTATCGATAAGCAAGCAGAGTCGAAACGTCTCAGCGTGAGACATGTCAGTGGCTCGGCTTCGAAAGGTTGCTGGTCGGAATGGATACCTCCACACGCCAGCATTGATCAGCACAGGACATCCACGACCGGTCATGGTCCTGCATCTACTGCTGGATTTGGCTTTCAACCCACACGTCACTCCCCCTCGGCCCGCTCAAGCAAAACCCACCCCGCCTCATCCTCCTTCAACACCCCCTGTTCCCGCCACCACGCCAGTGCCTTCCTAACCTCCCCAAGACCCACTTCGAGCTTCTCCACCAGCTCCTTGACGCTCCACGTGCTCTTACCTTCGAACAACTCGGCAATTGATGCCTGCAGCGGCGTCGCCTCGACTTCCACCACTCGATCTTCCAGCTCGAGCGAGAGGTGCGTCGTGCCCAGGTGCTGTACGAACCGGAGGTGTTTGTCAGGCTTGAAGTGGTGGAAGGCCGCTTCGTACGCCTCATGCATGGTCCGAAGCTTCGGAGGGAGGTGCAGAGACGACGATTGGACATTCGGCCAGAACATCCGCGAGATCACCAAGGGGTGTACAGCGGACTGCACATGGAACTGCGTTAGCGTGTGCCTCTTTGTCGACCCGGCCTTTGACCCACCTTGGCATCCCCTTGGACGTGATCGTCTATTCGCTTGGAATCGGCCATGTCCTTGATCATGACGTCGCAAACGCTCAACGCTGTCTCTCCGAAACGTAATTTGAGCAGCTCAATCGTGCGTATCTGCAGGGGATGACGACAAAGTCGAAGCTCAGCAACATCTCCCAACCGATCTTGTACCACAATCGAACGAGACACACCTCTTTGACCGCATCGTAGTCTTTCACCGCTAGCAGCCTCGTCGCGAGTAGCACCTGTAACTCCTTGACCACCACATCGCGGGTGTCGTATATGCTGACCAGGGTGGATACGATGTCGCTGATCTTGCCAGAACGGAACTCTGGGATCACAGCACAGATTAGCACGGTCGTTCGTGAGCTACACCACGCCTGCAGATCGCCGCGCTCCGACACCTGTCACTCACCCGGCGCTGCGTCCACCGGCTCAGGCTCCCATCTCGGATCTCCCCAATCCTCGACATCTCCCTCTCCGCCCTCTCTGATCAGCCCATTCTCATTCTCGTCGCCAAGCTCCTCCCCTTCGACGAGTGTAGACACTATACATTTAATCGTATCTTCTCTTTCGCGAAGGTGTTTGCGTATGGGCGTCGCAACGCGGTGCAAGAGGACACCTGGGGGATCAAGAATGCGCAGAGCCCGGATCGTGCTGATATACAAAGAGAGGACGAGCTTGGTTTCTGCGCCGGGGTGCAGTAGCCGTTTCAGGTTGCTGACGAGGCGTTAGATAGAGGACGGCAGCTGCCTGGGCCTGCACTTACGCTGCGTTGAGCTTGTTCACCAGTTCCATACGCTGATCGACCTTGAACAGGCATTCCTGATGACTGAGTGATGAGAACGCTTTCTGATCAGACGCAAACACTTAGGCCCACCTTGAGATCTTCGAGCGCCGCCATGGAATCGGGAAAGTCGACGATGATATCGAAGAGCTCGTCGGTTCTGCAAGCTGTGTTTCAGCTCGCGAGTAGTGTAGCCTTGAACCTGGATGCTAGATAACCCACCTGATATCGAAGAAGCACTTGCAGAGGTAATAATCGAATCGCGAGAACATGGGTCGCAGAGCAGCCTGCGCCGAGTCGTTACCTTACTATCATGGTCA
The DNA here is from genome assembly GCA_036428645.1 of Kwoniella sp. DSM 27419. Classification (NCBI taxonomy): domain Eukaryota; kingdom Fungi; phylum Basidiomycota; class Tremellomycetes; order Tremellales; family Cryptococcaceae; genus Kwoniella; species Kwoniella sp. DSM 27419. The sequence continues at coordinate 1,076,174 of CP144080.1, read as the reverse complement.
GATGCCTATCACCATCTCAAAGCCTAGAATCAACCCGCAGCTCACCTTCGAACATCCCCGAGAGCCAATTAGCCACGCCGTCTCCCACCCGCTGTCTCGCTCGAGTCAGTCTCTTGGAGTCCCATCCCTTTCCAGCCTCCTCCCGAGCGATCTTCTCAATCTCCTTGTAGGCGACTTTGCTGAGCGATCCGCTATAACGCGGGAACACGCCCAGTCGCGAAAGATGCGGGGAAGGCGGTGGGACTTTGTGATAGTTGATCGGGACCGATTGGAAGATCTGCGAGTGTGGCGGAGGATCGAGCAGGTGAGCGGGGAGGGAGTTCAGCGATGCCGTGAGGAACGATAGGAGATGAGCCGGAAAGATTGCCGGGAGTCGCGAGTGAAGCAGCGAGTGGAATGTAGTGGTGAAAAGGCCTATGAGCTTTGGGCTGGATCAGGCGATCAGTCAAGAGCCACTGTGGTCTCCGTCCAAAGGACCAATCTTACTCTTGGAAAGCTCGCAGGGGGACTCCCCAAGCTCTTTGCCAGACCGCCAAGCGCTCGAGCATCTCAGCCATGACGGGTGCGACCGCAGCCGCCTGATCCCCCTCCTCCTCCAACATGGGCATGTGATCGATGTATCGCTGTACATCCTGCTCAATGAGCTCGAAACGGGATTCGACGGCGTCTGAAGAGCTCCTCAGCTGGATCCTATCTGATCTGGGGATCGACATACCCATAAAGTCGGCGTACAGACTCGACCCTCTTCCATCACGCAGGATCAGGTAGAAAGCAGCGGTGATTTCAGGAGTTTCGACTGCGCAAGGTCAGCCTGGTCCTTAAGTGCGTTGACATGGACACTCACTTGGCTTTGACGACGACCGCGATCCGCTGATGTCTCTGGGATGCAGATATGCTCGCGCGACCGTCATTGCCTTTGGGCGAGTCAGCCGACATGTCATTCCTCTGGCACGCGCGGAACTCACGTGAGCCAGCTCTTCATACTGCCTAGCACCCTGGGCCGAGGTGGATGGCAGGTTCCAGTCATTGAGGGCTGCTACGAGAGCCATGTTTGATCGTACACAAGGCCAGGTGATTCCACCTTGTCAGACTCTGAGATACATGTGCATCAACTGCAATGTGTCATGAACCCAGCGCGTTCGAGGAGGTGTTTTGGTCAAGTGGAGGTTCACAATTTATCCACGTGGTCAACATATGGCTTAAAGGGTGGGCCGTCATAAACCCCCCATGCCACGGCTGCGAGCGCGTGCCCGGCTCAGGGTATCACCAGGTGACTCCGGGTTCATTTGCCGTAATAAAGACTCGGTTTGTTTGGTCGGTTTTCGTTCGAGGGTGGTCGAGGTGTGGGCGGGGATGTGAGCGTACGCTTGGTATCGTCACTCTAGTCAGCACCGCCTCGCGCAAAGGCTTCCTCTCCCTCGCGCCCTTGTGCAGGAATGTTGAAAAGCGGGAACGGATGTACGGCTTCCTATGACGTTTTGGTGTTGTATCACACTCGCTCGACAAACACGACGCCTGTTTGCTCTGGCATATCGCGCTGGGCAGCATCGGCCTAGGTCTATGTTACATGCAGCATTCGCCACCTGCTCAGAGCGTAAGGTATAGGCATACACCATGGACTGATGCATGCTGTGGTGGCTCCCTCATGCATCGCTGCAGGAGCACTGACCAGAAGATTGCATGCATACACCTGTATGTCAAGAGTAGATTTCACGCAGAGCGAGAAGCCCAACTGCGCCTTGGCCCTTCTCTCTTGATTTTCAGGGTCTTTGGCCCTTTGTTGTGTGTTCCAGGGTCTGCAGGGTTGGGTTGGGGGGAGGGTGAAAACAGTTTGAATTATCAAAAGTGACTAGGGCTGGTCCTAATTCCATACAAACTGGAAACGCGCACTGCCACCGACACCGCACCCAACACACCCAGACACCGGGGCAGGAGGAGGGGAATCTCACCACATCCCAATCCTTTCAATCGTTTCCATCCTCTCCTTCTCTTTCTCTTGGCTTGGCTCGATTCGCTTTCCCTCTCACCACCCATCACAGTCTCGACGACGCTCCATCCCGCCTGATACATCACCGCAAGCCGCTCGCTCGAGGTGTCCAGGCCGGTTTCCACCTCACGACGAATCGACCCTTTCGCATCGACTTGTTGGACCGTTCGGCGCGTCCATAGGTAAAAACACCGGCATTCGCCTCTCACGGCGCGAGGACGCTCTGCATTGCTTCCCCTGCCTGCCGACCAGGCGCCTTGTGTAGAGTAGTAACGACTTGGATCTCAACTGTAGGTGAGTGTCAGAGCACAAAAGCGGTCGTCTTGGCGCGTATCCTCTGCGACTCTCTTGGCTCGATCTGCGATTTCATTGGGGCTTTCTGTTCTTCACACTGTCCACCTTGCTGAAGGGTCGAGCGACTCTTTCATGGCACTGCGTGTCGACTACCAATCCTTCACGAGCATTTCGTTTCGCCGTTCATGAACCCCTTGCACCCTTCCATAGTCACCTTGCGATTCCACCTACCACGCACCGCCTCTCGATCAATGCCGAATACTCGACCGCTGACCACCATCTGCCACAGCACTCACCCGTCATGTCTTACCCTCAGCCCCCTCCTGGGCCCAAGCATCAGCCTTCTTCCTACTCTTCAGGCTCATCAGACCCGTTCAACAACGGTCATCAACTCCCTTATGATAACGCTCCGCCTCTTCCCACCCCGGGCTCTGGCGGTTACACCCCTGCCGGTCAGCCCGGACAATACGCTCCTTACCAGGACACCGACTCAGAACAGCGCGGACGATTCGAAGGAGGTGGGATGGACAGGGAGACATGGGCCACCGAGAGTGGTTTCAGCGGTGGTGGTAAGTTGCGAGCGACGCCCTTCATTCTGCTTGTTCTGACCATATCGTAGACAACTACTCTGCTTCCGATTACCACGGCCAGGGTGGCTACCTCCCATCCCGAGCTTCCACCCCTACCTTTACCGAAGGCAGCAAGGACGGCCACCGACCTCGTGAACCGTATCCCGCTTGGACGCAGGAGGCAAACATCCCTCTCTCCAAGGAGGAGATCGAGGATGTCCTCATTGACCTCGCAAACAAGTTTGGTTTCCAGAAGGACTCGTCGAGGAACGTTTATGATTTCCTCATGATCCAGCTCGACTCTCGAGCCTCTCGAATGTCTCCAAACCAGGCTCTGCTCACCCTGCATGCTGATTACATTGGTGGAGAACATGCCAACTACCGAAAATGGTACTTTGCCTCTCAGCTGGACCTGGACGATGCCATTGGAGCCGTCAACAACCCGGGTCTTTCCCGTGTCCGATCCGTGGCTCGACGAGGAAAGGGTCCCAAGGGCAAGACTGCCCCCGCCACCGCGCAGGAAAAGTCGCTCGACTCGGCCACCAACCGATGGCGAACGGCCATGAACAACATGTCCCAGTACGACCGACTTCGACAGGTGGCTCTGTATCTGCTCTGTTGGGGTGAGGCCGCTCAGGTCAGGTTCATGCCCGAATGCCTCTGCTTCATCTTCAAGTGTGCCGATGATTACTACCGATCGCCCGAGTGTCAGAACCGAGTGGAGGCCGTCCCTGAAGGTCTTTACCTCCGAGCGGTCGTCAAGCCCTTGTACAAGTTTTTGCGAGATCAGGGTTACGAGGTCATCGACGGCCGATTCCTCAAGCGGGAGAACGACCACGACAAGACCATCGGATATGACGATGTCAACCAGTTGTTCTGGTACCCGGAGGGTGTCAGCAGGATCGTCTTGACCGACAAGACCCGACTCGTCGACCTCGCCCCGGCTCAGCGATTCATGAAGTTTGACCGTATCGACTGGAACAAGGTCTTCTTCAAGACCTATCTTGAGAAGCGATCTTTCTTCCATCTCTTGGTCAACTTCAACCGTATCTGGGTCTTGCACATCTCCGTCTTCTGGTTCTACACCGCTTACAACGCTCCGTCCATCTACTCTGTCAAAGGCAGCACAAAAGCTACGACTCCCATGGCTTGGTCTGTCACGGCTCTGGGCGGTGCGGTCGCCTCGTTGATCATGATTGCCGCTACCTTGGCCGAGTTCAGCTACATCCCGACCACCTGGAACAACACCTCCCACTTGACCCGTCGTCTGATCTTCCTCCTGATCATCCTCGGAATTACCGGAGCGCCCACGATCTACATTGCCTTCTGGAACCAGACGGGTCAGGTCTCACTTATCCTCGGTATCGTCCAGTTCTTCTGCTCGGTAGTCGCGACTATCGCCTTTGCTACCTTGCCATCCGGACGAATGTTTGGCGACAGAGTCGCAGGAAAGAGTCGAAAGTACCTGGCCAACCAGACGTTCACCGCCTCGTACCCCAAGCTGCCCCGAAACAGCCGAATGGCTTCGTTCCTCCTCTGGATCCTCATTTTCGGCTGCAAGTTTACCGAGTCGTACTTCTTTTTGACCCTGTCTTTCCGAGATCCCATCAAGGTCATGGTCGGCATGAAGGTACAGAACTGTTCCGACAAGTACCTTGGTTCTGGATTGTGTACCAATCAACCCGCCTTTGCCTTGACCGTCATGTTTATCATGGACTTGACCTTGTTCTTCCTCGACACTTTCCTCTGGTACGTCATTTGGAACACGGTCTTCTCTATCGCCAGGTCGTTTGCCATTGGTATGTCCATATGGACCCCTTGGGCGGATATCTTTGCTCGACTGCCTAAGCGGATCTATGCCAAGATCTTGGCCACCTCAGAGATGGAGGTCAAGTACAAGCCCAAGGTGAGTTTTGTAACTTCTCTGTGTGTAAGCACATGACTGACGTCGCGTATAGGTCCTGGTCTCGCAAGTTTGGAACGCTGTCATCATCTCCATGTACCGAGAGCACCTGCTCTCCATTGAGCACGTTCAGAAGCTCCTGTACCACCAGGTGCAGTCCGACCAGCCCGGCAAGCGAACACTCCGAGCGCCCGCTTTCTTCATCTCTCAGGGTGACAAGGGCGTCAAGACCGAGTTCTTCCCCAAGGGATCCGAGGCCGAACGACGAATCTCCTTCTTCGCTCAGTCGCTCACCACTGCCATCCCCGAGGCTATCCCGGTCGAGGCCATGCCTACGTTCACCGTACTCGTACCCCACTACTCTGAGAAGATCCTGCTCTCGCTCCGAGAGATCATCCGAGAGGAAGACCAAAACACCCGAGTTACCCTCCTTGAATACCTCAAGCAGCTTCACCCCATTGAGTGGGACAACTTTGTCCGAGACACCAAGATCCTCGCGGAGGAGTCCAACATGTTCAACGGCGGAAACCCCTTCAGTGGAGACGAGAAGGCTGAGGCTAAGAAGGCTGACGATATCCCCTTCTACACCATTGGTTTCAAGTCGGCTGCTCCTGAGTACACCCTGCGAACCCGAATCTGGGCTTCCCTTCGTGCGCAGACTCTCTACCGAACCGTCTCTGGCTTCATGAACTACTCCAAGGCTATCAAGCTCTTGTACCGAGTCGAGAACCCCGAAGTCGTCCAGCTCTTTGGCGGAAACACTGACCAGCTCGAAAGGGAACTCGAACGCATGGCCAGGCGAAAGTTCAAGTTTGTTGTTTCGATGCAGCGATACTCCAAGTTCAACAAGGAGGAGCATGAGAACGCCGAGTTCCTTCTTCGAGCCTACCCCGACCTCCAGATCGCCTACCTCGACGAGGAGCCTGCCCGGAAGGACGGCGGCGAGTCGCGAATCTTCTCCGCGCTTATTGACGGTCACTCTGAGATTATGGCCAACGGACGACGACGACCCAAGTTCAGGATCGAGCTACCCGGTAACCCTATTCTCGGTGACGGAAAATCCGACAACCAGAACCACGCCATTGTCTTCTACCGAGGTGAATATCTCCAGCTTATTGACGCGAACCAGGACAACTATCTCGAGGAGTGTCTCAAGATTCGAAATGTTCTGGGTGAATTTGAGGAGTTCCGAGTCTCCAACCAGTCGCCCTATGCCCCCAACGGGCACCAGCAGTTCGAAAAGTTCCCCGTTGCTATCCTGGGTGCTCGAGAGTACATTTTCTCCGAGAACATTGGTATTCTCGGTGATATTGCTGCCGGAAAGGAACAGACTTTCGGCACTCTCGCTGCTCGATCGCTCTCATACATTGGTGGAAAGCTCCATTACGGTCATCCGGATTTCCTCAACGCCATTTACATGAACACCCGTGGTGGTGTGTCCAAGGCGCAAAAGGGTCTCCACTTGAACGAAGATATCTACGCTGGTATGATGGCTTTCGGACGAGGCGGTCGAATCAAGCACTCCGAGTATTACCAGTGTGGTAAGGGACGAGATCTCGGATTCGGCACTATCCTCAACTTCCAGACCAAGATCGGCACGGGTATGGGTGAACAGATGCTTTCGCGAGAGTACTACTACCTCGGTACCCAGCTGCCCATCGACCGGTTCTTGACCTTCTACTACGGTCACCCCGGTTTCCACATTAACAACATCCTCGTCATGTGCTCGGTCCAGGTCTTCATGCTCGCTTTGGTCTTCCTCGGTACCCTCAACAAGCAGCTCGTTGTCTGCAAGTACAACAGCACTGGCGATATCCTGCCGGGACAGAGTGGTTGTTACAACCTCCAGCCTGTGTTCTCGTGGATCAAGCGATGTATCGTCTCGATCTTTATCGTTTTCTGGGTAGCTTTCGTGCCTCTTTTCGTACAAGGTGAGTCTTGTTTCTGCCTTGTGGTGGTTCTTTCACTTGCTAATCCTCTTGCAGAGCTCACCGAGCGAGGTGCCGGCCGAGCCATCCTTCGGCTGTGCAAGCACTTCCTCTCGCTTTCGCCCGTCTTCGAGGTCTTCTCCACCCAGATCTACATGCACTCGATCCTGAACAACTTGACCTTTGGCGGTGCCCGTTACATCGCCACTGGTCGAGGTTTCGCCACCACTCGAATCTCGTTCAGCATCCTGTATTCTCGATTCGCCGGACCCTCCATCTACCTCGGTCTCCGGACTTGCATTCTGCTCCTTTACATCACCTTGAGCGTGTTTGTACCCCACATAATCTACTTCTGGATCACCGTCGTCGGTCTTTGTGTCGCGCCCTTCCTCTTCAACCCCCATCAGTTCTCGTACGCCGACTTTATCATCGACTACCGAGAGTTCCTCCGATGGATGTCTCGAGGTAACTCTCGCACTCACGCCAACTCGTGGGTCGGATACTGCCGATTGTCGCGAACTCGAATCACCGGTTTCAAGAGGAAGAGGCTCGGTCTCCCCTCCGAGAAGTTGTCATCGGACACCCCTCGAGCTCCTTGGAAGGCTATTATTGTGGGCGAGATCATCGGTCCCATCTGCCTCGCTGCGCTCTTTGTCATCTGTTACCTGTTCGTCAAGTCGTTCGCCGTGGACGGCAAGACTCAGCCTGGTCTGCTCCGAATCGCCATCATCGCTCTCGGTCCCATCGTATTCAACATGGCCCTGTTGATCACCCTGTTCTTGATTTCGGTCTTCCTCGGTCCGTGCCTCAACTCGTACACCAACCAGTTTGGAGCGTCCATGGCTGCCATCGCTCACTTCGGAGCCGTCATCGGCATGGTCGCCTTCTTCGAGTTCCTGTGGTTCCTTGAGCTTTGGAACGCCTCGCATGCTGTCCTCGGTATCATCGCCGTGATCTCGGTCCAGCGATGTATCTTCAAGATCCTGATCGCTGTCTTCTTATCCCGAGAGTTCAAGCACGACGAGACCAACCGAGCTTGGTGGACTGGTGTTTGGTTCAACCGAGGTCTCGGTGCTCACGCACTCTCTCAGCCCGCGCGAGAGTTTGTGGTCAAGACGATCGAGATGGGTCTCTACTCTGCCGACTTTATCGCGTGCCACCTGCTCCTATTCATCCTCACCCCGCCCATGTTTATCCCGTACTTTGACCGACTGCACGCGACGATGCTGTTCTGGCTGGCGCCCAGTCAGCAGATCCGACCGCCCATCTACTCGTTCCGACAGCGATCCCAACGACGAAAGATTGTCTTCTCGTACTCGATCGTCTACTTTTTCGTCCAGGCGTGCTTTGTCGCGCTCATTGTGCTGCCGATAATATTCAAGGATGTAATCGGGCTCACTCCCGACAACGCCCCCTTCGGCGCCGTCATTTAGGGGCCTGGCCAGCGGTCAAGCCACCCAGCGCTCTAGTCGATTCAAACCAAAACAAACACGGACACTTCATTGCATAGTCATCACCCCCTTCTCCATTTGACCATACCAAATCTACAACCCTTTGACGCCATCCTTACGCCGTATGAAAGAAACCCTCACGCATACTCCTAGTCTTCTCCCTTTGCCAGTCAGAGACGATATATACCCGACCCAGGATAGATGATTCATGAATGTGTTACGAAGCTGGTCGGGGCTCGTGAATGAGCGCGTCAACGCATTGGGTTGTTTACACAGATAACAGCGTTCCACCCAGCCGGAACAACGCATCATTGTCAGACAGGAACAGGCAGAAGCTTGGACGATCGTGCACGCCACTGAGAAAGCTGAAACAATTCGTCGAGCAGGGCCGATGAGGCTGGTTTGATCGTCTTCCCCTCGATTCGTCACGGTATTTCGATGAGGCCAAACAAGAACAGACTCTCAAACCAGGAGGAAGCCAGGAGAAAGTAGGTACCTTGGCGTTGGCGTCACGTCGTTTCAAGTTTTGTTACAAGCGTGACGCGAGACGACGGCTTTAAAGTCCATCGGGTCCGGCCGGAAGCTCTTGGAGGTGGTCGGCAAGGGCTAACACGCGCGAGGGTACGCTCGCGTCCTGCAGACCCAACGAGCCTAGACGAACTGTATTCGACCTTGGAGTGGTGAAATAACAGGGGGTGTCACGCCTCACGTCATTACGCGATTTGGGCCCTGGAGCATTCGGTGGCGGATGATGAAGGGCCTCATCAGAAGTAAAAGCAAAAGTCAATGGGCTCTGATACGCTAGCCAGGACTTACTCCGAGACCAGTTGGAATGGAACCTTGCTCACCCAGGGTGCAGAGGTGAGACACGCTAATTGGAATCACCCTGGACGAAAGGGGCAAGCCCAGAACCGGCCGAGTGGCTTTTAGGGGACAGCCAGCGGTGTTGATCAGGGAAAAACCCCACCCAAAGAAGGGTTTCAACCAAACCACCGTGCCTCGGGATCTGGAACACGACGATCGACGAGAAGAATAGGAAAAACAAGGTATGCAGGTTGAGCAGCTCTAGCGCACCAGGCTGTTCGGGTCAGCACAACCTAAGCGTGGGTCATTGGCGAGAGCCTTGAAACCGCTGGAACCGAACAACCAGCTGGTCGATGGCCTTGGGGGCCGAGGCATCGATGTCCCACGTCACGATGAGGAACGAGGGTGTATGGTGCGCTCGGTACAGCGTCTGGACGTGTTTTGACCCTCCCTTTGATCGCGGCGCAATTGCCGGACGCCCAGAGCGCCAAAAAGCCTCTTTGCGCCCCTTTGCTCTCAAGCCTTTGACATAGTTATATATCCCGCTCATCCTTCTTCTTCTTTTGCTTCCCTCCTCTCACGCTCGCTTTGTTTGTAGACCCCTCCTCATCTCGTGTCTGTTGACAGACTCACACTCGTTCATCACCCACACTCTCCCTCCAGCACAGTCAAGCTCGACAGGTCGACGCGAAGACTGGCTCACTCACACTCATTGTAGCTATCCAGTGACCTCTTGTAGATAGATCCCAAACCAGTACACGTAACAGCTGCACGACTCGCCTCATACCACCATGTACACCCCCGTCTTGCTCACCCTGCTCGTGGCGCTTCTCGGCCAACAGGTCCAGGCTTGGGTCGATGCGTGAGTCCAGATGTCATGGGACAGTGAAGAGTGCCGTAGCTCACCCCTCCCTACAGCTTCTTTGTGGTCCAGCATGCCCCAGCTCTCCTGACCACCCGACTGGATCCCATCGTCAACCCCGGCGGTATCTCCAGCCACGTCCACTCGATCATCGGCTCGTCCTCGTTCAAGCCCGACTACACCTACGACAACAACATGCACGGCAGGTGCACCACCGCCAACGTCGCCGTCGACCGATCGTCCTACTGGACCCCTCAGCTCTACCGAAAGACCGACGACGGCAAGTTCCAGATGGTGAGGATGAACCGCGCCAACACCTACTATCTCGTCCGACGAGGCAGTCAGACCGAGCAGATCCACGAGTTCCCTCCCGGGTTCAGGATGATCGCCGGTAACCCCTCTCGAACCACCTACGACCCCAACGACTACTCCAACAAGGCCATCTCGTACGTCTGCCTCGGCAGGGACGGCGCCCCCGAGACCGGCGCCTTCCCCACCCAGAGCTGTCCCTCCGACCTCCGGGCTCAGATCTTCTTCCCCAACTGCTGGGACGGTGTCAACAACTGGCTCGAGGGAAGCAAGCACGTCGCCTACCCCACCAGCCAGGGATACAACAGCGGTGGACCTTGTCCCGCGACTCACCCCAAGCGAATCATGAGCGTCTTCTACGAGTTCCACTTTAGCGTGAGTGCCGCCGTCAGCGAGACAAGTGTGGAAGCGGACGCTAAGCTGGACCCTGATGCAGGACAACTTCCCGTACAAGGAGGGTGCGCGGGTCTGGGCCACCGGAGACGACGTCGGGTACTCGCTCCACGCCGATATGACCTTTGCTTGGCCCAAGGGCGTCCTGTCCGAGGTCGTCGCGGCCGGTGAGCCTTGTGCGGTCGACTTTAGCATCGAGAAGTGCCCTCCCATCGCCAAGTACCTCGTCAACAACGGTTCGGCTTGTACTCTCGACCCTGGATTCCTGACCGTCAACGAGGTGAGCAGACGCTTCTCTCTCGGTCATCCCGCTAGATACAATCGCTGACACACGACCGCAGGATGTCGGCGCCAACGCCCCCATCGCCAAGCTGCCCGGAAACAATCCCGTGTGGGGCAGGAGCGGTCCCAAGAAGCTCGACCCAAACTACAAGGAGACCGGCTCTCTTACCACCGCCACGATCCCCGTCACCTCCGGCTGGACCAAGCTCGGATGCCTGCACGAGCCTCAGGGCGGACGAGCCCTCACCGCCGCTCGGACCACCGACCAGACGATGACCCCCGAAAAGTGCATCTCGTTCTGCGCGTCCAAAGGCTACTCTCTCGCCGGTGTCGAGTGGTCCGTCGAGTGCTACTGCGACAACGCCGTGACGGGCACTTCCCTCTCCAACATTGACAAGAACGCCAACTGCGGCATGCCATGTAACGGACTCGACTACTCTCAGGGCTTCTGCGGCGGTTCGTCCACCCTGACCGTGTACCAGAAGAAGGCCGGAGGCGCTGCCGCCGTCTCGGCTTCCAAGGCCGCGTCCAGCGCCGCTTCCAAGACCTCCTTTAAGGCGACCTCCACCGCCAAGACCTCGACCACTTCCAGCAAGAAGGCGACCTCCACCTCGTCGGTCAAGAAGGCCACTACCACCTCGTCGAGTAAGAAGGCCACTGCCACCTCGTCCAGCAAGGCTGCGACCAAGACCCGAAGGTCGAGGCAGTAGATCTGGTGAGATTATAGGATCAGTGACAGTCTGTGTTCGTAGCGTCTGTGATGCTGGGATCGGACTTTGATCCGGACCGTTTGGTATATAGGGATAAAGTAGATAGGCAGCAGGTATGCTTGATGCACTGCTGCTGACAACGTGGTGGACGTGTGGATGTTTTCTCCGAGACTCGTCACACCGGACTCGGATGTCGGTGATCCAGTAGGCTAGGGCCGTCAGGTGTCAGCGGCACGACCGTGTTGTCCACCAGGATACGCACGCCTCGTCACTTGAAATGTGATGCTGATCCGGTACTCGGGTGAATTCAGTCGTACGCGATTCGCCCGCTCACCAAGGGATCAAGGGTGCCTCCGATGTCGGACCCTCCCGTAAATCCAGCTCCGACATCGGAGCGATGGTCCGGCTTGGCTGAATTAGTCCGTCCCTGCTGATCAGGTGGTATGGTTGTACGGTGGTACGGTGGTACGGTGGATCGAACTGCCGTTGTGTCGCACTTTCCGATATCGGACCCACGTTGGCGGTCATCCCGTCGATTGCTGATGTTTTCACCGGCCGCTGGGTGGGCGAAGGGAGGACCGGTGCCGGACCGGAGGGAAAGCTGCAGCTGCTGGACAGGGCAGGTGGTAAAAGTGCGGAGCGAGGGTGGATGTATAAGTAGGCTGGGGCAGGCCGGCCAGAGACCCCACCGTATACTTGTCCGCTGCCCTGCTTTCTCGCTCAAAACCACCCACCACCGACAGCATACTCGGCAAGATGGTGCACGCACCCGAAGTAACAGACTACTACAAGGCCAAGGCCGCCAAGCTCGACAAGATCTCGGATGAGGTCGACGAGGTCAACGTGCTCAAGCTCAAGGCGAGGGACGCGGTCGCCACGGCTGGCGTGACTGCCACTACGGCCGACGAAGGAGGGGACTGGGATGGCGAGAGCAAGTTTGACGCGGAAAAGGACAAGACAACGTTCAGACAGTATGAAGACGCTTGTGACCGTGTCAAGGGGTTCTACCTGGTGAGCTGGACCGGGTGTGTATACGTGAGCGGTGGCTCGACTGACACCCGGTGTCTTTGCAGGAACAACACACCAAGCAGACGCTCGAGTTCAACCAGAAGATCCGAAAAGAGTTCCGAAACACGGTCCGGGCCAAGATGTCCATCTGGGAAGCGATGGAGCTGCTCGAGACGCTCGTCGACGAGTCCGACCCTGACACCTCGGTGGGCCAGATCGAGCACCTGCTGCAGACGGCCGAATCCATCCGGAGGGACGGCAAGCCCGAGTGGATGCAGCTCACGGGTCTGATCCACGATCTCGGCAAGCTGCTCTGCTTTTTCGGCGCGGACGGTCAGTGGGACGTCGTCGGCGATACCTTTGTCGTAGGGTGCAAGTACCCCGAAGCGATTGTCTACGGCTCAGACAGCTTCAAGGCCAACCCGGACTACCACAACGCCGAGCTGATGACGGAGAACGGCATCTACGAGCCTCACTGTGGGCTTGACAATGTCCTTCTCTCGTGGGGTCATGATGGTGGGTGGAGCTTTGGTTGTTGCTGAACCCGGCGCCATCGTGCTGATCAACTGCCACAGAATACCTCTACGACGTGTGCAAGCGCCAGTCGACCCTGCCCAAGGCGGCTCTGTCCATGATCAGGTGAGTCATCGCAGAAGACCTGCTATCACGCTCTGCGCACCCGTGCTCATACAGGAATGACCCCAGGTACCACTCGTTCTACCCCTGGCATAGGGAAGAGGCCTACCAGCATCTGATGAACGACGACGACAAGGAACAGCTCAAGGCCGTCCGAGCTTTCAACCCATACGACCTGTATTCCAAGTCTGACGAGCCACCCAACGTCAAGCAGCTAAGGCCATACTACGAGGGACTGATCAGCAAGTACTTCCCCGAGCAGATCGAGTGGTAGGAGGGGACCATCTGGTAGACAGTAGAAATGGTGGACAATGGGTTCAGATAGGTAGAACAGAAAGCAGATCTTTGTCGACCCAGTGCGGGAAGACTTGTACTTGTATATCGATGTATATGGTGTGGCCAAGCTAATGAGGCAAGGTCGACAACTGAGCCGCGATATTCTGGGGTCACCGCAGCGTCGGCTCACAGCCTGGCGTTTGTAGGCTTACATACACAAATATCGCTACATTGTGACCCTCTGTGGTACATCCACTGAATCGACGCCAGCCTGCGCAGGGGGATTACCACCTATTCTCCTTGACAATCTTGGCCTGCTCGAGGATATACCTCGACTCCTTGTACTTTTGCTCCCCACTAGGCGCGACGAGATACTTCCACCCCAGGCATGTCCCACACGATGCGCAGAGGAGATCCGCGCAGGTGTGTGTGCCGGTCCTGCCCAGAGTGGTTAAGCGCAAGGAGAGCTTGAGCCGTCCAGACAGACACCTACAGCAGTTTACGCTCTTCCCTCTTGCCTATATTGGTGTTGAACGTCGAGTTTAGCAGGCTATACAGCGCGTGCTGTCAGACTCTGGCCACTCTGGCGAGCGGTACACATTGGAGAGGTAGATACGCACTAAGCTCTGCCTGACCGCCCCGTGAAGCTTTTGGAACAGAGCTCGTCCTGCAGGGCGATTACCTCGGAGCATTTTGCGCAAGCGAAAACGGGTCTGTCATCGGGAACATAGTGTAGATCCTGCGAAGCCAGCGTGGTCGGTGACTCTACGTGGTGAGGCTGCATCGTGGTTTGGCCAAGAGCTCATTCGAGCCGGCTCGCTCGCTCGCTCGATCGCAACAAGGTGATCCTCGTCCTAGCCATACGGTGATCGAGACGGAAGTCCGAAAAGCGGGAAGCAGGGTGGTTGATGGATGGCCCGGGACAGCTTAGTGCCGATGAGTCGAACTCGGAACTCGCGACTCGCCGGGTTGCTGGGTGGAGGTCAGAGCGGATTAGGTTTTATTCTAATCAGATCTGCTGCTCATCATTAGCCCAGGTTGATCCCGCTAATCCCCTCGCGGTATCTCTCGGTTAACAGTCACCGGCCCACGATAACAAAGGGATTAATCCCCAAACCAAGGTCGACCAATCCCACCGTCAACTTTCCGCCTATCTTCCTGGGTACACACCGCTTGCTCCTCAATCCACGCTTCATCACCTCGTCAAGCTCACTTGACCCCTTCCTCTTACCGCTCTCCATCCCCCTCGGCCTCTCACCCATCATGGTAGCCATCACCGCTCGTGCCATCCGACCCACCATCGTCGCCCCATTGGTGCGGAACGCCCGAGGTCACGCCGTGGCTGTGGACCCTCCCTTCCTACCTCCCAACCCTCAGCCCACGGCACAAGCGCCCCGATACGTCGACGGAGATGTGCGACGCGACTGGAGGAGGAGCGAGATCCAGAAAATCTTTGATGCCCCGTTGATGGACACCATCTACCGAGCCGTGCGTGGGTCGTAGCCGACCGTGTTGATTATGGCTGACGTGATTTCACTGTCCAGGCCAGCGTACACAGGATGCACCATGACTCGTCCAGGATCCAATTGTGTACCTTGATGAACATCAAGAGTAGGTTTGGACGAGATAATTAGGCAGCCGAATCCGCTGACAACAGACCGCAGCCGGAGGTTGTACCGAAGACTGCAAGTACTGCTCTCAATCCTCCTCGTACAAGACCCCTACCAAAGCCTCACGATTGGTCGACATCGAGCCCGTGCTCAAGGCGGCTCGAGAAGCCAAGGCCAACGGATCCACGCGATTCTGCATGGGTGCCGCCTGGAGAGACCTCGCTGGAAGGAAGTCTGGTTTCGAGAAGATCTTGAAGATGGTCTCGGAAGTCAGGGGAATGGGCATGGAAGGTGAGCCGAGCTTCGCAGTTCTGATGCACGCCCAAGCTCATCGCACTCTCACGTGTCAGTCTGCACCACCCTCGGCATGCTGTCACCCGAACAAGCCATCAGGTTGAAGCAGGCCGGTCTGAGCGCCTACAACCACAACCTCGACACCTCGCGAGAGTTCTACCCCGAGGTGAGCTGACGGGCGGCGATCGGGGTTCCAGAGCTGACGTGAGCAGGTCATCACCTCGCGTACGTATGATGAGCGACTCGCCACCATTGAGGCCGTGCGACAGGCCGGTATCTCGGTATGCTCTGGAGGTATCCTCGGTCTGGGGGAGCAGGACGAAGACCGAGTAGGGTTGATCCACGAGGTGTCCAGGTCAGTTTAGCAGTAAATCTCACCCGAATCTAGTTGAAATATCACTAGACTGCCTGAACATCCCGAATCTTTCCCCGTCAACACCCTTGTGCCTATCGAGGGAACCCCGCTCGAGAAGAACGATGTAGGTCCGGGAGACTCGCCGTTTGTATCATCCAGTTGACTCGCCCATAGCCCGTTGGTGTCCACACCGTCCTTCGAACCATCGCGACCGCCCGAATTGTGCTTCCCAAGTCGATTATCCGCCTTGCCGCTGGTCGACACACTTTCTCCGAGACTGAGCAGGCCATGGTGCGTCCGACGTCATATCTTTGCGGTGATTTCTTTCTGACCACCTCCCAGGCTTTCATGGCGGGCGCCAATGCCATCTTCACCGGCGAGCGGATGCTGACTACCCCTTGTTCCGGCTGGGACGAGGACAAGGCCATGCTCGGCCGATGGGGTCTTCGAGGTCAACGATCATTCGAGGACCAGGAGAGCGTCAACACCCCCATGATGACCAAGGAGCAGCAAGCCCTGCACGGTGTCAGCTACTAGATTAGACAAAAAGGCTGATCACCAGGTCTTGAAGATGCCTCATCGGAGGACGCCATTGTATGTTAGGGGGACATTGTAAGCTATGCATGGGCTTTTGACTATTCTGCCGCCAATCCTGATGAGTGAGACTAACGGGTAAGACATGTCTGACTGATTCATATTCGAGGTTGGGCCGGAAGGCGAGCGATGTTCGGCTCTTACTCATTCCTGCCCGGTGTCTCGCAAAGGGGCCAAAACTCGACAGCGTCATCACGCGCACATGCGCATTCCGTCGACTGGCAAGCTCGTTCCCACTTCCACTGACTCGATGCCGCTCATCTTCCTGCTTCGTGTTGCAGCAGCCTTTGATCTCACTTTGCTTCCCTCTAGCTCGGCTACATCGACCCGTCCACCATCCATTCTCCCATCCTACCGAAAGGCGCTGGTCGCCAATTTCGATCCGCTGTTCTTTCGGACCTTGTGACAGCAGGACAATCGTCGAGGACTGGATCCTCGGGCGCCAGGTCCGTTCACGATGTCAGTGCATCAAGCCCTCACACTGGCTACCGCTTTCGCGGTGCTGTCCAGTCTAGCACAGGCTAGGAAACACCAGCATCCGTCGACTGATGGTGACAATCCGTACAACGCTGCGTCATCTGGCGACAGCATTGAGTGGATCAGTCCCCGTCCTGGCATGTCGTTCCCTTCGGGCGAACCGCTCACTGTCACCTGGTACGTAGATACACCGACCCATAGCGATGGAGCGGAGCTGATATCCAGAGGTACAGGAGCACCGACCGACCCATGTACTCGCCAGCGTTCGCGTTATGTACTTCTGATGGTAGCGCGGATGATTGCGGTAACGAAAGCTGGCCTCATGCCAGCGATAACGGCGATGGGACATTTACGACCACCTTGTGAGCTGCTCCTCGGTTACAGAGGTGTTAACGGTTTCATCAACCGCTTGATGAACCCATGTTGTCATTGCCGTGCTGATCCTGACAGGACGATGCCGGTCATCGGACAAGGACTCGACTCGCTCTACCTGTCCATGCGTAACGACGACGGCCGCGTCTACACTTCGCCGACATTCGCCGTTAAAAGCGGTACGGGTTCCCCGAATGGCGAGTGCGATCTGGGAAGATGTGACTAGCATATGCTGATGTGGTCGTAGCGTACGTTGCTTCGGCCGCAATTGGTCAGGAAAGTACGTCGTCTGGGCTCGCCGCGGCTGGCGAGGAGGATGACGGGGACGAGCAGGATGTAACCGGAAGCGCCGCTGTCTCAGCACCTGCGACCTCCATTTATGCTGACACCACCGGCTCAAGTACAAGTACGCCAAAGAGCAAGACAACGATCAGTGCGCGGACCACCCATGGTATGTCTCGAGTCATTCAAGCTTGGCCCGGGGTCAGTAGTTTACGCTGAGAATGTAGCAGCTGGATCGACCGGGGTGCTGTCATCGTCGTATACAAGCTCGCTCACGCCGACCCTTACTCAAGCCGGTATCACCGCGTACACACAGCCCGCTGGTCAGCCACGAACCCAGGCTCAAGCCCCTCTGCAGGCTACTCTGCCGCTCTTGGCCCCGTCCATAACGCTGACAAGCGACATCACGCCCCTTCCAACGCTTGTCCCCTCCGCGCAGGATATGAGATCGCACGGCCCTCCTTCCAGACCTACCGCGACGGCTATCGCCCTCCCTCTGGCTCTTTGCGGGCTGATCTTGGTCTCGGCTTTGGTCTACTGCGCTCGATCTAGGATGTTCAGAAAGCCTGGTCTTGGCAACGACGAGGAAAAGTGGCAAGAGGTCATCAAGGAGAAAGTCGCCGCGTCCACGGCTGCAGGGGTCCCTGTATCCACGCAGAGCGGAGTAGAAGTACGCAAGAGACAGGACGACTCTTATGCTGGTGATCTCGACACTCAAGTACCGCCGTTCGGGCACCGAGAGATGCAGCTGTCGTCAGATCGGCCCTGCTCGCGCTCGAGTGGAATGCAGGTGTCTGCTATCTGGCAATCGAGAAGTAGCCGAGGCTCAGTGTACAAGGATGGCGAGGAGACATTCACTGCGGTTCCTGAGCTGTACTCCCGGCGACGGGAGCGGGGTAAGGACAGGCGAGATCGACACAGGTGCAACGGTAATCACCGAGAGTCGTACTGCTCTAGTCGAGACCCGTTCGACGACGGGACCAGCCATGAGTACAGCCGCAGCCATTCCTCCAAGGACTTTTACTCCGCCTCGCGACGCTCGTCGGGCGGTATCGGCGGTGTGTACGATACTTACCCACATGTGCGCCGGGAAAGCATCGGTGGTTGTAGCTGCAATCACCCGAGCGTGAGCTCACGATCGTACCGCCGAGAGTCGAGCACCCGCAGTATGCACCCGTCACTATCACCCGCCGGTCCACCGGCATCTCGAGGTCACATACGCCCTTCGATGCCAACCCAAGCGGACTCTTTCGGCCCGTTGGCGAACCCTTACGACCCTGCGCCGGTGCACAACAACCCCTTCGCACCGCTCAATACGCGCCGACCGCTACCTGAGCCCATCATTAGATCCTCAACGTTGACCTCCCGTGGCTCATCGAACCCTTTCGACGACATGATCACGAGGAAAGGCAAGATGCCCCATCTGACCGGGGGCCTACAAGACGACCGGCATATCGCTCGTGCTTGCCGCTACGAGAGAGGGTCCACCGGCTCGAACAAGCGCCGCGAGCGATCCCAAGACTCCCTTGGACGCGGCAACTTCGCCAACGGTTGGGATGTGGAGCTGCCGTTGGCCGGCGAGGGGGCGTATCGCACTGGAGATGAGGGCATGGGTGAGCTCTATGAGAGCTTGCGCCGGGCGATGGGTTAGCGATGATGGCACGGAATGTGGAGGTGCCGCCGAGTAAGTCACGGGCGTGCGGCTTTTCATCGTGTCTTGTAGTTTTGAACAACTGAGGCTTGAACCCCGTGTTCGTCCTTCCAGAGATGTAGCATGCATAGACTCTCGGCTGCGTCACATATCGCTCGGCTAATCGCAAACCGCCCGCCTACCTCCGGGAGTCCGGACCTATGGTCATTGTACGTGCAGAGAACGCGAGCGGTCTCGAACTGGCAGCGAGTTAATCGACGTGACTTGCGTTTTCGCCACGTTCTGTCAGCTCGGGGCAGCAGATGAGCCTCGCAGCCACAGCACGGGCGGTACCTGGCAATACGCTGCTTCCGTCATATTCCCCCTAGATTCCCAACACATCTCCTGTTGTACAGGCGAAGATAGGCATCCCAGAGGGTAGCAGGCAGTCTTCTTCGGGACCTGTAACATCGCCATGTCTGGCGAACATGACTCACGATCCTGCTTGTTGGTCATCGCGTCTGCCAGCCGCTCTGCCGTGACATACACAAACTTGGTGGTATACCCAAGGGTGACATATTTCCATGTGGAAGGCTGATCGTGAGCGGAAGTAGCTGCGCTCAAATCGATGATGCGCGATTTCGCGATAATATACAGAGGCGATATGCCTCACTACTACGATGTACCTCATGACCGTGCATTGGGTCCGGCTGCAGTGTTACTCAATGACAAGCCAAGCTTTCCACCAGTGCTGATAATGCATGCGCTTGAGTACAGTAGGCCATTTATCGATGTACAGGGACAAGACTGATGAATGTGTGCATGACTGTTATGCGCACACGTTGCACGCCATTTCACGTTGTTTCATCCTCAGTAGGCTTAACCCACGGCCTCGGGTTGTTCGCGATTATCGTCTCGAAGATGTCATTAAGTAAGACGGTGCCATCAGTGGGAGTGCTCGTGTCGGTAGTTGGATCGTAATGACGGTTTGTAAGTGCGATGACTGAAATAGAGGCCCTGGCGAGAGCAACGGCCGCATCGTATTCCCTTTCATTCGAGGATGAAAGGCCTGTGGCTATCTGAACAATGGGGGATACAGTCGAAGCTTGAGTGAGATCGGGCATTGGCGCACGGTCCTTCACACGTCCGTTGCTGGCGGCTAGGGTGAGCAGCGACAAACGGAGAGCGGTGGCTGTCTCATCGACGCCTTTGTCTAACTTTTTGACGCGGCGGAGATATGAGGTGAAGTTCGTCCACGGCTTCGCGGAGATTGGTTGACTCACTTGATCGAGCGCAACATCGTAGCTGGACTGATCATCCCCATTCAGCTTCTCCATGAATTCTCGAACGCCTTTCGATGGCCGGGGAGGGCCCGAAAGACCAGCAGAGGCGCCTCCGGATGTAGCGGGTTCTTGAGGCTCCCTTGGTTCGGATGAAATAGTCCAACACATTGTGATTGTATGGACATTATCGGTTTGGCCGTCGTCCGGTGGTTCCGATGATCGCATCGTGATCAGGGCTCCAGAGGTAAGCTTTCGCCAGTAGCTGATGACGGATTGTAACGCAGCGTTGTACTGTCGCAAAATCTTATGGGCGAAGATGTTGTAACAGTAGCTTATGGGTTCAGATTGAATGTCACACCAGCCCTTTTATGCGCGTCGAGAGACGACATGTCCGGTCGAGCGAAGTATAATGCTTCTCTTGGCTGCGAAGCCAAGTGGGGAACAGTGGTCTTCTGGTCAAGTCTGCCTTCTTCTGGGCGTCGAGGATCCTTTCGCCAAGGAAGCAATAACCGCGGTCTTCGTCCGATATGGCAAAAGTGGTCTTTGTCTTCCATCGAGATGGGGAACAGTGGTCTTCTGATGCGACTTTGCCTCTTCCTATACGAGAAGGGTATCGATACATTGTGGCACACTGATTACGGGCTTTCGTCCTACCATCGGGCTCGACCGAGGCACACACACCCTTTGTACCGTTCGTGCCAAGCGCAACCTGTCCGATATTCAAGTACATGTCATGAAAGCCAAGAAGGGAACACTCAGGCGACCGACCGGAAGGCGCCCTATCCTCTCTCGTCCTGCTCTGAACCATTGATTGGTGCTATGCCCATACCTGAACCCTCTCTCTCATGACACAGTTACGTCTCATACTTTCAGCCTGAACTTCCTCGCATATGGAATGCGTTGTCTTGAGCTGTTGCAGCGCCTCTCCCTAAGCAAAATGAGTGTTAAACGTAGGGCCAGCCCTACCTGTATCTACGATCCACGATGCAACATTCCCTACCCCTCCGGAAGCTTCAGTTTTGCTCGCCAGTGCAGCTCACAATCTCCTTGGTGCGCTGGAAGGCCAGTCGCACCTCGCTACCCTACCGATCGAGAGAAGGCGCAGATGGCGAAGGCCGTGGTTGAAGAATCCATCATCAGGGGTTCTCTGCCCAGCTTGAGGTTCAGCAGATGAGAGCTTCGAGGTCGAGGGGGCATCGGGTGGCGAGCCATATCATCGAACAAGCTAAGTTACTGCAGTCAGATGAACATCATCGTTGCATTCGCTCCAAACGCAGACTCACGGGAACATACTGCATCTGCCTATCCAACGGATGTCGAACTGTCCATGCACAACGATAAGCAAACAACGAGGGTAGGCTGCATGCATAGCGGTAATCCCTACTGAGATTATGGCTCAGTATACATGTTCTCTGTTGGTCATAAGAGGGCCGGCGATGCGATAAGTTTACGATCGCGGGTCTCATGCGGAATCGCAAATTCGGTGAGGTACAGTTCCCGGCTGCGCGTTGCTTCCTCGATTGGCGTTCGTTAGCGCCTGAGCATACGCGGCTGGATCATGACATGCCAAATCACATTATCGTCTGTTGGACTGGTAGGTACAAACGCTAGCAAAACGACCGTTGCGCCTCAAGTACGCACCCCATTGATCTCGCACACCTTCCCGTTGTCTTCCCATGCTTCCCCCATGGCTCTATTGCTGATGGCTACACCCCAAAGAGCCACTGGCACCAGAACGTCGTCATCGCTTTCGCCGGCCACAGTGGTTTGTTCCGCCACACGGCATCGCTCCTCATTGTAGCTATCTTGGTCTGTACCGCTCATTACTTGAACGCTTGTGAGAAGATCCAGATGCCGCAGCTTGACTTTGAGATCGACATGCGTGTTATCCGCTCTGAAGTTGGAATTGGCGCTTGCGATGTACTCCAGCAAGGCCCAAACTTGTCGTTCCCTGATCGTACTATCATCCTCCAAGCCGACCGCATCATATGGGTAGGATGATGACCTCTGGGACACCCTTTCCAACGCTGCCTTGTATTCGTTCTCATCGGTACCGTTCAACTGGTCAATCAGCCGAACCAGGGTGCGCAGGTCAATGGACTCCTGTGGATGCAGATTGGCGATGCGGCTGCTAAGCTGGTCGAATACGGCCTCAAACCTTTTCTGCGCTAACTCGAGACTCTCGGATGTCCTCGCTGTGGACTCTCCAGGTATTTGAGATCCAATGGTCGCAGTATCATCAAGAGCCGCCAGTCCGTGGAATCTCATGATGCGGTTATAGCAGCCTGTGTCGTACGGGATGACGATTAAAAGAAATCAGTGCCGTGGGAATGCTCAGTACGCAAGATGATCACAACTTCGTATAGGAGCTCGTGCCGTGTCGCTAGCTCGGCTCACACAAGGTCGTTGTCCCCGAGGTCCCGGATGCGCACAGCATCGTTCAGTCGTTTGGGTTATATGGCTGTGTATCACACGGCAGAGGCCGGTCCTCATGTAGCCTCGACTGATCTCAGAGCGTATAGCAGTACTGCGAGCTGGGCTTCCAAACTCCCCTTGACAATGAAGGGATCACACCGTGGCAGTCTGAGCAGATCGCGAATCACTGAGCCCAGGGCAATATTGGCCCGGTCTATGTTTGAGTTCAGCCATAGCTAGAAGGGTCTCATAGACGGCGTACCCCAGATCACTGCGGTGCTCGGCATGGACACCGCCGCCGAGCCTCCTCTCCATATAAGCCCTGGGGGGATTATATCCGCCTGATATGGAAGCTTCGAGTATAGCGCGAGGGGGAACGACAGGATTCACCGTGACGTACCCCACAACGCTATGCGTTCCAGACAGGTCTCGGTACGCTGTGGTACCACTGTAATACCGTCACATTCAAGAGACTCCCGCCTGGCCTGTACTCCGCTCATTGCTGTGTGATGTCGCCTCCCCTCATATCCAGACCTCGGTCATTGCCCTCACAAAGGGTATCCTGTTCGTCATAGTATCAAGGCGCACTCAATATGCCACCTACGAGAGACGCCTTCTCGTCAAGACTTCCGCAAAGCAGCACAGAACACACTCGGAAGGACGAGTACACGTTGATATGATGATGCCATGCAAGGTGTGCTCGTACTATAAGTCGTCTTCCCAATCCCCTCTGAAGACCCTGCAAGGACGCCCACTACGCCCCTGGACTCCTCACCAGCCCGCTGACCCTGACTACCCATCCCCATATCCCCCTCAGCGTATATCCCTGATATCGCATCCAGACTCCGACCACCGCGGCGAGCGTCGTGGACGCCAGGGTGACGGAAGCGATCATGCGGACTCTTTGTGCTGGCGACAAGGAGGACGATGGACCGCGGGCTAATGATGTTGTTCTATGGGAAGCAGTCAGTACACCAAGCAGCTCATCCGAGACGACCACACCTACGGGTTCAGCGCAACGCGCGTCACCGCCACCCATAAGTTTGTCATCGGTCCCATCCTCGCGCTGACAGCCATGGGAGCTGTCAGACCCAGCCGACGACAGTACACATCCGGCTGGACCTCGTGCCTTTGTTGAGCGAGGTCAAGATCGGATTTGGTGGCTACGAATATAGCCGGGATATGATCCAGCGAGTATTGTTGCTGCACACGCACGACATACGTCAGCTTCGGCCTTGCTCTACCCGTTCTCGACCCGACCATGACTCACTCTCAGATTTGAGATGTACGAGAACGAGTTGGTATCGCTCGAGTCATGCACGTAGATGATGACGTCGGCCACATCCAGCTTTTTGCTATTCCGCAGCGTCTCTGACTCGTACTTTGATCCAAACTCCTGCAGGACCAGGTACTTTTCCGCTCCCTCAATCTCGACAGAGTTAACCACACTCAGCACCTTTGTGGTCGGTTCGTATCCGCCCATGACGCCGTCGTCGCCACCTCGGAACCCCTTGTTGACAAATGACCGCAGGAGACTCGTCTTGCCTGATCCCGTCGCGCCGAGCACATAGCACAGGAACGCTGAGCGCGTGACTTTCTTCTGCCGGCGGTCCTGCTTTCTCGGTCGAGTCACGTGCAGAGCTGTAGGCGTAGGCTGGTCGGTAGCTGGTGTTGACGAATAGCCCAGATATGCCATATAGTTCAGTGTCGTTCGATGATCCAGGAGCGTCGTCATGCTCCATTGTGCCAGCCAGCCTTGTAACGTCACCCGGCCCATATCATCGGTGATGGTGGTATCCGGGAAACCTTGTGACAGCCAAGGGTTACCTGGAGAGGTAGAGAACAGGTCGTCGAGCTCGGACTGTGACAGCGCACCGTCTTGGTCCTGAGTACCAATAAGCGGTATTCCGACAAATACTCAGATCACATACCTTGTCGTAAGCCTCAAAGATATCCGTAAGGAACTGGTTGCCCAGCGGACTCAGCTCGACCGAGCAGTCGGACGGGACATCAAACCTGAATCTGGTCAGACCAACACCTTTGTAGCAAGCGCTGTCGAGCTCACCTTGGCGTCAAGAAGTCTTCTCTGAGATCCAGTCCCTCTCCGTACCCGAATTTCCTCAGAACCGTCCAGGTCGTCTCCATCCTGCCCTGCTGGATGAATATCGTGTGCAGATACAAGAAGCCGAGCTCGGTAATACCGTCGCCTGTAGGGGAGAGAGGGAAGGAGGACGCGTATCCGAGCTGGCCATAGCCGCTATCGCGCGGTAACGGTGTCGAAGGGACAGAGTAGGTCGGTACCGGCAGAACAAGCGAAGGGTCGTACGATCGGACCAGTTCGAGGATACCTTCGAGCTCTTGTGATTGTAAAGGCGTTGAAAAGCATTTTTGCTGTCTGGTTAGCTGCCATAGGTACAATTGGGACTTACTTGGAACTGATTCAGCTCTACTGCGTTCAGCAAGCCGTCCTTGTCCACGTCGGATATCTTGAATATCCGTTTTAACGCTTCCAGGCATTTGGGTTTGAGTGTCTACCGGGTGAGTCAGATATGTTCAGAAGATGAACCAACGATGAGCTCACGTGTTCTCTTGAATCGTAAAGCGGGGCAGTCGGATGCAAGACGGCTTTTTGCGCAAAGTAGAACACCTCGGACACGTTCAGCGGCAGTAACGCCGAGCATTCAACCACCGTCTCGACCTCCTGCGTGGCGTGACGACATCAGCACCAAGTTCGGCAGCCAAAACGGACAGCAGTTTCGCTTGCTAAAGGACACTCCCCGACACACCTTGAACTCGCGCATGATCGGGGCGATCTCATCCTCCAGTCCCTGGTTGGTCACCTCGCCTCCTCTCAGGTCGATCTTGTTGCCTACGAGAATGACGGGGACCTAAATTGGGGTGTCAGCTGGTCGACCAATTGCCAGCGTGCAGCCACGGGAACCGCGCAGCTCACGTTGATACCCTCCCGCCTGAACAGGGGCAACCAGTACTCTGCCACCCGGTCAAAGCTGCTAGGTTCCGAAATCGAGTAGACCAGACATATCACGTGTGCCCGACTCAGCTGAGACAGCAGATGTGGACGTGACCGCGGATTTGCTATACACAGGGTTGGCTCGGTGCGCTCGTCCCACGATCCAGTAGGGAAGCTACGTACATGATGTGTCGACGATGGACGTGGTGACGTTCTCTGGCGTCACCTCTGGCGGTATCGTCACTTCTGGGACGACGTGCTGGACCTAGGGAGGGTATCAGCCCGTTCCGGAGCGATATCGCGGTCCACCACCTACATTCGACACGAACGACTCCTTGATCAGTGATGTGATGATGGACGACTTGCCGACGCCGTCTGCGCGAGTGGGTGTTGGGTTAGCACTGGGCATCATATGGCTGTGGCTGTCACAGTCTCTGCCTCTAGTTCCCAGCTCCTGCTTGGCTCAGATCCCCTCATTAATCACTCACCATCTCCCACCAGTACGATCCTGACCAGATCACGTCGGGGCATCCCGGAGGTCCAAGCGAGGGTGAGTGTGTCTGAGCTGGCCGGGGGGGGGCAAAGAGTATGATCGTCGACGTCGATCGCGCGTAGGAAGCAGTCGGCTGCTGGACTGATCGTGCCAGGGGTCAGATACCTGGTCCTATGCTGTTTCGATGCGATGATGAGCGAGGTTGCAACTCATATACAAGGTGGTTGATCCAAAGTCATCGCGAACAACATTGTCGAGTGGGAAATTTGATTCCGTCCCGTTCAGACGCGAAGCCGAGCGAATGACGAGTTGCGTACAGCGAGAGAGGGAGAGAAGGGGGTTTTGGACGGTGGCGAACAACGACGACGACAACAACAACAACAGTCACTCGGTCCATCGCATCTCACCCCGTCTGTACAGGCTAGACAGCAACGTGACTCTAGGCATGTCGTCCAACGCTAGACCGGCATCAGTCCGGGGGCTGTATAGTGAGTTTGGCTACCACGAGATGGACTCTATCGGCACCGCTTATACCTGTCCCGGACAGCACCCCCAGCGGAAGAATGGGTCTTCCTGCCCCCTACCGTTAACCCACCTTCATCCTCCACGCCAGCTCCTACCACCCCTTCTCACCTGCCTACGCCCTTCACCCCGAGCCCGCCAGAGGATGACGAGAACCTCGCGCTGCCCGCTCTGGGCCGACCGCTCAACCTCTTCCTCTCGGAATACCTCACCACGGCTATGGGCATGCCGTTCGAGGTGGGAAAGACACTGCTGCAGGTCGAGTACAGGCCGAGGAGGAGGTTTGCTCCTGCGGAGGATGAGCTGGGCGCGGAGGACTTTGAGCTCCAAGACGAGGACAAGCCGTACAAGGGCGAAGAGGATGTGGTGGGTGTCGCTGGGTCGAGCGTGCGCTTGGGTACAGAACTGACCGGCTCATTGTTGCCAGCTGAGCAACCCCGAAGAAGCAGAAATGTACTTTTCCGACCGGCTGGCTCAGCCTGCTGCCCCACTAGTCCCCGCGCCCGAGGCCGTGGCGTCCACGGCGGATGCGTCGGGATACCTACCTGACCGTGAGTGCGGTGGTCGTGGCTGGAGGGGTCGAGCTGTCTCCTCTGGCACCACCCATACCCGCTTGAACGGACGACCGGTATTGCGCAGTACTGATACCCACGCCCAGTCCACCCCACCTGGCTGCTCAAGGATGACCCGGAGATCTCCCGCGGGAACGGCGTATGGGGCATGATCCGACGTATCCGATACACCCCCTCCGAGGGTCTACCGGGACTGTGGAAATCCCAACTGGTCTCGACCATCCACTCGTTCCTCTCCAACGTGCTTCAACCGCACATCCACTCGTTCCTCCTCATCCTCGTGCCCACCTCGCCCGTCAACCTCGACATCAGCCTGACGGCTCTGCCCAACCCTGGCATCCCCCTCGGTATCCAAGTGGCCTCTCACCTCCTGACCCACCTCGTGTTGTCCCCGCTCGAGGTGATCAGGACCCGACTCATCGTCATGCCCGCTTCGCACCCTTCCACACCCAGCAGCGTGACCATGTTCCAACGCATGATCGACGAGGAAGGCGGTTTCTCTTCCATGTACCTCCATCCCAACCTGCTCATCCCGGCCGTACTGGAACACACCATCAGGCCGCTGTTGACCCTGTCAATCCCGCTACTGGTCGAGAGGCAGTTTGGCATCTCGCCCGATATCAGCCCGGTCATGTACTCCCTGGCCGACCTGTCGCTCGGCCTGGGCTCACTGTTGATCCTGCTGCCGATCGAGACGGTCAGGCGGAGACTCCAGCTCCAGTCGCGAGCGCCCGGCGGAGGGAAGAAGATGAACAGCGTGGTCAGGCTCAGGGAGAGAGACTACGTAGGAGTGGTGGAAGCCATCTGGAGGATCGTGTCCGAGGAGACTGGAGTGAGGCGAAGGCGAAAGATGACCGAGAGGGACGAGGGGGGTCTGTTCTCCGGCATCAAGCAGCTCTACCGAGGGGTGAGTCGTTTCGAATCCCTAGACACTCCCGCTACGCTCGTGCTGACCATGCGGCACGACATCCCGCTCGCAGTTCGGGATGGCGGCCACAGCTCACGTCACGGTGTTCGGTCTGGGCCTGGTCAGCGCGACGCTCGCGTCGAACAACGGAGGGTGGAAGGAGATTTAGCGTGGGCGAGTGGTGTGGGTCGGGTGGGGGCTTGTCGGATTATGGATGTATTACTATGCATGGGGCTATCTACGCCGCTCACGGCTGCGTCTCCGTTGTTGCTGGCAGGAGCACTCCAGCAACTACCATCGCCCCCCGAGTCCTGCGAACGGTACACGGCGATACATGTCTCTTCGCTCTGCATGTGGCATGCTGCAAGAAGCACAGTGTCAGCCACATGGCACTCCTCCCACGGGCACGCGTAGCTGACGACCCTCTCCTGCCTGGTTCACGAAACGAGACCACTCACAAAGTTACGGGAAAGTACGCGCACATGAGCGACTCGCCGTCGAGCCCGTCAGTCATGTTGAATGTGAGCTGGTCGAAGCGCTGGGCCCAGGGATCAGCGGGGTTTCCATCCCCTGCTCATCTTGCAGGCCGTTGACGCGTCGCAATCGATGCAAGGCGCACTCACCGTATTTAGCGTCTCGAACGTGTAAGTGTACACGCTGGACTCCTGGCCAATAATGGGACAGGTGGTGTACTCGCAGCCGTCCTGTGCGCGTTGTCAGCCTGGCTCATTGGCCCAAATGTAGCAGGGCACGGTCCAGTATAGCTGTGGCCTTTGGCACCGAGTGATCCTGCGGGATAGCAGGGTATGATTATCCATGGGGCAACTCACAAAAGACTGCCCGGGATAAGGGAATTTGTCTGACCCAGTACCGCTTGACTGGGTCCGGTCCCTCGCAAGGAGATTGGACCGCGGCTGGGACGAGTTGAAGGGCGGGACGTATGTGAGCGAGATAGTGTAGTTGCTAGTGTAGGGTCAGCCCTGCCCAAACCTCAGCGGATTACTAGACCGGCTGGGTGGTGGAGTCGACAGTGATAGTGAGTGGTATCACCCCGCCCGCCCGCCCACCGATCGCGCCATGACTCACCTGCCAGCATGGAAATGACAAGGATCATTGATGGTCCCCTTCCCTCCCTCGCACGGGCTCACCGAGATCTGTGTGACCGTCCCGCCAATGTCGGAGCAGTGCTTGTACCTGATCTTCTTGGCGTGCTCTGTGTCGTCTGCCTTTCGTTCGGGTTCGGGTCCGGCCGTGGAAGATGCCGTGGCGGCGAAACTGGTACTAGCGCTCCCACTTGCACTTGCACTCGCACTTCCGCTCGTGATGGCGATGCTTGTCGCCGCTATCCCTGCCACGTCTGTTGTCGCCAGAGGGTCGGCCGGGGTAGTTGCCGTCGCCGTCGCCGTCGCATCCAACGAAACGGCTGTCCACGTGTACGCGCCCGAGTCCGCAGTACTGGTAGGATACGACGTGATAGTAACCGTAGTGGTGAACGCCTCCGCCTGCACCTGAGCATCTGACCCGTCGTCAGTGGACTGCTCAGACTCGTCCGTAGTCGCATTTTCACTCTCGGCAGAAGCGCTTATGGCCGGCGTGGGACTGACCATCATCCCGGCTATGGACGTGACGGCCGCTGCGGCCGCTACCATACCGCCTTCGCCCGGACTAGGGGTGATGAGCGAGTCCCCTTTGCGTGGAGCGGTGATCACGCCGGATGTCTGGGTCCCAGTAGGTAAGGCAGTGACGACGGCAGAGGCTGTGACGCCGCTCTTGCCTTGAAGCGGAGTCGGGAGCAGCGTGGGGAGCGTAGGCGGGGCGGTACCGGCCTTGCTGAGAGGGACCGAGTCGATCTTCCATGCGGTCGGAGTGGGCGTGACGCCTGACCCCGCTGCGGCCGCAGCGGCGACTTCGGTTCCCGTATCGTCCTCAGGCTCCTGGTCCTGGTCCTGACCGTAGTCACCCGTATCGCTCACAGAGCTATCGGAGATCCCGGCGGGCACAGAAGCCGACGCGGAAGGCAAGAACGATGCATCCGATGCGGCTGAAGCGGTGACCAGAGATGGGGGCAGGTCCAACGCCTGACGAGCTCGGATCAGCGGTAGAGGCAGCTTGGTACCGGACGGAGCTGCCTGGACGCCCAGGGCGAGTAAAGGGAGCAGAGCGTAGAGTGCGGAAGGGTGCATGGTGTGGATGGTGTACACCGGGTGATTTTAGACGAAGTTGGAGGGTTGGTATCGATCAACGATAACAGGGTAGAATGAAGGCGATCGAACGGACGGCGAAGAGGTGAAGATGGACAAGCTGTCACGGACAGGCTGGTTGAGTGGGTGAGAGGTATCAAACCTCGGAAGTGTCGAGTTGGGTGGGGAAGGATAGCAAGTACGACCCCGGGTGATCGAGCTTGTATAGCAGCACGATCTTGACGGCTGAGCAGCTGGGTCACCATGCTGACATGCCATCAGTGGGCGCGCCAGGCCTACAATGCCACTCAGAGACATTCCTCAGGCGACGACCGCGAGACATCCTTACGGGGTGTTTCAACACCGACTCGGGCCGGGCTCAATCGTAATCTGAGCGGTATGTATCGGCTGGGAATCATCGAGGGCGTGAGTGATGGAAACTGGTGAGATCAGTACTGTTCGGCCGCTACGACGCTATGCATGCATGCTGGTACACAGGCCAGTCAGCTCCTTGTTGTGCCCCTCGTGGTCGGCTGGGGCTGCTCACCACGGTCATGTACTGTCCCACCCTGACTCCTCTCGCCACCTAGAAGGGAATGGGACCATAGGCCTGACATTCCCCCTCACAGTCTTTGAAAGTGACATTGCACTCGCGAGTGTTTTTGTGCTCCTCGCATTGGTTGCATCGTAACCCTTCCCTGCAAAATGCTATGCGGGAGGTTAGCCTTGCTGAGTCGGTCGGTAGGGCTGGTGAGGAACTGGAATGGGGACGAGTGGACTCACGCTTCGCCCCCAGCTTGCCTATCGGGTGACGCCAGTCACCATCCTTGACACACCTCACGTCGAAGGACGGGCAGATGCCTTTCAGGCTGGAATCAAAGGTGGCGTCGAGAAAGGTCAACTGGGCTGAGTCGTGGCTCTGCGCGAGCTCCGAGTCCAAGGTCAGAGCTGGTGCGGCATAGACCGCGAGGGGCAGCACGAGGACGAGGGCGAGGACGTAGCTGAGAAGTGATGGTCTCATCACTGGGTGATGGGTAGCAATGGTTGTGAGGTATCCAGATGGAAACTGTAGACTGATGCTGATGTCATCTGGTATCGAGGGATGTGTTCGCCAATCTCGCCAATCTCGCCAGGAGACAGTGACATCGCTGCGCCAGGTGCTATGAGCATCTGAGACTACCTGGATCTGCCTGGTAGTCGACAAGTCCCGATCAAGTATGACCTCCCGGCCAGTCGACAAACTCGTACCTGAGCTCGAGCTGATGGCTCAGCCCGAGGAATACTGGACGTTCGCCTATCCCCTCGGTATCGTACCGACCCTCCAGCCCGAGCTGTACACCCGCTACCCTTTCCTCAGCATCACGCGTGAAGAAGGGGTAATTAGCGTGGTCGTCGCTCTGCCTGTTGGTGGTGAGCGGAATGCAGCCGTCGAGGTAGACGGGCAGATCAGGGGTATAGTGGACCTGGGCAAGGCTGTGGAATCGCACGGACCATGGAGAGTCATCAAGATCCGCGGTCCGCTGCCCATGCGTCAGTCTGGGTTCTGCGACTGCTCATGCATCAGATAGCCCCGCTGACTCTCGCGCAGATATGACCGGGATCTTGAACGAGATGACCTTGCCTCTGCGCAGAGCCGAGATCGGCATCTATGCGATCTCGACGTGGTGAGTCTTGCGCTGAGCCCTCACGTTTCGCGCACATGCTGACTGGTTCATGTACAGGCCAACCGACCATGTGTTGGTCCCCGCTGACAAACTCGACGCTGCGTTAGGCGTGCTGCAAGCGGACGGGTGGAAGGTGTCCTCGTAGCCGCGTAGCTTTGACCACTTGCATCTGTCTCCTCCCTGATGCTCGGTTACTCGCGCCACAACGGGGAAAGGCCCGATCAGTTGGGTTGTGATTGTTGATTTCGCCTTTATATCACGTGATTTAGCACCGCGTCACGGGGTAATGTTCAGACGCGTCTCTCTCTTTTTGTCTCGGTTTCGTCACACGGGGGATGGGACTGGTAGCAGGGAGTCACTGGTACTGGCTACATGGCTACAGGGGATCACCCACTTCTGTTTTGCGTTCTTCATCTGTGCTCGTGCAGCCAATCATTCTTGATACCATCAAGACCAGCCAGAGCCAGACACCATGTCCCGTCTTGATTCACCCACACCGATGTTCGCCTCGAGACCGCTCGAGACGCTCGAGACGCTCAAGCGCATCCCAGCCAAGATGTCCTCCACCCCTTCGTCGGCCAAGCGCGCTCGTCTGAGCCACGGACCCATGACCCCCCATCCGTCCTCCGACGACATGGACCCCTCGACCTCGTTGAAGCTCTCCGCCGTCCCGTTGAGGGTGTCGGACGGGCCCATGACCCCTTCCACTTCCACCGTCGCGTTCTCCTCTTCCCCCCGACAGATGATCTCCTCTTCCTCCCCCACCCGTCAGGCACGACCCACCGTGCACAAGACCATCGACCAGGACATCACCTTGGCGCACGGCACCACGGTCATCTTTGGCAGACACCGACACTCGTCCCAGAGCACCAGCACCACCACCCTCTCCTCCTCTATCCCCAGCCACCTCGGTCACCTTCTCTCGGCGCCAGACAACGACGCCACCGTCGTTCACCTCTCCCGTCACGCCTCCCATGCTTCTCGAGTGCACGCGGCGGTCGAGCTGGTCCAGGGCACAGCAGAAGACGTGGTGCGTATCGTCGTCGTGGGACAGAACGGTATGCGCGTCAGGGTGGCCGGGAAGAAACGCGGGGTCAGGTTGGTACAGGGGCAGCGATACGACCTGGTTCTGCAAGAGGGTGAAGCGGGTGAGCTCGACTTTTTCGGCTGCAAGGCTCTCGTACGAGCCCGTACGCCTGAACCGGTTAGGGAACGATTGTTCTCGTCCAGTCCCATTGTCCAGCCTCGACTCGACCCGGCCAGCTCGATGCCGCCTTCCAGTCCCCCTATGATGGGACTGGACTTTGACGACGAGCTCTCGGAAGAGGAACCGCGACGTAGGGCAGTGTCCTTGTCGCGATCATCGCCTGAGCCCTCATCTACGCACATCTCCGCCACACCGAGGGACCTCTTCGACGACCGGGCTTCGCGACAGTCCTCACCGCTCTCTCCCCCGTCGGACGCTGGGTCAATGCCATTGCCGGATCTCGATCTGGAAGAGGATATGGGTGACCATCGAGACGAGCTTCTCACGCCCGAGTCGTCGCCCGTTCAACTCCCTCGTGAGATCCAGGACTCGGCCCACGACGCCGAACTCTCGCGGGCGATCAAGGCCGAGCGTATCGAGGCTGTCCACGCTCCGATCCCCAGCCGAGCCGCCTCCCCCGTGCTGCCCGTACCCGACGAGGTCGACCTTCCCGCCATCATCGCTTCGACCGTGGTATTCTCCGGATCATCCAAACTCAGTCTGCCGGATCTCGTCAAGCATATGCTGGAGGTGAGTGGTCGGATCCGCTTGGGCCGATGTGAAGGCAACTGACAGAACGTACATAGGCCCAGCCCAGTCTCAAGGAGCACGGTCCCGAGTCGACCTGGTCCAAATGGGTCCACGCGACGCTCGAGGCTTACCCCATGTTTGGCAAAGTCGATCGACACGGCAAAGACGCATCGGGGCATCCCCTCCTGCCGCACTACTACTACAACCCCGCCGAGGACCTCGATCACTCCCGGGCCAAAGAGCTCGGCGCGCTGGTGAGGCCTCTCCGGACCGCCCAGAGGACCGGAGGCAAGACGATCGACTGGAGGCCTGTGGGCAGGGGAAGGCGGTCATAGCCCAGACACGATGCGATGCTTGCGTGTGTTTCATGGACGAGGGGGAAGGGTTTCGTGTAATTGTAAGGGGTTTGTGTGCGCACACTGTGCTAATACGTCAGATGCATCCTGTGCGCGAGAGGACTTTTGGTACTGATGCGGCGCAAACAGCTCACGCTACCTTACCTCATTACGTGGACGCATCGTTTGAAAGGTATAGATCGCAGCTCCTGACCTTTACAGATCCGTTTCATGCATGGCCCCGCCGGCAGTATTGGCCGTGCACAGCGGGCGCAGACGACTGGAGAGGAGGACCTCGGTCAGCTAATGGGCCTTTGGTCTCCTTTGATACACCGGAATCGTATTGACAAACAAAGGACTGACCGATGTTCGGTCCGCGATGGCCTGCGTAGTGGGCAGAAGCTAGGTAGAGTTCGGTCGAGGGGGAGAGAAGGAAGGGCTTAAGAATGCGCCGTCTCAGCGCCCAGATGAGGTACAAGTACCTCGAGTTGTTGTCGCCAGAGCCACTCACGCTACTTGGAACGACTTATCCAATCTTGCGGAATGACAAACGTCGACTGGGTCGGGTACGCTGACAGCATCGGGTCTGAGTCCGACTCCGAGACCAAGCTCAATTGCGAAACTAAAATGGAGTTGGAGCTGGACAGGGATACGGACGGGGACAGGGAGCCCATGCCCCGGATCGAGGTGTTGATCGTCGGCGCCGGGGTAGGCGGGTTATCTGCCGCTTGTGCGTTGAGGCGGTGCGAGGCGTTCAAGTGCGGTCGGGTGGACGTGCGGGTGATCGAGCGGCGATCGGGTGAGTGCAACGCGCTGCCTCCGGTGGATAGCTGTGGCTGACGCGGTGATAGTGGCGGATCAAATGCAGGTCGGATACCCTCTGCGTCTATCACCTGTGAGTGGCGACATACTCGACAGAGCAGTCATGCGCGACCGCCACGGCAACAGCTGATACCCCCTCGGTCGATCTATCGCAGAGCGGCCAACGCGCACTGGAGCAGATTCTGACCAGTTCGACGCGGGACCAGCTGGACCGGATGATGCGACAGAGTCCAGTGCTCCACGACGGAATCACGGTTTCCTCCGCGGCTTCGGGAAATCAGGTCTGGCGGCGGGTGCAAAGGGTCGGCAAGGGGCCAATGATCGAGAGGGAGGCGTTGATGGAGCTCCTGCGTGTGGGGGCGGGCGAGGTAGAGTACGGAGTACGGGCTGAGCAGGTTCGCGAGGTGGACGTGGCTGGAGACCAGACCGGAGCTACGGCCAGGCTCAGAGACCCAGTTACTGTGTTGCTCGATGGGCGGGAGTACAAGGCTGATGTTGTCATTGGTGGGTGGCTGGTTCCCTTGGACACTTAGCCCGTACCGGACAGCCCTTTCAATGCGTCGTACGCAACCGCCGGGCCTGGGGCCCTAGCAACAGCGCTGACAATGCTCTAGGCGCAGACGGCATGTTCTCCCAGACTCGTGGTGCCGTTTTGGCCTCAGGCGGCCGAGAAACCACCCAAGATTCGACCCCATGCAGGCTTGCATACACCACTGTCAACTTTCGGACTGGCTCTGGAGCCATGCGATCCCGGCTCAAAGATCCTCACGGCATCAACAATATCTACGGGCCGAATTACTCTGCCACGCTCATCCCTCTACCACATGACCAAATCTACGTCGCTCTGACCGTCCCTAATGCATGGTACGATATCCCCACGGGGATCATGAGAGACCTGTCTGGCCGTGCGGACCCGTTCTTGGATGAGATCAGGGGGAGCGTAGGGTGGGGAGAGCGCAAAGCCACGCCACTTCACGGTGTCAGCGAGACCTTAGCCGGACGAGGGAGAGTGATCCTGGTTGGAGATGCCAGTCATGGGATGAGTCCGTTCTGCGGTGCTGGAGCCAGCTCGGCTATGGTCGACGCGGTCGAGCTGGTCAGGGGGCTGGACCTGGCGCTACGCTGTGGAGGTGAGCTGCGACCAAGGCACACGGCTGATGCAAGCTGACACGCGTTGCTTTTCAGACAACACGAAAGAGATCGACCTGGCGCTGGATGCGTTCCGAGCTGCCAGCGTCAAGCGTAACAACAGGCTCATCGCTGAGTCTGGCCGATTACTATGGCTCGCTCAAGGTGGCGGGCTGTGGGTCAGGATGGTACGACGGGCGGTGTTCTGGTGTTTGAATCAGTGGGAAGGGCTTGGTGCGGCCCGAGCTCAGGCCGAAGCGGAGATCAAGAGGCTAGTGGAGGCTGTCTGAACATATACCGTTGTACCAACTCTGCATCCTTATGGTTCCGTGCTGATGCAATCGATATACATTGCCATATGTTCTGCCCAAGAGACCCGGACTCCTCTATATGACCCAAAAGTAGCCGCCTACGCTCTGACACAGGAGAAATTGTCCAGCGTCCATCCGGGCTGGCACGCTGATACCAAGCACTGTCCACCGAGACATGTGACGCCTCCGAGAGCGACTCCAGGAATGGTGGAGCAGCTGTTACGGGACCACGCGTCAGTAGTGTTCGTTGTCGGCAAGAGATGGCCCTTGACTTACTCGGTTCCCGAGACTGTCGAGTTGACGGAGTTGAAAGTTCCCGCCACGCAGCCTCCACAGGATTCTGGGCGGATCATTAGCATACCACTTGAATGGTTACGAGCCAGGGAAGGGACGCAAGAACTTACCGAGCTCCTGCGCCGGATCGATACACTATTATATTTCGCTTCTGTCAGTTGAGTCTGCGCGGCTGACCAAAGATGGGATTCACCTCGAAAGCGTCGTTCACGCCCGAGACTTTGCACGCCAACGTCCCCTCGGGACACACCGCGGCCCTCTTACGACCATTCCGTATCAGTCTCTCCCGCATTTGTCGCTTGACAAAGCCTGATCCAGCTGCAGCACCCGCTGTATGGCTGTAGAGCATCCAATGATTGACTGTCCCCACGTCACACGTGCCCTCCCCGTCAAACGCAATGTCGGCTGAATCGTCGAGATGACTGTCAGCGTGAACCACAGGCGAGTAACAGAGGGAGAGCCATCGGACCAGTGGGACTCACGGGCACTGGTACAATAACATGAGTATTGATCTTGACTTCTGGCCATAACTGCATGTTCGAATTCCCTGCACTGGGAGAAACAGGTCTTGGCGTCGTTCACCAGAACGGGAGGAATGCTGGACCCAGGAGAGAAGGATGTATAGCATTGGTCCAGCTCGAACGTGGACGTGACGACGTAGCCCTATCAGACCGGCCAGGGGAGGATCAGCGAGGAGATAAAGAGGAGGAAACGAGCTGCCACGGAGCGATGCCGCGAGTCAACGTACCGCAAAGAGTTCATAGCCGCATAGGTTGGTTCCAGAGCAAACATCCGGCTGAGGGGCCAGCTGGGCCATGGGCAGCATGCTCATAGTGCAGTAGCAGTCGAGGTAGTCGGGATGATACCAGGCGAACGAGGCGCCCGCGTTGTAGCAAATCGACTGGGATGAGAGCGGATGCATCAGCCGAGGTGTCGGCTTGGAGGACGTTGTGACGACTCACAGAACATGTCTGATAACCGTAGATCATGTAGTCGGTCGGCTTGAGCCCCAGAGCGGTTGCAAAGTCTTGGCTTGCACAGGAGACAAAGGCAGGTTCAGCCGCAGACACCAAGGTCGAGGCGGACAGAACCGTCAATGTCAGATACAACGATCGAGCCATCATCTTGTCAGTTATAAAGAGAAGGGAGGTGAGCGGTACATAGTCAGCTCTACACCGATCCGGCGTTTATATACATCAGGCCCGCTTGAGCGCAGCCATAACCACTCATCTTATCAACAAACATGCGGTTGCACAAGAGAATAAGCTCAGCCAGACCAGTAGGGAAAACGCTGAGCGACTGGGCTTATCCTGTTTGACCTCGACACATTCCTCTGATCACCCTCTTCCCTGTGACCACTAGAGTTCTCGACGTCACCCGTGGGCGAGTCACAGTGGAAGCGACCAACTCTGTCCACGCCGGAATGTCCGTCCAACCGGGTACGTATCGAAACCAAACAAGCTTGTCACCTGGAATCCTTACGTTACCGGCCGTTCCTGATCGCCACCGTCTCTGTGTCGTGCCGAGCCATCCGGAAGTCCGTCGAGACCAACAACACATGCATCCTAGTCTGTATCCTTGAACAGTGCACTGGTGACTTTACTCCGTTGTCGCAGGGTCTTGCCATAGAATATGAGCAGGATCGGAGCGACGGCCAGCGCTGAAGCTATGCACGCTACTACCGTTGTGGCTTGAGGGTAGCCCAGGTTAATGTACTAAGCGGCTGTCAGCGGGAGCTTCCAAAGACGGGAACCAGGAGGAACATACCATCTGCCGGGCGAACAGTGGGAAGACGGCGCCGAGTACATTTCGTACAAAGCTTTGACTCGCCTGCGCCGACGACGAGTACGTCTCGTACGCATCCGCGAGGTAGGTACTGCGATGGCGACGATCAGCATCGAGCGGCCGTCCTATCGCTTGAGCCCACTCACAATACTCCGCAGTACATGCAGAATACGCCCCAGTAGCTGATGCACAAGAAGACGGCCGGTACAGCCCAGTGACACACGCTGGCTCGCCCGGTCCAGGCCACGATGAACATGCCAAAGGGGAACAGCAGCCCGCCGTAAGCCGACCAATAGAGCCTCGCTTCGGGCGGTGCTCGTCCACCGTGCTTCTGAGCTGCGCGATTATAAAGGTACTCCTGGTGATACTGCGAGGCTAGACCCAAGAACGCGCCGATGGCAACCGATCTGAGGCTGGGTCAGCTTGGTCTCGAACGGACTAGAGAGTCTGATGCCTACACCTGGAAAGTTGCAGCTTGAGCCGAATCAAAGCCATACTGGCCGAAGATGAGGGTGATGGCACCTCCGCCGAGAAAGACGCAAGCCCAGGCGAAACCGATCCAGAGCGAAAGGGCCGATACGATGGGCTCGGTGAGGAGGAACTCTAATGCGGGCGTGAGAAGGGTGGAATTCACTCCGAACAGGGGAACTCACGAATCGGCCGGACCAGCGAGACCCGCAGGACTGTCGAAAAGCTCTTCTTTTGCAGATCAGCGACACAGAGGTGCTTCTTGCCAGTTTCTTTGGTCAGACGCCTGGCTCTGCGCGACAGGAGGACATCCGCTCGCGTTTCTCTGAGTACCACAAAATTCAAAACGACGGAAACCAGTGTGATGAGTGCTTGGACCTGCACTGGGTCAGCTGAAGAGACCAACGAGTCAGCGCACCACTCACCCCGTAGACCCATTGCATTCCCACTTCTTGAGCGATCCATGCCATTGCTGGGATACCAAATCCCTTCAAGAGGTTTTTTGTCAGTGATGCCCGCCGTGCCTCGCAGCACCACTCACCTGGCCGCAAAAGATCATGACACTGAAAACACCCATAGCCGTCCCTCGGCCATCTGCTTGCCACATGTCCGCAACGGTCCCGCCGACCATGCTGTTGCCGACGGACTGGAAGATGCCTTGCTGTCGGGCCTGTCAGGACGATATGATGCGTCGTGGGATATACGTACAAACCAACGACACGCCAGGACACCCTTATGGTTCTTGCTCCAGACCTGAGGGATAAAGAGCAAGAGATTGCTAGGGTATGACTTCAGCCGAGGTACCGAGGGCATAATCGTTGCGGAACTCACAGTACCGACGTGACTTGGTAGATGAGGTTTCTGCCAAACTGTATCCTGTCGCGTCAACACCGGATAGGTTTCGTAAATCAGCGCTCACTCACGACTTCGCTCAGAGGCGCAAGTAGTAGCGGCGCAAACGCAATCGATATCAACGGCAGAGTGATCTCAAGCAAGAAGATCGTGCGGCTGACGCCAAAATACTCCGTACCCCAGATGGCGAGAACGGAGGTGGATGATAGCGACACGGTGCACACGAATGTTATGAAGACGGCGACGAGCAGGATTGAGTATCGTTTGGTCTGGCTCCAATTGTATGGGTTCTGAGGTGATTTGATTCAGCTGCAGGTCTAAATACGCGAAACGACCAGCTCACATCTGGATCGCCTGGCGCCCAGTCGACTAGTATGACCTCCTCCTCGCCATCCCCCAAATCCACTACAGCCTTATCTTCCAGCAAGCCTCCCGGTTCGCGCTGCTTTCCGTGTATGGATACATGCCGACGAAGATCGGCTTCCATCTCTGTAGCTTGATGGCTGGACACTCTTGATAGCGAGCTGGTCACCCGTGTGAGCCGAGTGCCATTCTGAAGGTTGATTGATGAGATCGAAGTGGCTCTTTGGCGAGAAGATGCCGGTCGGGAGGAGATGTTTTGTAGGGGGGTGAAGCCGTCATAGTGCTCGTCCTTTTCTCCAGGCGAGTCGGCACTGAGGTATATGCTTCCCGAGGTGGTGGGCTTGGACGCTTCATGCTTGACCCCCTTTTTGGCCGGGGATGTGGGCCGCGGCATCCTGGGTGAGGGGTGCCGATGTTGAGCCGGGGAGGGGTTTGTGTGTCTCTTTTCCAGGTCGTTGTGAGCGACAGCTTAGCAACTGGAGGATCGTGGCGAGAATAGCGGTAAGCACTACTTGCGAGACTATCTGATCGTCATGAGAAGAGCGCCAGTACCTGCTCCACCTAGGCTTGACCTGTCAAAGCACGAGTCGATGGCTAGATATGATAATACTGACTCGTCTTTTACCGAAACCGCGCTGCATCTTTTACCGAAATAACATACGAGATAGCAAATCACCGGATCTCGCCCCCGAATCCACCCTGAGAATCTCTATCGGCTCGGCAATGTCCGTCTCGGCAAAGGATATCTAGGGCTTTCTGTGCGGGTTGACGTTGTTACGCATGTCATTGGCGGCGGCACTGGCTGTGTATCCAGGAGACCACCAACGGAGCGCTATTGCTCGAACTGTGCTAGATTGAGATGCGGATGGTCACTATGATTGACCTCGACGTCTGATTGTCCATTCAGGGGTTATCAATGGGCCTTGAGGCTTTCTTATCTTCAGCTTATGACGCTCTAACGCGTGACGAGCCGTCTCACCTCCAGCCTGCGCGGCCTCGTAAGGAGGCAGCTCGGCAGCTTGTCGCCGAGCGTACGCCATCACCGAGTCAAGCTCCTCTAGCTGTCGTCTAAGCCTATCGGACGGAGCCAAGGTGAGATCTCCGCTCCAGCTGGTAGGCGCCTCGCGGCTGTAGGCTGGCGGTATATGAGCGGCCACGATGGTAAGCTTGCTGTTCTTCGACTTGCGATAGCGTTTCCAATTCGAAGTCTGCGGATCATTTCTGTGAAAGCGGTATGAGGAAGCAGAACGATATCCACGGCTTGGACAGCTTACCCGCGGGACAGGCGATTACCCATGAGAGCAAGCGAGTCAACGAATGGGATTTTCCAGCAGGTACATCAAAGGCCAAAGGACGGTTACGAGGGATTAGTATGCACTTGACAACCTCAGCGTCAAAAGAGCTGAGAACGCCAAGACTTGGACCGATCTTATCGGAATCCAGTCAGGCACTACTGCGTCGAGCGGCCCATTCGGGTCATGCCGGACCGCTGATCCTATAAGTATGCACCTAGCTCGTGCTCGTATAGGAACTGCACTCCGAGCCTGGACTGACAAGCTGATCGTCCACGAGTCAGACACGATGCCAAGGCAGGATCGGTAGGCTAAACCAAGAATTATATTGTGCACAAAACACACAAAAACATAGCCCGGTTGGCGAAATCGGTATCGCTTCCGACTCTTAGCGTTGAGATCTTCAAGATCGAGCTTAATCGGACGATTGTGGGTTCGAGCCCCACATCGGGCTTACCTTTTTGCTTCACCGTCCTGAAGACAAATGCTGTCCACTTCTCGTCGTGTCTTTCGCGCTTCTGGTGTTTGCGATCCTCCGATACTATGCAAACATCCAGCTGAGTCCGCAGCGATCCTCGACCTTTGGCGTAAGTCACGCAGTACGTACCAGGCGTGTCGCTGCGAAGATAGCATGATGACCTCCACATCGATTTTTTCACAATAACAAGAATTGGGCGCGTCATTCAACTTGTCTGCTTCTCGCTATAGCGTCGGATGATGCCCAGCCAGGCAGCTGTACAAGATGTACCGAACGAGTCGAGCTCGACATGGTACCTTCATCACCTCGACTCGCACATCACCTCGGCCCGCCGACATGTCTTTGGCACATCAACCGAGTACGAACGAGTCGACGTGACCATTGTCCCTCCGTCCAACGCGTTCTGGGACCCGTCTGAGAAAGCCCTCTTCTTTGCGTCGCTACGAAGGCACTCGAGATTCCGACCGGACCTCATCGCGGCGGAAATCCCGTCAAAGTCAGCTACCGAAGTGGAATGGTACCTCGACCTGCTGGAATCGGGCGCAGAGGTGGTAGGTCAGGTGGACAGGCGGAGGGTGAACGAGGGTGCTCCCAGGTGGGATGGGACCAGGTCATGGAGGGCTGGTCTGGCACCTGCTGCTCGGGAGGTGTCTGATGAGTGGATAGAGAAGGAGGAGGAGCTGGCTGAGGGTGTCGCGCGCCTGATAGATAAGCGGACGGAGGACTATCAAGCCAAGATCAACAAGAGCAGCAGGAGGAAGGAAAAGCTGAGCGTTGTCAAGGCTATCACTGGGACTGATGAGTCGACCCCGTACGAGAAGCGTGCCTACGGCGAGGAGTCACTCGAGGTGAAGGCGCTCAAGAACCGCTGGGCGATAGAAGACTGGTCGGGGTCGCTCGACGAGGGGAAATTGTCCGCCCTCAACAG
Source organism: Kwoniella sp. DSM 27419 (assembly GCA_036428645.1). Lineage (NCBI taxonomy): Eukaryota > Fungi > Basidiomycota > Tremellomycetes > Tremellales > Cryptococcaceae > Kwoniella > Kwoniella sp. DSM 27419. The sequence continues at coordinate 1,033,308 of CP144080.1, read as the reverse complement.
GTTGCTGAAACCTGACTGGTGTACGTGGTATAACGATCGCCTGCGGGAAGGACCAGGTGAAGGAGAGGATGGGGACGAGCACGATGACTCGGATGAAGCGGGAGCCGAGCGGAAAGGTCTACCGTCAAAGGGGGACCCGCGCGGCAAGATCGCTTTAGACTATCAACATTTCGAAGAGCTCAGCAGTATACCCAAGAAGGAACGGACCACGGAACAGAGGCGTCAACTAGCAGCTATCGTCAATAGGCGGCGAAATCGGGTGAAGTACAGGACCAACAAGCTGGTACAAGAGGGCATGAGACTGGAGGACATCGAAGCCGCGGGAGGGGCCGATGCGATCTTTGCCAGTCGTGAGGGAGCTGCCGAGGACGATGTCAAGATCAGGATAAGGACGCCTCCTGGTCAGGCTGGAACGGAGGGAGATGCCAGGATGCTCAAGGATCTAGGCATGTACGAGCATGTCTTGATGACGGGCTTGGGGGTCTTCAACTATGACGAGATAGGGTTGATCGCCAAGTAGGTACCTGAGCTTGGTCTGATAGCTTTCTCGGCTGACGTGTGGATAGATCCCTTGCGACGGGCAAAGCACCAGAACCGTCTTTTGTCGTCCTTCGCATGATCAAAGACGAGCTCCTCAGATTCCTTCGACCCCTTATTCATCAGACCATCCTCGTAGCGGAACAGGCATACCTCCAAAGTGCTGAAGACGGGACTCAGGAGGTCACAAAGTATCACGTCGGTCAAGCGATCGCAAAGGATACACCGGTCCATCCGCTGCGTGTGGTTGAAGATGCGATTGCTCGTATTTTCTCGGGCGCCGATGTCGAGCCTGGAGAAGAGGATTCGGAAGTCTCCGAAGATCGAGATGTCGATGCTGAGCGGGAAGAATCACCGGTCGCGATGTCGAGTCAAGGAGTAGGACAAGCGCACGAGCCAAAGTCAAATCTACGGAGAGCACGGTACCCCGCGCGATTGCTTCCTCACTCTAATGTTCCGTGGCACCTCATGTCAGTATTACCTTTAGCAGAAGATCTCGAGCAGGTGAACCATGATGGACCGCACGAGGAGGATCTGGAGGAACAGGGAGATGGCATCATCTCGGACCATGAAGACGGCCAGCTTGAGCACGCCCTCCATATCATGGACGAGGAGCACGATCGGAGATATGAGTCTGCTCTATGGGACGTGCTGCATAAGGACGAGCAGGATGAAGGAGAGATGGACGATGGTGGCGAAGTGTGGACGTCAAGAACGGTCAGGCTTGCTCGAGGACGAGTGGTTCGGCCGCGATCACAGGTTGAAAAAGGTGAGTCGTAGGGTTTATTGCGAGCTGAGCAATTGCTGATTCGAAACGCCCGAACAGAATACATTCAGCTGCTCTTCGCGACCGACTCGGCTAGACGTAAACGTCGAGTGGCTGAGAGACAAGCCGAAATGTACCCCACGACGCGATTGCGCAAGAGGGCGAGACGAGACAGAAAGGAGATCATGCCGGCTTTGATCGTCGAATCAGACGATGAGTCGGTGATGGATGAGTGAGCGTTTGGGTTTTGCTGTAGGATGTCGAGCCCGAGAAAGGGGCGAGCCGCATACGGCGCGATTGAACGGGGCGGCGGGATAGTAATACATGATACGTAGATACGACAACGGTACGACAAGAAATGGATAACGACAACTTGATTCAGAATTAACGCAGTCAAGCTACAACATCCTAGTACCCGTCTAGGCCTACCGCAGCTTCGGACACCTCCACACTGCCGCCTCGTAGCTCCCCTTGGAACTTGGTCCTCACTCCCATCCTGATTCGCTCCTCCCACTCTCTGAACCACTCGCCCTCCTTCCTCCCAACGAGGTAGTGTACGCCCTTGGGCCCATACTGCAAGGTTGGGTTCTCCGGCAGCTCTGGGTGAAGCTTGTACAGCGCGGCGAGCCGGTCTTGAGCTGAAGTCATGTCCTCCCCTGGATATGTTGAGGGAAGCGGAGGATAGAACTTCATGCCGTCTGGACCGTTCGTCAACAGAGCGATATGTAACCCCAGCGCAGACCGACTTACAGCTGACATAGGCTACATCGTAGGGCGCGCCGCCCCACGTGAAGCATCTCTTGAGGATTCAAATCAAGGGGTAGATCAGTGTGATCCAGGAGAGGAAGTAGATGAAGCCCTACGTGGTCCATGGGTATAAGTAAGAAGGCTTGACGAGTGCGACACTAACGCAGCTTACGTTGCCAAGAGCTCGACTGAGCACGTTATCCGGTCGCACAATCACCGTGTGGGGGCTGACATCCCAAGATACCGTCAGGTGATTGGCCGGGTGTCCAGTGGAAAGGATCGCTCCGGTGATAGCTGGCGGCGCGAGTCAGCTCGCTGGATAATGAGCAACTGGTCCTGCGCAACATACCCTTTGTGACTCCCTCGCAATCCCACCCATACAGCCCGGTCGTCAGGTGGAACTCCCTGAGCAGGCCAGGAGCTCTGCAGTACGCTTCACACCATTCGCGCAGGTTTGGCTTGGCAGCCTGGTCTCGACCTTGTTGCAGCGTAGCGCCGGCGTCCTCGACATCGACCACCCCTTCGTCTGCTCCGCCTAGAGTCAGAGCCCCCTTGCCTTTGTGTCTGCCTTGCCAGAAATCAGGGATATCTTGAGGCTTGATCCACCCAGGGATACCTTTCTGGGCTCGATAGGTGTTCCACGCCGCTCTGTCGCTTCTTTCGCGATATGTCTCGACGCGGCCCGGCTCGAGCACACCTGCGGCCGCGGAGGGAAGGAGCGTTTCGTAGCCTTGATGTGAGGGCCGGTGTGACGCTCTTGATTTCTGAGGAGCATACGACGCTGCAAACCGCTCGAGATGGGTACCTCGGTGAGCAGGGACATCGGGCTGAGCGGCTCGAAGATGAATGTGGGTGATGTTGGCAGGATGATCGAGGATGTTCGATAGGTCAATCTGGTGAAAGGGGTCAGCCCGTCACTCTTGCCATAATTCGCGGCATCATACGCACCGTGAAATCAAAGTCGACCACATTCATCGTCTCGCCGGCGCGTTTATGGACAGACTGACCGTTCTCAAAGACGGTGCCGGACCGATCAAGCGTCTCCTGGTGCATGCCGAGGCACCTCAGCTTGATCTTCGGGGGAGTCATAGCTCGCGCTCTGATAAAGTCATACAGCGTCATAGCTACAGCACGAGTCAGTACACAACTATCATACTCGGACGTGATCAACACATACGATCAGAGAGCTGTGGGTCCCACGACTCGATGATCTTACCCCTTTGTCGCCATTCAATAGCCTGTAGCTCTTGCGAGGGAACATGGTTGCGCCCCAGGAGGTTCTCCGCGTTACGAGGGCCTAAGAAGAGGTGTGAGATATGCTCGGGGATCGTTCGATCATCACCGGTACGAGCGGTAGATGGACCCGGGCTTGTAGTGGGGTGCGACCCGGTGGCGAATGTGGAGTCATATGCTGGGGGCGGAAGGTCGACATCCTCGTGAAAGGATAACTCCTGCAGAGGCGACTTGGTGTCCTGGACCATCACGGGAGGTTCAAGCTAGCACAGCTGTGATACAGTGAAGCAATAAGTGTCAAGCTGATGTCGTCTACTCTACTTGTCCTCTCGAATACAGTGGTAAAAGACTGCCGCTGCCGTTGCGAGTGATATTCGTCATTCGACCGGCAACGAGCGACAGGCGACACAGCTTTTCCCCTCCACCCGCGTTGGTCAAAGCAAACCACTTGCACCACCCATCTTCTGCACAGCAGCAATGCCCATCGGACCGTCGCTCCCGCCGCATCTCGCGCATCTTGCAGGAGGACATGGAGGACGATCACCTTCGCCAGAAGGACCAGCACCGCCAGCGCCGGCGCCAGCCGAGGCTGAGAGTGATGATGATGATTTCGGACCCGCCCTCCCCCCTCATCTCGCTGCGGCGCGTCTGAACAAAGCAGCCGGTCCGACGCTACCGCCCACTGGCCCAAGCTTGCCCGCGGCAGGCCCCTCTCGCCCGACCGGACCAGCTGGGCCATTGTATGACGACGACGATAGTGATGACGAGATTGGTCCGAGATTGGTGCAAATGTCTGCAGAGGAGGAGCAGTCATCCGCCGTGCAAGACTTTATAGAACGGGAAGAGCGCAGACGCAAGGAGGCCGAGCAGAAAGACAAGCCCCAGGTCAAGAAGCGGGAGGAATGGATGTTGGTCCCGCCTACCAGCGGTGTCTTGTCGAACGGTGAGCAAGCTGTCACAGCTCACAGTACATCTACTGACCATACTATGCCCCAGTGGACCCCCTTCGAAAGCGGCCGACAACATTCTCCAAATCTACCACGGACAAGTCAGAGACAGATCACACGTTATGGACCGAGACGCCGGCTGAGAAGGCTCAACGTCTCGCGGACGAAGTGGCCGGAATCAAGAGGAAGAAGGATAAGGCGGGAGAGAGGATCATGAGCTATGAAGAGGAGCAGGAGGAGCGACGGAAGAGGAAGAGAGAAGCCGAGATCGCTCAAGAGGTCAACAAGCACAACGTGAGCTTTTTCACGACCTCTTGCGGATCCCGTGAGCATGCTGACACCCGCTGCAGACCAAAGCACGCGGCCCCTCGCTCCTCGATCAACATGCTGACAAGCTGGCAAAGAAGAAGAAGGACGGCACGGATGATGACGCCCCTGCGATCTGGGATCACGATCGGGACATGGGCATCACTGGACGTCTCCTCAATGACCAGGAGAGACAGGCAAAGATCCGAGACGCTCGCGGCCTGGGGGATCGGTTCGGACACGGCAAAGCGGGAGCGTACCAGATGTGATGGTCAGCATCACTCGTTGCATTGAACCAACGAGCGCGTGAACATGCATAGAGAGCGTGCGTCGTCCTTGGTCATTCACATGTGCTGCAGTCCTACGCCTTGGCTGGCAACCTTCCTCAATAGCTACCACGCGAGGCGTGTAGGCAGTAAGACCATCTAGCCATAGCATTGATCACGCTTGGCCAACGGGTCGATCCCTCGCTGCGCATCTCTGACACTGATCGCGCACAAATTATTTCACATGCATAACTTCATGGAACAGCTAGTGGCTCGACCCGCTTCCTCCCTCTGACCAAGCGGAAACGCTTTCATCAAGCTTGGTGTACAATCCTGATCGCGATGGCTATGCGCCTCCCTTGGATGTGGAGCCCTGTTCAGCCTTCTCACGAGCGGAGCGGTCCGCACAAGCCTTCAGCAGTTTTCGGTCGATATCCAACGACTTGTCTGGATCGACCCCGTCCTCCAAAGCGATGGCTCGCATATAGTCGGTGTGGTCGGTACTCGCGGAGATTTCCTTCCACCGCCTTCCTTTCTTCTGGCCGTCCTGATAAAGCCTCTCGGCCGCCTCACTCACTATTGAGTAATATTGCGCACTTAATGGCTATCAACTTGGGTCAGCATCGTGCTTTTTGACTCGCTGGTTCCGGAATGGCGAGAAAGGCAAGCGTCCAACACGGACATCCGTCTGGGAACACGGCCATATGAGGCACAGCGTCCAATGTGCACATCACGTCATGCAGCAGAATCTCACCGTTTCAGTGGCATCAGAGCTGTTGCAACACAACTGCCGCAAGGTTTCATGGAAGGCGGCGGCCGCAGTACTGCTGGACGTCGAAGATGGGAGGTTTCCGGCTTGAGTGCCAGTACCACCGTGAGAAGATGGGTTTTCGTCGGATTGAGCACCCGTGCCACCGCCAGAGGTGGCCGGTTCCGCATTAGAGGGTGAGAGGTCCATCTTGAGCGCAAAGCCCCTTCGGAAGCCAGGGAAATCATTGCTACTGGAGGACATGGTGAGTGCAGTTGATGTAAGCCACGGGTTGTTGTCGCAGGACCAGTCGTGAGTATCCAATGCGAAGCTTGAATTGTAGCGTACGAGGATCGAGTGGAATGTCTGGGGGGAGTACTTCCTCTTATATGTCTTGGTCTGGTCCAAGTGGCAAAACGCTGACCGAGCGCCGAACAATCGGAAGTGAAAAGGTCTGCCCGATCCTTTGAAGCTTTACGCGACGTGTTCGGACGACTCGATCTACCTTGGTACTTGTCTCGGTCAAGGCTACGTGCGCCCCGCTCGGTCGCCCTTGAAGCAGATTGCGATCTGTGCCAATTTGGCGCACAAAAACAAAGGCTCATCGCGGCTTACATTGTTCAGGCTCATCTCACTGCGCCTAATATCGAAGGCCGATCGGATAGCTGGAAGGCGCAGAGGCCGCGAGCTCATTTGTCGACCGAGAGGGCGCAACGCCTTCTGCCCGAGGCAGCTTGGTTGGACTGGTATCGGTGGGTTATGGTATCGCTGGTTCTGACTCAGAACACCACCTCTTTTTACGCCCATGTCTTCGAGACAATGTAGGGCCTTCCTGCGTGGAGTTTGCCACTTCGGCCATTCATGTACCATGCGAAGGAGGGCCGCCTGTCCTGATCCCCTAAGTCGTTGTCATGCTGCCCGGTCCATCTCGCCTGCTAACCCTGTGACACCGATACAAAGCAGTAGGGTGTCTTATATGCTCTGTTTCTCGATGCTATGGAACAGCATGTCCGTGAGTGCGGCTATTGCACGTACGTATCGGGTAAAGCTACTGAGAAGTGAGGTCTTTCACGACCACAGAGGGTGAGGGCTGATTGATGTGTCGGAACGGATGACATAGGTGTCCTCAAATGCTAGTGCCAACGTGGCGGTAAGTTACCTTTTCAAGTTCTGGGATGGAGCACTGTTGTCAATGCACATGTTCATATGGAGATGTATGGACAGTCATATCACAACTGGTCACTGAGCCTAAAGACACGCCATCCGCTGATCCTTACCAGAGATCACACAGCTGGAATCCGCCAAACCATAGCGGCCTATTCACTCTCGCCACACACTCACAGGGATCGCTATCGCCAACAGTACATTTCAGTTCTCTCCTACGCTTCCCCGGCCGTTGGCTCGTTAAGCCGTCTCACACAGGTCTAGGGTCAGCGAGTGGGCACCCGTAAATCACCTTCGTACTGGCTACAGCAGGTTCATGCGGTCGAGGAGAGCTGCAGCCCTCTCCTCCGCGAAGCGTCGTTCTCGCCCGGGGCCGTAGTGTTTGCGGTTGAAGGCTGTTCCTTCACCTGTCTCACAACCGTTCCACCTCCTTCAGCAGCTTTCTCGTCCACAGTGGACAAGTGCGCCTTTGTCGTCGTCCCAGATTGTCGGCTTGCCCAACAGCTAGAATCGGCTTGGGCCCGCAGGTCGGTGATCACCGCAGCAGCTGACTTTCGAGCCTCGGAGACAGACTGTCCTCGATTACAATATCCGTCGACCAGTCGCTGCCTGTACTTGTCGCTGTCGATGACTCTAAGAGCCCCGTCGTATGCTTCACGGCACGTAGAAAGTAGTTGGTCTGCCAACTCGCTGCTCTCCGTCCAGTAGTCTGGGTCAGCCGTCGTCCCCTCAGTCTGTGAGGCATTCGACATGATGCAGGTTGATAATGACTGGGTTGAGCAAGTGATGAAGACGCAAAGGAGGGCTATGTGTGCTGTCGTGGGGGCAATGTATGGGCCTGTCGAAAGACTGGTTGGGCTCGGAGCGACTTATATAAGCGGGTGCAGGCAGCTGAACGGGCCTTTACGAGCCAGCCTCGAGGATCGGTGAGTGGCGTGAATGACTTGAAGACAGCGGCGGACGAGTTCGCTCCAAGAAGCGCAAGAATGCGCCCTACGCCTTCGGATCGCAGATAAATGAGCAATCAAAGATGCAATGCCTTTCGACATGCACCTATGTTCGAAATACTTACGATCGAATACAGCGCCTGCCCCCTTGTTGACATCGAAGGCCACGCCGTCTGGACTTCAAAGGACGGTCGACATTCCCACAGTTCACCCCGGCTCGAAAGGATTGGGAGGAAGGGCGTTCCACCGATTCCCACGCGTACACCTTCTACTTTGCCTCTGCCTCGGCTCGAGACCTCTTGGTAAGTTAGCCTGTACGAGTGCAGCTCGGTGTGATATCTGAGAGGTCGACAACCGCGCAATCGTGAATATAAAGTCTTGGGATCGCTGGCTTGTGCGAATTTCAACAGTACATGGCGGTCAGGGAGAGATGCTCCTGCCGGGCCTCTTCCTGACATTACCTCGGTGCGTGGATGAGCCTCGTTATGACTGTTCGAGTCCTATGCCTAACCGAGCTGTGCACATGCTTTACGCGCGGAGACGAACCAATGTCTAGAACACCGGGATCATTGGTCCAATCAGTGCCGCAGCGCCGAATCAGACGGCTTCTAACGTTACCTGAGCATCAGGTCACGTCGACGTTATGCAAAGATGCTCGAGCCTTCGAGGCTGGCAGTACTACAGGAAACATGGCTCTCTTGTTTGAAAAGCCCGCAGCCCGGTAACGATCCTTAATCAATTCTTTCAGCAAAGCACGGGGCTAGAGCGTACGTCTGTCACGGCGAAATGCTATGCACACTGGTCTGTTCACATACGGCTTGATCAATGTATATGCCTCAGCTGACCCCTATTTCATCTCTCGATACCTCGATCCACGCTGAGATCCATCTTACTGTGACATGTGAGCCTCGCCCTGAACCTGCCTCCTTGTTCTCGGATTGGCAGCTTGATCGAGAGGGTCCGCTGGAGGCGCTTCGGATTCTGCAGGCGGTGGGGGCCTACCTGAATATTGGGTCATCGGAGGCTCGCCTTCTGAGGGGTCCGGGGTCAGTCTGGCGTTATAGAGAACGCCGGCGTCCGACAGCCTCGCAAAAATGTGGGGTAAGCCATCTTCATCAGAAAAGCTTCTCAGAGCGGGCCACCCCCCTGGTGTGTCTAAGATGTCACCATAGATTGATGTCCAGGCCTCAAGTTCCTCCTCAGCCGAATGGCGAGGGGCATATCTGCCTTGTGTGGTGCTCGGAGCGCCAGTGGGACCCTCAGTGTGCTGTGTCCAGCAGCTCTGCTCTACATCGTCCTGCAGCCGGGACATCACACGTTCGGTTATCGCCTTAGCATTAGCCTCGTTCATGCCTGCCTTTGTGAAGTATCGAACCATTCGATCGGTAAGCCCCGGATCCTGGATGGTCTTTCGATCTCGTTCGTAGGCATCACGGTTAGTGCTGAACAAGTCGTGAGCAAGGAATGGGATCTTCGAGTCCTGTCGTTGATGAGACTCGCCAGTCTGAGTGATTGCAGTGTCTCCGGCTGCAGAGTCTCCGGCTGCGGTGTCGCTGGCTGCGGATTCGGGTCTGTCTGACATCGCGAGATATCAAAGTGTTGTGACTGGGTAATGAGGGATGACGACTAACAAGATAGTACGTTCAGCAAAACTGTCGAATGTTGAGCTGTGAGCTGATGAGATGGTGTCAGACAGCCAGCATGGGCTGGCCGCTATATATAGATATCCCTAGGAAGCGTGGAAAGAGCTAGCTGTACTGCGAACGACCAGCACAAAGGTAAGACGGGGCCTTCCGTCCTGGCTTCTCGACGCACCTCATAGACATTGCGTTGCAAATTGCGTTCGCGAACCACTTCATATGGGGATTGATATTGCCTTCGACTGGGGCTATTTGAGGGCTATTTGAATTGATGGTCGAGTGATCGAAGGCGATATAGGGACTCGACATCGTCTAATCAGCTGGCACGATTCACCCGCTACAAACGACAATGTCAGCGATGACAATCTAGTCTTCCAAGGTGCATTTGCTGCGTCAAACCATCTCGCGCGGTGTACGTGGTGTACTATCACGTGGTCCTTTGTGCTGTGACAAGTCAGCTTGCGTTGGGAAAGGGAGTGTAAAGCCTTGTCTCCATCCATTCGAGTCTCCCCGTGTATCACTGCCAGAACACGCGGTCAATAGCGGAGCGTCAGCTGGGAGGGGCTATTGTGCTATCCGTACGCGGCGATATCGTAATACAAGCCGAAGGGGTGTTATAGTCGTATTAGCAGTTCCTCCATCCCCACGTCCCAGCTCCGGCCGATGAAGACGCACGCCGCCGAGCCCATGCAAGCGTGAGAAGGAATCGTATCTGCATCCATGATACAAAACCCAATGATGTCCACTACTGCTACGCCGGAACCCAAACTCGAACCCTTTTTACTTGAGGGGAACGCTAAGGTGTAAGGTGTCAGCAGGGGATCGCGCCAAGCACACGCTGCAGCTCGCGCCACCACTCACAATCGAGAGTCCTTCATGTTGGCACCTCGGGAGTGACCGACGGGCTTGTAGGTGATAGAGAACTCTCCGAGGTAGTGGCCGGTCATCTCGGGCTTGACCTCGACGGTGGTGAAGGTCTTTCCGTTCTGTGTGGAGTGTCAGTTAGGTTTTGCTTCTGTAGACGGATGGGGCGAGGCGGTGCGAGGACAAAGGTTCTTGACTCCAGCCGACGCAGCCCCAACCATACCAAACAGAAACACTCACGTAGACACCAACGACGGAACCAATCATCTCGGGGACAATGATCATGTCTCGGAGGTGAGTCTTGACCATGGCGGGCTTCTCGTTAGGTCCGGCCTCCTTCTTGGACTTTCGGAGCTTCTTGATGAGGCCCAGAGGTCGTCGCTTGAGTCCTCGCTGGAACCTTCGTCGGGCTCGGGCGTGGACGAGCTGTGGGGTGGTTCAGAGTATTATGGAACGGGTGACAGGCGAATTTGAATGAGAAGGACGAGAAGAGCATGGCTCGGTCAGTCAAAGCTCCAGTCACAATGTGCCTGACCCAAACCCACCGAGACAAAGTCCTCGTTGGAGAGGTCAAGGAGCGAGTCGAGCTCGACACCTCGGTAGGTGTACTTCTTGAAGGATCGAGAGGCCTTCTTAGCAGCTGCTTCCTCGCCAGTGGTGAAGTCGGCCTGAGGGGTGGGTGTCAGCGGGTGCCCGATGGGTGGATCGTGCACATCCATCTCTCCGTCGTATCCCTGCTCCTCCTTCCTAGCTGATCCCGCGGCCAATGTACAGCCGTTCGTCCCCAGGTGCGACCTTCACTGGTGCTCTCTCCTCTTATCCCCCTCCAACCATTCTCTATCCCTCTGCTCCCTCCATGCATCGATCCGATGTCCATGACTGCCAACTCACCATTTTGCTATTGGTCGTAATCAAAGTGATCAAACGATTCGTACAGTGAGGTGATATCGACGACAGTGGACACAGTCGAAATGGAACCGAGAAAAAGATCAGGCGAAGAGCGGGTGGGTCTAGGTCAGCGGTCTCGTTCCGTCTACGCGGTGAATCTGGCCGAGGGGGACATACAATTCTTTATGGATAAAGGGAGAAGAGGGCTTTCGACACGGACGGTTTGACAAAACCTCGAATGGGGCATGAGGACGGCGAGCGGTGGTGAGCGCGGAGTGAGCGACGGTGAGTGTCGGTGGCTACCAGCGCTGGGTGTGAGTGAGTGAGCGAGTGAGCGGTGAGCGGTGAGCGAGCGGCAGGGCAGTCACGGCTCTGCACCAGCGTACGGCGAGGAATCGGTTGAAATTTCGCCTCGAATCTTTTGAGCGGAGTTACGGCGTTTTGCATGGGGATTTCCTGCCGCAAGCTATAAACTCACTGCGGAGGGTACGAAACCGAGGACGACTATATTCAGAAAATGTTTTTCTTCACTTTCTCCTAGCACACCCTCAATTTGATCCCGCCTTCGAACCCACAATTAGTCGCAAAGAAAGTCACGTCCACTCCCTCTCTTTCCTCTCCTCACGCCCCGATGCATCGAAGAGGTGCTCTCCCCTCCTTGTACTCACGAGGAGAATGGAGAAACGGAGCGGGGCGAGAGGAATCATCGCAACGTCCCTGGACGAGGCGAGTGTCGCCCACGGCTCATGTGCTTGCACCTGGGCTGATGATGCGTGTGTGGCTTTAGTGTCACGTGCGGCTAGGGCGGCTCGACATACTGGTGGTAGGGCAGTATACCTTTCTTTGTTACAGAACATGCATGTGGCTATGGTACAACATGACTGGGTCAGATGCGAATCGCCTGGGCCATGCGCCCGATCAGACGTCCAGAGTCAACGCACTGTCGGTTATAGCTGGTCAGCGCTAAACCCTCGCAGGACAACCCTCACTCACCTGCGCTCGCTCCGCCCTGTGGCAGGGTAGTACATGCTCCACTCAAATTCTCCGCCTCCCTCACCTGCGCTGCCGACAAACCTCCCAGGATTGAACACATGGCACCCTTCGTACGTCAACTCGTACCGCTCGTACTTGTCCGCGAGCACTACAGCAGAAGGCATTGGGTACAGCCGCAGCGCATGATCGTATTCCCATAGTGTTGGTCGGATGGATATTGGCAGCGGGGACAGATGCGTTTGGTCGAGGATCGTCTGGACCAGCTATATCTATGATGTCAGTCGCCTACTACATGGCAATGCGCGAATGTCGACACCCACATATCTCTTCATGTCCGCCTCCTTCTCCTTCTTCACCCCAACCAGGTTTCGCACCATCTTGCCCATGAGGTCCTCTCTGCAGATGACCACTTCCATGCCAAAGTACCGTAAGCGGCAGGGATCAGAGACGAACCGCGCCTTGGGTATACGCTGTGTGAGACGGCTGGAAAAGACGGCAGGGATGGCGGGACGGGGGGAGGTAGTCGACGACCACGGGTCAAGTGGACCTGGGACGAAGATGAAGTGGGACGAATGAAGTAGGGGAAATTCGAGAAGCAGGTCGGTAAGAGCGTTGAAGCCGTCTGAACAGCGCTGTCAGCGCATGTCGACCTTAAGGTGTCAACTCAGCCACTCACTCGTATACCGCTTGAGACCGCCCTCCCCCTCCCACCCCTTCTGACTGAAGTTACCACACAACACGAAGGCCATCGGCCGGTACTCCACTGCTTCGGCGTACCCCTCGAACATCCTGCGCAGGGCAGGGAGACATCTCGGGTGATCGAGCCATACATCGGACAGGATCACAAAGGATACCTGGGTGTTGACCTGAACGGTGGGTAGGAACTTTTGCTAGAGGGGACCTTGTTAGGCAACTTCCACTCCTTGAACCGACAGTCCCACTGACCTCTTCTTTCAGAGACATGGCCCCGCCGCCCAAAAAGTCCACATGACCATGTAACCCTCTGTGATCGAGTCAGCACTTGCTTCTTACCCAGACATCCGGCAGCCTCACCTGGCTACGTCACGTTTCTCGCTGGGCGGATGACCCATAGCCAAAACCCGTACGGTCTCTTCTATCGTGTACTCCCCCTCAACCAACACCATGCACCCTTCAGTAAACAGCCCTTCACCCGGGACCTGTGCGATGTCAGCGCATATAAGCCGAAGGGCCAGCGTGCCCACTGGAGGTAAATACTGACCGCATCCTGCATGTCCAGGACCACCCGTCCGTCTCCGTCTTCCAAACACAGCCGTCCTTCCGGGTCGCGTGACAACATGCCGAACAGCAGGAACAGCTGGCCAGCTCGACCCAACATATTCCGTGTCGACGTCAGCTTGAGGTAGTTTGACCTATCATGACCGCCTATGGCTGGCGGTGTGAAGTTTTCGTTTCGCAAGATGATCTGGAGCGTGAATAGGTTGGGTTAGCCTGTTGGTCCTCTACTTCCGCACTCGAGAAGTAGGTCTCAAACAGGCTCACCTCCTTGATGATTCCCCATCTTTCCCGAAGAAAGGCAGACCGGCTACTCGCCTGACCACCAAGCGCAGGCTTTCTCCGTCCGCTACATGTGCAGGTCAGCTGACATAGCACAATGCACAGAGCAGACCTACGTGGTGAAGCCCCCTCGTACAGCATCAAAATGCACCGGAGGCATGTCGAATGCGTCTATCACCGAGAAATACGACTCTACATTGATGTCACTGGGGTCGGCTTGCTCGGCGTCATCTGTCGTCTGGGCGAATTGTCAGCTGGTAGGCCGCGTGCCGCGCAGGACAGTGCAATAATCGCTGTACGGCTGGCCCTGTCAGATACTCACTCCTAGTTGCAGACTCTCGTACGCCTTCTTCAAAGCTGGCAATGACACCAAGGACGCCGAGTCTGCCAAATACGGAATTAGCCTACACGGCTCACCCGCCGGGAGGTGGGTCCCTCACCCTCGCCCTTGAGATACTCTTTGGTCCAGTACTCCAGCGCCACCACCCATTCGTCCTCTGGTATCTCGTTCTTGACAAAGGGTCGAGGTCAGCCTCTACCTGTGATCTATTGCCTGAATCTCACCTCGACCAAGACCTGTTCAATGTACTGCAGCGCCGACGCAGGAAGGGTGAGCGAGTATTTCGTGGAAAACACCTGTTAATCGTCAGCACGGGCGGATGGGGTCATACAGGCACACTGGCAATCGCTCACCTTGACGATGGCCGCTCGCATCTGGCTGACCATCTTGGCGGGCAGAGACTGGTAGTCACCGGTTCTCCTGTGATGGTTAGACACGAGCATGAACATGAGATTTACTTTACGCGTTCTCTGTCAGCCTTCCTCCACCTCGCGTCGATCGCAAGGGAGATAGCTTATGTAATAGCTTATGAAAGGGAGACCTGGTGTGCCTATCAAACCCCCCTCGGAAGCTCGTAGGCACGCGTGAATCCGGCGAAGCAGGTCCCGAGCGGGGATCTTCGAACGAACAGCACGGAGAGTGAGAGCGAGGTTGGACAAAGACATCACTCGAGAGGGAGTGGTTGGTGTACTCTTTTGAGCGGTTCATATCCCACAGTGCATCACCCTATCTCATCGCATTAGTTTCACGGCAAGATGGCGCTGAGGAAGCTGCAGTGTGAGTGAGGGCTACAGGCGTGAATGTGGTCGCATACTGAACTGTTTGCTTCTCCGTCTCCTTTGGCCACCTCATGGTGATACACTATACTCTCGTCATCCCGCTCGCCGCTCATCACTCTCCCTAACGCCCTCGCATGCCTTACGCTCATACTCGTCACAGCCGAGATCGACCGGACAATCAAATCTGTGGCCGCAGGTGTGGAGGTCTTCGAATGGACGTTCGACAAGCTCAACCATGCGTCGAATGCGACGCAAAAGGACAAGCTGGAGAACGATCTCAAGAGTCAGATCAAGAAGCTGCAGAGGATGAGAGATCAGATCAAGGCTTGGATAGGCAATGGGGACATCAAGGACAAGACGCAGCTGCTGGATAACAGGAAGTTGATCGAGGTGGTGAGTGGGCGAGCGAGCTTTGCGCTGTGTTGTAAAGCTTGACAATGAGCGCGCGGGATGTGGGCTTGAGGGAGAAGGCTAGGCCAAGGTCGTGTTCGGCTGCTTAGTGCCGGTCCTACCGACTCTGTACTCTGCTAGACCAGGACCCCTCGGTCCGGGTTGAACGTCGCATTGTCCTGTAGATCTATCTCGTCACGACAACGACGGTTGAGGAGAGCTGCAGTTTCATTACAGACTGACACCTCTCTCAGCAAATGGAACGGTTCAAGGCGCTCGAGAAGGAAATGAAGATGAAGGCTTTCTCAAAAGAAGGTCTCAGCGCTCAATCCAAGCTCGACCCTGCAGAGAAGGCCAAGCGGGACATGATCGACTGGATTGGCTCGACGACCGACGAGCTGAGTAGGCAGATCGAGCAGACCGAGGCGGAAGCGGAAGCGCTGCAGTCGACCCGAAAGAAGAAGGCTACTGGGGATAGGCTCGGCGAGCTGGACGAGTTGAACGAGAGGAGGCAATGGCATATCGGAAGATTGGAGGTCTGTCAGCGCATGCTGGAAAACGGGCAACTAGCCGTGGATGCTGTGGAGGATATCCAGGAGGATGTGAAATACTTCCTGGAGGCGAACTCGGTGAGCGGCACTCTTTTGATACTATAACGGTGGAGTCGGCTACTGATAGGTGCCCCTTGCAGGAGGAAGACTTTGACTTTGACCAAGGCATCTACGACGAGCTCAACCTGCAAGAAGAGGAAGATTACGTGCACGACTTTGGTCATCTCGACGATGGCTCCAACCTCGATACCGCTTCCCTCGCCGACGAACCCGATTCAATCTCGGCGCCCAGTGCTCCTTCCCCCGTGGCAGGTTCGGCGGTGCCCAAGACGCCCGCCCGGGACGAACACGCCGCGAGCAAGAAGAGCACCCCTGCTAAGCAGCCGACGCAGGATGACACACCTCCTAGTCCCGTATCGACCAAGAAAACCCCGTCGAGGAAGACAACACTGGAGAGCAAGGTGGCGGGAGCGGGCAAGGTCGCGGACCAGGCGCCTCCCGTCCCTCCTGTACCGTCTCAAACCTCTGTGCCTACACCGACCAAAGCGGCTGCTCTGCCACCTATCAGGTATGCAGCAGCGGCGGCAGCCGCTGTGGCTGGAACCGCTCCTCCTGCCCTCGTTTCTCCTGCGGCTACTACCGCCGCCCCGCCTGTCCCTGCGCAAACCGAAGCATCGCCTCAGAAGACCAAAGAGCCTCTGCCTTCGCCTCCGGTTGTGGCCGAATCTGCGGCGGAGAAGGCTCCCACGCCGGCCAGGGTTGCTAGCCCCGTTGTCAACGTTGCTAGCCCTGATACTGATGGACAGACGAATGTGAGTTGCGACCCGTCGCTAGGTCAAACGTTACCTCTGCAACTCCCGAAGAGTGCTAATACCTCCTGGCTCAGGGACACGTCGCTCCCCCACCAGGCCTGCCGACCTCGCGATCACCCCAGCCCTCCGCTCAGGCTCAAGCGGCAGCCAACGCGCCCGCATCCGCATCCGCTGCTATCCCTGCGCCTCCAGGTTATGCACCTCAGCACGCAGAATCCTCTCGAGCCGCTCAACAGCCTCAAGCATCGACCCAAAGTCAGGCCTCGGCACAGGGCACGCCTGGTTCCACGCCCGCTCAGCCTGGTGTTATGGGTAATCTCATGCACTCGTTCGAGGTGGCCAAGGAGATCTGTGAGTGGCCCTTGGGGGTTGCGATCTTTCACGTCTCAGCGCTGATGTGGTTTGGGTTCGCCTTGTAGCTAAGCGAAGAACGAATGACGTTCACGAGCTGAACGCGGCGCTCGACGGAAGCTTTAGTAATATCCCGCAGCAGCTGGATGCTGAACCGTGAGTGGCGCCTTGGAACATGGTGGCCCAATAGTCAAACTGATGCGCTGGACGTTGCCTTTGCCCTGCCCAGACCACGCTACTATCACCCCAAGAACCCGATCAAGACGCCGTCATACTACCCTCAGGCTCGAATCCCCATCGTGGAGGACAAGTCCCTCTACTCTCGATTCGAGCTCGACCAGCTCTTCTACATCTTCTACTACATGACGGGGACGTATGAGCAGTGGCTGGCCGCTCAGGAACTGAAGCGACAGAGCTGGAGGTTCCACAAGCAGTACCTGACCTGGTTCCAGAGGGCGCACAACCCCCAGGCCATCACCGAGGATTACGAACAAGGAGGGTATTATTACTTTGACTGGGAGAACAGCTGGTGTCAGCGACGGAAGAGCGATTTCAGGTTCGAAGTGAGTCTCTGTCACTCGGTCATTCCCTGATGGCGACGCGAGCTGATCCGTCCTCGCAGTATCGATGGCTATCAGACCATTGAGCAGTGCGTCCAGTTTTGATCATGAGTTTACAGTAGATTGGAGACGTCAAGAATGCATACGTGCATGTTTCGTGTAGGCGACCGGTAGGCGACCGCAGGATGAGCGATCAGTGGCAGAGCTCAGGCGATAGATAGCAGCAAAGGTTGATCGCAACCTCACGCAAGCTGACATTATACATCTGCACTCACATAAGGAAGCTTTGTCTTGATAGTACGGTCTGCTATTTTCAACAGCTCAATAGCTAACTGTCCATGAGGACATTATGACAGCCAAGAAGGACGGGCGATGGAACAACCAGAAGCTCCGCTTGTTGATGTGGCTGTACAAACGGAAACGCGCAGAACCACAGTCCAATCAAGGCCTTGGAATAGGACAACCTCCCACCTCACTGCCAGATCGACCTGCCATTCGAGTACTCGACGAATGGCGACCCTGCCTCCGCCGCCATCGATCGCATTTTGAAACCACTGTCGATCAATGCGAAGGCGTTCGGCTTATGGTCACGTGTGAACAGCACATCGACTGCGTCTAGCCCATCCTCGAAGCTGGTCAAGTCGCTGAATTGACTCGACAACGTTGACATGCTTAGCGATGACGAGCTGGGTCCGCTTCCAATCAACCGGACCGACTCGCTTTCGGGCGAGGAGCTCTTCCTAGGAGTGATAGCCAGGCTGAAGGCAGGCATATCGTCCAGCCATGGGGTCGGCGAGAGAAGCGACCCAGTAGCGCACAGTGAGAACGAAGTGGACTTGCTGGGCGACGTCGTCACATGGAGAGCTCGTTCGGCACCTATCGGAACGGGTATATCTTCAACTTCCCTGCGGCGAGGACACGCATCACTGGGATCTGGTGGGCCGCCTACGACCGTTGACACTTGTGGAAGCGGAAACGTAAGCCGTCGAATACCTTTTGGAGGGCATGTGGCCGACTCCACTAAGACCTGCTGCTCTTGCGAAATGTCGATTGAAGCAGCTTTGCCACGGGCCGAAGGGGATAGGGCATGCTCTATCTTGAGTGACGCGAGTTCAGCACGGTCGGCCGCAGGCATCCTGTGAGCGGGAGGTGGAGAGCGACGGTCGTCATGGCGCATGACATGAGACGATCGAAGATCTTGCATGCCGTGAGCATACTAATTACAAAGCATGTCAGCTTTCGTCGAGATCTGACGTTCACGTGGGCTTACTTGACAATGATTACCATACTTGCAGTGTCCAGTCTGCTCCCACAGAGCACACAATTCGGTCTTGTGGAATGGTGATGTCTGCTGAAGCGGTTCAGCGGATGGCGACACCTGTGGAGCCCTGCGTAAAGCCGTTGCGGTCGAGGGGCTTGGAGGCGTAACAAATCCGCCGTAAAGGACAATTCTCGGATCGGCACGGGTCTGGACGATGTTGCTCTCAACTGGGTAGACAAAATTATCGAGATCTGCTCCGTACTTGACTTGGCTAGAAGGACCGATTTGAGAAGTAAATGTTTCTCGAGCTTGAGGAGAGGCTTTCGGAGTCGGATCCCAGTCGAGCACAGAAGGGTTCATATGCCCCCCGCTTGACGCGGTCGAGGCAGGAAGCCTGTGATGGAGATTGATGGGTTGAGTTGCAGTGGGTTGAGGCATGGTGAGAGTTAGGTTCGATTGCAACTGACTGCCGTTGACAGCGTCATTAGCGCCTAATATGCTAGAAGAGCGATACATGGCACTGCCACCCAGCGTACAGTGCTCGAGCTTGGACCAGAGCGATTCTGGGATGCCGTTTCCGTTGCCGATACCAAACCGCAAGAAGAGATGGACGCTACTGTCGAGGGATCGGAACCCGGCGTCGTACAAGATCGACCCAATCGCCGACTCCATGTCGTCTTGCGACAGCTTCGCCAGCTGCTGGTCATAACCGCTTAGTCGAGCTACAGCGGGGTTCACCCCAGGGGAGGCGTATGCAGTAAGTGGATGCGGGTAGAGCGTGTTGTAAGGTTGAGGCAGGGGGATATCTTTATCCGAGTAAGGGGGAGGATCAAGTGAGAACGGTCGGGTACCGAGGTAGCCTCGAACAGCGGGCTGCGGAGGGTTTGCGACAGTGGCAGCTATTTGAGAAGGCTGGGCAACCCGAGTCAGGTCGGGCAGCACACGTTGTTGGATGTTGGCCATAGGGACGATGCCGGCGTTCGGAGCGTTCTCCGAGTCTTCGAGCGAGGTCCCGGTCGGCTGCGTGGCTATAGTCCGTGGGACAAATGGTTTTGCTGTCGGACCGCTTGGAGGGAGGGAAGCCCGAGAAGAGGGGAGCCTCGCCGAGGCAGTCGCGGAAGCCAGATGACGAGCGATAGCGTGAGCACCGGCTGCGAAGCCGCATCGAGGTCGTGTGGAATCCGCAGATCGTGGCACAGATTGAACAGAATCTTTGCTTTTGGGCTCTGCCTCTGGCAGCGCAGGCAAGCCATCAGCTCAGTCGACTTGAGGCGGGCATGCGGCTCACTTGTCTTCACACTGATATTGGAACCTGGGCCTGAGCCGACGTCCAAGGCTGACGTGCCAAAACCTGTTAGCTGACTGTACTCCGAACAGAACCGCAATTGACGCACCGTCAATGGAAACTCTCACGTCTCTGGCATTTTTACGGTTGACCGTGTCCTTGGAGTCACGACCGGGCGCTCTCTGACCAGAAGCGGTATGCGCTACCGCTGCTGACCCGATCGCACTCGATGTATTAGATTGCGGTTGAGATCGGGTCATGCTGGCCGGCGGTACAGAATGATTGCGGCGTCGCTGACGTGAGGTTCGACCACCTCCCTTGAGGCCGCTGGCGAGGGTGGAAGTAGAGGGCATCGAGTCACCTGGGAAGGGGTCAGCGCTGGTCCGCTGTTGACCCAGTCTGGAGACAGCTCTGGACACGCTTTCCGGGTCGATTATTCGAACGACACACCAAGGGTGCTCAAAGAGGGCTTCGTCGGTGGGTCCGTGGTGCAGAAGGAGGTGACTAGCTCGTCACTCACAAGACAGTAAGGGACGATCGAGCGGAGAATTAAGACGGTCAAGGACGATATTCACGAGCTTGAGCGAGGACAAGAGAGAGGATGCCAAGATCAACGCGGTCACGGTAGTGTGCGTGACTTGATGCGAGGTGACCCGTGTGGCAGTGTCCTGTATCACGCTATCGAGTCGCGCTGATGAAGAGAAGGAGGCGAAGAGACGATCTCTCACCCTAAGCCAACCTCTTATACTTTGTCATCGCTATCATCGAGTCAGCGATCCACCCTGCCGCCCGGGAGTGACATGCATACAACACAAGCCATCGGTCGTCAGGGGAAGCCGTTGGGTGACCAGAAAAGGTAGTTAAAGGACCATGTTCTGGCGAAGTCGGATGAGGGTTCCTGACATGGGGACGGTCAATGCGTCAACTTAAAACCCGAGTGGTGTACGAGGACTGGGCTATCGCCGTCATGCGCCGACGATACTGTAGTGACGACCCGAATCATGGTGTGTGCGATTGATGGGACTCTAGCGGCCCCACCCTCTACCACGCTGATCGTGACGTAGCGCAGTCGGGTGTCTATCCTTTGACTATAAGGTAAGTTAGGCTCGACAAAGATCTATCGTCCAGATTTGCGGCCGACAGCGTAAGAGCAAGTGGGAAGATTCTCGTGAGGCTTGCACTTGGCCGGTAGTGGTTTCGAAGCAAGCTCGCGACTGTCGTTATACTCGATAGGATTGCGGGGGTAGGAGAGTGACCTACAATGTCTAGGTAGGGATCTGAGGCGGACCGTGCGTTCAAACCCAGCATGATCAGCTGAGTACACAGGACCCTGAAGCTCGGCCGCATCAGTCGGCTCCGACGCACGATCACTTGTCACGCCCGCGGGGTCCTTCAGCTCGGCAACACAGTGTCAGCGGATGTTGCCTGGACAGCTCGGGTTCCAAGTCAGCCCTCGGCAAGGTACGGCAACTCGATAATGGCTGTCTGACGTGGCCGGAGTGGGCGCCGTCAGTAGCCAGCCGCAGCCGCAGGTGAACGAGGGTCAAAGGAAGGGTCCTTTCGATGTGGAGCGGATCTGAGACCGATGGGGTGGACCGATGTGCAGTACGTTTGTGTTCGCGTCAGGATCAACCTCATGTGAGCCGCAAAGTATGGTTGTCGGTCGAGTGCAATAGTGTTCGAGCGATGTAGCGCAGAAGGAATGAGTAACCTTATCACGGACAGTGACTGACTGACCGACGGTACCAAAAAGGTGGATCCCCGAAGATCCAAAAAATGTACACCGTAAGGGAGTCGAACCCTTGCCGCGTCGATGGCAACGACGCATGATACCGTTTCACCAACGGTGTTGTAGTGTGGTATGAGATTTCAATTGCCGAACATATACTTTACAAGCGGCTCATGGAGACTGATTCATGGTTCGTTGTGCTGTTTGACTCTGTGTAGTATAGAACGCCCTGCCCATAGCTTGATGGTCATCTGGATCACTCAGCACACGGCGTAACGTAAGAGACGAGAAAGAGTCAACGACGAAGAGCCTCATGGCTCCATTATGTTGTGTCGAATCCCTCCACCTCCACCCCTTGTTTCAAGCCGTGTTATTGTGTAGTTAAAGCGGCTGTTCTGTTCTCCCGCTGCTGTACCAACCCTGTATTGTACAGAAACGATGTCGAGTGCCAGCGCAAACGGCTACTCCTAGCGCTCAGAGCCAAGTGGATTCCTTTCTGGGGTCAGAAATCTAGCCGTTGTTCCCTGTATCCTATCGTTCCGCCATGACATCCACAGCTACCAATGCCGCCTGCAAGCTACCGCTGTTCCCTCTATCAAGCCTCTTATTGCCTTCACTGCCCGTCATCGAAGACACGGCGATAGAGCGCAAGGTATTCACCCATTCCAGCTTTGTTGCCAAGCAGAGATCTGGCACGCTCAAGTTCGACGAAGAGGACGAGTCGAGCGACAATGAGAAACTGGAGCATGTGGGCGACTCCATTCTTGGTGAGTCGCTTTGAAGGGTGATACAAGGCTGACTACGTGTATAGGGACTGCCGTTACCCTTCTGCTACACGACCTGTATCCGACGATGAACCCTGGCACAGCTACTGTAAGTACCGCTGTGCGGCCGCTTGGCAACGCCGACCTCAGCTCATTAGCTGACTGAACATGCAGCGGATCAAAGGTTCTTTGGTCAGCAACGAGAGTCTCCGACAGATATCACACTACTATCACCTACCCTTGCGCCTGCTCGCTCCTGCCGAATCCCTGCCTGTACTTCGTAACGGTGATAGGGTCCCTGCGAACCTGTTCGAAGCGTACGTCGCCGGGCTCTACTACTCTTGTCTATCCCATGGTATCCCTTCGACCACCCTGCCCACTCCGCCTCGAAGCCCTCACGATGATATCAGCTCGAACGGGACCGTGCACACTCCCGCCCAGTCGACCGAGTGCAGCTCGGCCAGAATCAGAGTCAGTCCGGGGGAGGTCCGCCAGTACCTCGAGCAGCACTGGTTGAGACCGCTGTTCACGCCTTTGGCGCAATGGACCCTAGAGCAATTCAAGGCCGGACAGACGAGGGGGCAGGCCCAAACCGAAGACGAAGCCGATATTGACAGAAAGGCGATCGGAGCCGTTGCACATCTCAACACCTGGTTTACTTACAAAGAGGGAGGGATCCCGGAGTACCCGTGCATGAACAGCGGGTCTCAAGGATGGACAGCGCAATGCATCGCGAAGGACCGTGATGGTCACGTGTGGTGAGTTGTCGATGCTGGGAGTCAAGCATGCCATCCCCCTCACACCTGTGCGTAGGTATGGTGAGGCCACGCGGGCGACCAAGCAGTCTGCGAAGGGGATCGCTGCGTACAAAGTGTGTCTGCAGTTTGCGCAGGCCCGAGAGGGATTTCACTTTGGGTGACGGTGTGGTTTGGTTCCCGCGTCGCGCCCATTTGCTTGCTTGTTTAGTTCGTCATGATTTACCCATGTTGTAAGCAGTGCATTCGACTTGTGCGGAAGCCATGCGGTCGTGTTTTTTCCATCATACGCATTCTTTGACCTGTCGAGAGGCACCGGACTCGGTAACCTGATTACCGTCGAAAGGATGCTGATGTCCTCACCCTTGTATCCGAGGCCAGAGCCTTTATGATGACAACGAGCCAGCTTACTTCTCGGTAAAGGAGGGTACTGACAGCCTGATCGGCTACCGAGGAGTATGGATATATATTCCTGCCCGAGCTGCTTGCTCGTCTCGCTTCTGTGATGATCAACTTCTACTCGTCACGATGGCTCTGCCACCTTCTGATGCGCCGCCTAAATCGGCCTTGGTCTTGCTCGACAAGTTCACCTACCCACCGCTCCCAGAGATCACTGATGACCAACTCAGGGAGACCGTGTTCACACACGTCTCAGCGGTGTACACGTTGTCCAATGGCAAGACTACCGGCGAGAGCTACAAGAAGCTGGCTCATATTGGCGACTCGCTACTGAGTGAGCGGAAGCCTCGTCAGCTCCGTAAAAACAGATTGATGTTCTGGTCTATAGGCACTTTCATCACCTGCCTCTTGCAGGCTCGCAAGCCCGAGGCCAAACCCGGTGCCGCGTCGGTGAGCGGTCTCTCAGTATCCAATATTTGGCGCTAATGACACCACGCCATCAGGATCTCCGAACCAAGCTCGTCAACGGCCAAGTCAATACCCGCATTTCCATAGCGTACGGCTTGCCAGCTCGAGTTCGCACCGCTCGAGTCGTCCACGGCACATACGGTCTATCCGATATCGAGCACGGAGAAGTATGGGAAGCCTACATTGCCGGGCTGTTCTACTCCTACGTCAAGCAGATTGAGTCCAGCGTTACCGGTAGCTCTCAAGGTGATCTTCAGGGCCAATTTAAGCCTAGCAGCGGGGGTGGGATAATGGACGAAATGGTCTCGCACGGCCAGGCGTTCGGCCGACTGGGCGCATTCCTAGCCAAGCTTCACACTCCTCTCGCTGAAGCGCTGTACGATCCGTACCTCAACATGCTCGAGGATCTCGCCGAACACAGCACGGGGTGCAAGAGTGAGCTGTATGCTTACACCGGCAAGCTGCACCTTAGCCCTCCTGTCTACTCCAATCCGCCCCAGCGCATCTGGCCTTACTGGATCAACGAACAAGACCGCAAGGGGACCCATGGGATGGTTTTCGGCACCACTTGCAGCATCACCCTTCGAGACGGGACTGTCATGTGAGTGGGTTGTCATGTTACAATGTCGCTTGCCACAACCGAAAATCAGTAGTTCGCATCAGGGCATCAATCGAGACAGCAGGAAGGCTGGCGACATCGCCGCGTTGATGGTGTTGAGAGAGTTGGGGATGCACTGACTGAGACAGTGTTCCGGATACGAGTCGGTGTGAAGGGAATCCTCCACCGTCCCGATGCTACAATGTAGGAACGATTAGATGGCTGCCCTTCAAGATCGCAATAACCCGTTCACCCATTACGCCCTTAACCTATCTTTCGCTACCAGAATACATGCATACAGTCGTACAATTACCAATCCATACCGAGCCGTCTCATTGTCGATGCTAAAACCTTCGCACCCTGTCCGTCTACCAGAACGAACACCAACCCAGAAACGCCACACACAGATTCTCCACCTTGGTGGCCTCCTCCACCAGCTTCTCCACCTGCTCCTTGACGTCGAGCGTGACATCCGGCTTGAAGTCCCTTCCGGTGAGCTTTCGTCGAACTCTCTCGATAACCTGGAGCGCTCGATCGTTCTTGACTTCGGCGCGTTCGGCCTCTGATCAGGAAGAAGGACGATCAGCTGTCTTCCAAAGGTAGCGATGCCTAACGCCGAACCCACCATTGAGAATCTCCGTCTCGTTCGCCTTACTCTTCCTCTGCTTGACATACGCTCCAGGATCGTCCATGTCATCGCCTTCAGGCACACCTCCAGGTCTCTTGTCCGTTGCATTTAATCGCCAAGCGATCAAAGGATCGTATACGAAGGCCTCGAGTACAGCCATGAGCGACTCCTTATTCTCGCGCAGGACTTCCATCGAAACTTCGCAACTTCGCGAGAAAGTGCCGGTGATACCGCATACCTCCATGGCGTGTATGAGCATTCGGGTGAGCCGGAAGGGTACCTTCTCGGGATACTTGTCTCGCTGCTGGGCCACCTCAAAGCAATCACCCTATTTCCGCATTAATCAGCCTCGTAGCCGATCCACTGCTAGGGTCCTCGACTTACGAAATCGATGTGTACAATCTTTCCAGTGTTCTGATCCAGCAGCAGATTGCTAGGATGCCTATCACCCAGTCCCAGGATATACCCAACCATCGAGTTGAGACCCAACGATCGGGTATAGGTAACTCGACGTTCGAGCCATACATCCGAGTTTCGCGACTTGAGCCACAAGATCCGGTAAAGATCCTGACCGGTCGTGTTGTCCAGCGCATACTGGAAGATCTCAACTTTGTTGAGCAAAGGCAACGAGTCGTAGCTCTCGTCCGACATCTGCTGCATGAGCTTGTGCTCGATGTCGACCAGGATTTTTCTCTGATCTCGATACTGTTTGATAAGCACATGGATGGTGTCGGTGTTGGTGACCCATCCAATGAGACCAGCCGAGGGAGAAAGCGGGGTGACAGAATACTGCTGAATACTGAGATGCCTCCTAGCACATTCTTGATCGGCGTTGAGCAAGGTGTTGACCAGACCGAACAGCTGCATGACTCGTTCGTCCTGACGCAGATCCTCATGGCCTACAAAGCGGTCAGCGCTTTACCAAGACCGCCAATGATCATTGATGGGCTTACCCTTGAGCAGATAGGTGTACTCCTTGCCATCCCTTCCTCGCATACTGAATTGACGGGGTTTCTGCTTGGATGAGATGACCTTGAAGGTCGGAATGACACTCTTGATACCGATAATCGGCTTTCCACTCTGGTATGTACCTGTATTCACATGTTAGCTATGTTACAGAGATCGTATTATAAGTGTGGCAGCTCACCTGGTACCGCGATGTCGAGATCTCGCACAGCCATGAGCTTGGGCGAGACATACTGCAACTCGATAACATTGAGCAGCTTGAGCTGTTTACCGAGCCGCTGGAAGATCTGAAGAGGGCGTCAGCGGCGCGACTCTGCCTAGCGATGACAACACCACATACCGAGTAATATACATCCCAAGCCTGTTGGATCTCGGTAGGATCACCGTGCACCTTGTACCTCCTGAGATGATCCCGAGCAATGCGCAGGTCGTGCGAGAACGACTGAACGAACGAGGTTTCTCGCAGTGTTTCAGGTCCCTACAGGCATGTAAGCAGTGTCTAGCACCTGCTTTAAGCGAGCACTCACTCGCTCTACCATCTCGTGCAATGGCTCGAGGACCGCAAACATGCCAGGAATGTCGCTGTCCGCAAAGTAATGCTTTGAAGCCTCTTCCAGACCGTCGTACCACATCTCGTGCCACAAGATCGCGGCTCTGATCAGCTCGGTACTGACCAACTCGGCCTGATCGACGATGTTGGCTGAATGCTCCTTCATCTTGGAGGTGATGCCAGCAGCAACGGCTCGACGTGCGGCAACATTTGACTTTGATGCCACGGTCAGAGGGTAGATCATAGCCTGAGGATGGGCTTTGCCGATGTCATGTAGAAGCCGAACGATCAGGGCCTGGATCGCTTGGCGAGGTGTGTGGATTCGAGCGATGATCTAATCAGTGTTGTTAGCTTGGCTTATGGCTGCGCCCGCACTCCAGCTGACTCACTTGCGGAATGACTTCCAGCCATACATCCACGTTGACAGTGTGCAGTCCCTGGTTGATAGCCGCGCTAACACCGTGCTGGTAACCATATGTGAACCACAGTGTTAATAGTCGAAGAGTATCCTGCAGCGAGTTGCCAGGCGACAGAGCAATCGACCGGAGGAAACCTTCGACAGCAGGGATGATGTACGTCGTAAAGTGCGCAGACGATAGGCCAGCCTGAGAAACTTCCAGCTGAGCTATGACCTGGAAGTTGGCTAAAGCCCAAGTATGCCATGCCTGGTACCATTCGGGGTCCAGCTCGGTTGCGACGCTATAGTCGTGCAGGATATGTGTAGGGTCGGACTGCACTGACGTTCAGCATTGATCTTCGGATCTGCTAATACGAATGCACTCACATTGGATTGCGACTCTCTGAGCGTGGCCTGCCATTGTCCCAGCTCGACATGACATCTTGCCAAAAGCTTGGTATACTCGCCGTATATCTTGGCATCAGGGAGCATGAGCCTGCCCATCGAGTCCCTAGCGCCCAGACCAACGTCCGCTGTGAGCTGCTCGGTGAAGTCTCGCAAGTGTTGCAACGTCTCGAGGCGTTCTTCCTTGTTGCCTGATTGCAGATTTTTGGCCCAGGCCATCCGCAAATAGGCGAAAATGATAGGTGGAGGCGCACGAGCGCGGCTCTAGAAGGATGTCAGTCACGTCGTTATGAGGGGAGAACGAGATGTGATAGCTCACCTCGGGATCGAGACTGGGATACGGGAAACCAACAAGCGATGTGAGGGTTTTCTCCGCGAGGTTGAGTCGATCGGACGTTCGACACAGATCGGCAAAGTGAATCCAGGTATCCATATCCTCATTTGGGGTGAGGACAAGTGAACGGACCTGCAGGATACGTTGCCACACTTCAACGTCTCGTTGGCAGCCCTCCAGCCTGTCAATGGTGTCAGCCGAAGCAGAATCACACAATATGCCTCAGCTCACCTTCGCTGCCACGTTTTCCGTTGAGTAGCCTGTCGCGCGGGTTCATCCGCGTGATCTTTGTACGAAATGATCTCTTCCAGCTCCGCCAGCATTTGCACTCGAACCACGACGCTAGTGGATTATCAGCAGCTAGACCAAGGCCCAAGGGCATAGCACAGCTCACTCGTAAGCCCTGCCATAGCTCTCCCCGGTCGAGCTGGTCAGCTCCCCATCGAGCCTCTCCCGAGCCTTGATGATGTGTCTTGTAGCCGAGCTGAACGAGTTTCGATGAACAGCCAGGATAGCCTTGAAGAAGTTTCGGTCCGCCGAGTCGTTTTTCATAGCCGCAATGTAATCGTCCATGAGATCCCACTGTCGAAGGGACCAACTTGCAGCAGCCGCAAGAGGCGCCATGAGCTTCTTCTCCTCCTGTGTTGAGTTTGCCCATCGGATCTGAACGAAGTCGCTGAGCTCTTCCCACTCGCCCAAGGCGTGGAGACATTGCAGTTTACCCAACGCTACCGCAGATTCATCGAAAGTAGAGTCGGGGTCTTCGGAGCGCTCGTTCCAGACTTGCAAAGCCTCCTCCCATCGACCGAGCTTTTCGTACCACATTACATCATGGGTCATCTCCATATGACCTTGAGCCCATTCGAGCGTTCCCCATGCGGCGTCACTTTGCTGCAATTTTTGGTTGATGCCGATGAGATCCTCCACCACAGCGGTAGACGGGTCGAGGAAGAATTCCTGTTCTTTGTAGTGCAGACCAACCGCGTACGCGTGGAAGGCGGAAGCGTAATCGCCCAATACTCTGCTCTCAATGGACACCTCCTTTTCGTCATGTTCAAGGAATTGCGTGGCCCCGAGAATAATGCTGACGACATCGGGCGGTACGCTTGGGTTCGTTATGGCCAACTCCAAATTGCGCCAGAGGTCCTCCTAGAAGCAAATCAGCTTGTGATTTCGGAGTGGTAGATGAGCGTACCTGATAGCTTTCGAATAACTCCTGCCAGCAGCTGTAGAAAGCGACGTTGAACAGCTCTTTCGAGAAGTTCAAGCTGCTCAGAGCCAATGTTCTGGCTGCACGGACGGCTTGACTCGGGGATTCTCTCATCATCTCGTGCCCAAGACCAGTGATCCAGGTGAGCCACTCGGCTTTATTGGTGATGTGCGAGCAGTCCCATGCGATCTTTAGGGCCTGCTGGTTCACCTTCAGCTGCATAGTCTCGGCTGGAGCAAGCGTTTCGGCTCCGGGATCATTGGCGAAGCTGTGTGGTATCAGAATGGATCCCCAGCAGAAGGCCAGGCTTACCGTTCAACAGGCCCGAGATCTGGCGGGAGTCTCTCGCGGTTGAGCAGCTTAGTAACAAGCTGCTCGTAACCAGAATGTACAATCTTGTTCTCCACCAAAGCCTAGCAGATCAGCGCAGTTCTTTGCAAGCTGGTACTTACCTTGTTGACCATAGGGATGAAGATAGCATAGTCCGGTCCGAACTGAAGTACCAGTACGCAGAGCGTGTCCATGGCGGTATTCTTCAACTCGTCAGAGGAGTTACCCAGCGTCCTCACAAGAGGGTGGATGATCTGACTCGCATGGTCCGAGAAGTTGACCTTTCTGCATAGTTGACCAGTCGTTCGTAGAGCAGCCTTTCTCAGTGCATCTGGAGCGGCCGGGTTTTCGAACGAGCGGACAATGACTGGTAGAACCAGGTGAAGGTAGTCCTCGATGCTTGAGCCGAATACGTAGAACGCTCGAAGGATGTGTAACAGGGTGTTCAGCCTGAGGTCTGGAAGGTGCTTTGCTGTCAATTCCCCGTCGAAAGATCGTAAAATCTGCTGAAGAAGTTTAGGTAGGTACGCCTTGAACTCTCCCTCGACGGCTCGAGCGATGGATTCCACAAGAGAGATAATGGTGATCTGAAGGGTGGAGTTTGGGTTCCAGAACTCGTGGATCAAGTCAAACACCTCGTTCAGATAGTTGCGGATATGCTGTTTGACGATGGTGATGAACTGAGCAAGCTGCTTCAGGTAAAGCTCGGTTCGCGAAGAGTGGGCTATCCGGATGACGTTCAAAAAGGCGGGAACAATCTGTCGGGGACGTCAGTTGATGACGTCGGTGGTGGATGTGCTAGCTCACCTGAGGGAGGAAGTTGACACAACGCAGCCTTTGCGTCCTGAAGATCATCATGATGGCGTCTACGGCCTCGTAGTGGTCTTTATAAGTTGGGTCATGCAGGACGTTGACCAGGGAGTGGATGACTACGGTCTGGAAGAACTCCTCGTTCACCGGCCCATTGTGCTGATTCAGAAGCACAATGTCGTTCACACGTGAAGAGTTGTTCTCGGTGTTGGGGTCATCCGCGCCACCTTGTATTAGCTGAATAGTAATTAGCTTGACTGTGCGCACGTCAGCGAAGCCGTGACAGCTTACCTTATGTTTGAAAGGATCCAGAGCACCGAGCATTCCCATCGTCCTGATGGTTTCTAACCTGATCGCTTGACTTGTCTCCGTCCGAAGGAACCTGAACAGAATGCCGAGCAATTGAGGATGGTCGACATACGGCGTGATGACCTCGGCAGTATTAGACACGACCTGACCCAGGGTCTTCAGCGCTGCGTCCCGCTTCAGCGTCGACGATTGATCGTTCAGCATGTCGATTACAAGAGTGAGGATCGTCTGAACATTGGGTACGAGTTCTTCGCCTGCAACTCTGGCTAGTTCTCCAATACAGGTGACACAGTAAGCCTGAACAGCGAGAGAAGTTTCGGTAGAAGTAGTCGTGCGTAGTAAAACGGATAGGATGGTAGGCGCGTAGGACTTGACGAGACCCGCTGCCGCACCGATAAGCAGGCAGAGTAGCTTGGCACTCTCCTCCTTTTGCTTCCTACGCTCAAGTCAACAGGATGTCGCAACGGCCAGAGTCGACACTTACGCGTTCGTAGAGTACTCCAGCTCAGTAACGAGGTTTATGAGGGACTTTCGCAGATGCGGCATAACATATGCCGGGTTGTGTTGAGCCAGACGTCCTATGATACTGATCGCCAGCTCTCGATTGTGAAACACCTCATCATTGAGTGCGACAAACAAACATCGGATGTCGTCGGCTTGCGCCAAATGTCGGTCAAATTTCTCATCGAGATTCTCTAGCACGGTCCTTCGTATCAGGGGATCTACCTGGAGTCAGCGCGATACATCGATGCGAGCAAGCAAGCAACTCACTCGGATCGGTGATTCCTACGGTCAATAGCTTCTCCAGTACATCGCTGACGATCTCGATCGAATGACTGCTCGTTTGATGGCAAATCGGATCGTTGATGAATAGCTGTGTAGACGCTAGGACGGCCTCTTTTCGTACTTCGGAGCTATCATGCTCGAGATAAGGCAAGGCAGCATCGCGGACGAACTCGTTCAGGGTATGACCTAGCGAAAGCATAAGCTACGATTGTATTGCTCGTACGAGACTCACCGCTGAAATCGAATGTCCCGAGTACTTTCAATGCCAACGTCAACGTCTCAGGTGATTGTCCACCTGATGTCGTCTGAAGAAGATTGACATCGCGCTGTGCGTTCCCACGCGGTGGCGGCGCCCCGAGTGGACGATAAGCATGCCCTGTCAGGATCATTGACAAGCTGTCCAGTAATCGCTCTGTAGCGGAGTCAGCGAGATACAGCCGCGTGTGATCCCAGCTCACCTTGTATGGTTCGTAGTAATGGCGGAATGTGGCTTGCGATGACCTCCAAGGCGTGGAACAAAGCCTCGCTTAAACCCCAAGGGAACATCAAGTCCAGGACGTCGTGCATCTGCTTGGTGAGCATTGGTCCGACAGATGTGGTCAACATTGCTAAGCATTGGAAGATGGGACCCTCGAAAGGCGCGTTCTTCTTGCTACTAGCTATGTCAGTTCCTGTCTCATTACAGTCGCGACGCAACGCTTACCCTCGCGTGCGCAAATGCTCTCGAATGATTTTGACGATGTCGTCGATGAAAGGCCTCATCTTGGAGCCAAGCTGAACGGCCATATGTCCGAGTGCAACGTATGCTACGATGGAGTTAGACAAGACAAACGCATCTTGTCCCGTTCCACATACCAATGTCTCTATCCGTCGGCTTTCCGAGCGCTTGCAATAGATATGCCATGCTTCTATGCAAATAGTGTGCCTCGAACTCATCGCTGTCGTAAGTTGCCATGGAGGGGATAAGGGCGATGACCGCCTTGCGAATGACCACTTCTTTGCTGTCGCGATACTTTAGTGTGAGCTCGCAGATCTGCTTGTAGTAGTCTTTCATCGACTGAGAAGGGTCAGCTTGGCTTCACCAGGACAACGAGCGGGACGCACCAGTTGTTGGTTCTGCAGCATCGATCCGAACGATAATAACGATCCCAAGATAGCATCCGAAGAGTTTGCCTTTAACAGCCCGGACTTGGCCTCCTCGAATATCTTCATATAGATCTCTTTCGGCGACTTTTCTCTTGTCTTGATGATGTCCAGACAAGCTGACAGCAGCTTGGAAGCACGTTCTCGAACCATTGTCTGAGACACGTTAACGATGCTCTCTGAACCTGGTGATCAGCAGAGTACACACCCGTGAATCCCTCAACGGTATCCAGATCTTTTCCAACACCTTCGGCACCCATTGTTGAAACACTGCTGGCGCGTTGACGGCAAATGCGTGGAGTAACAAGACCCCGCTGAAGCGTCCTACTTCCTGTCTCGAGTCTGCACACGAGTTAGCCATCGCCCGATGACTCGCAGGCACGTCTGCTCACCTTCCAGCATGGTCAGAGCTTGACCCACTTCCTTCAGCAAGAACGCTTCGTTATGCAGTGCCGGAGCGGACCGAACCATGTCTCCTATCACATGCGCAGCGGCCATCATTACGGTGGAGTCTGAACATGTCGTCAAGGGTCGAAGGTCTGCGTATTGGGTCAGAGAGCGCATCATATCTAGCGGGGTGAGAGACTCACACTCGTACAACCTCAAGACTTTCTGCTGGGCCCTATCCGGGGTATCATCGTTGGTCAATTCGAGTAGGTAGTCTGGGCGTAAAAGTCAGTACTTGTCGCTGTGCCCTGCTGTTTCAGCTCACCAATAGCGACGATAGCCCCCAGTCGTTCATATTGATTGTTACTCCTCGTAAAGTCAAAAGTCTTGTGAAAGACTTCCGCCCAGACACCCTTCATCCCATCGTGACCCGGGTACTCTTGCGTGTACGAGATGACCTGAGAAGACTTAGCTTGGTCGCTCAGCGATGTGACCACGACTCACGTGATCCCGAAGCTCCTGGCCCGCTTGTATACGGACTTCTTCATTCCTACGGCCGATCGCGTCAGCACATAACGCTCGCATATAACGCTTGAGAACTTGCCTGCTCGCGAGACGCTGGAAGATGCTGTCCAGCGCATCGGATTGGGACGACATATTGGGCGGGAGTGACTATAAGCAGATCATGTGAGACAGGCCAGTGAACGGACGAAGCGATAGCTCGGGCACCAGGCGAGATCGAAGTGATGTGAGGAGGCAATGACAGCTTCTGAGAGGCTATGATATGGGAAAGGTGGATGGTTATGGCGATATGTCATTACCTTCCAAGAGACCGATGTACCCGGCTGGAACGGCGCGAGGCCTTGATAAGGGGGTCACGTGATGACACATCCCCGCTCGGGTGATGCTTGTCCACTAATATGCCACGTAAGGAGAGGCATCAAGTGGAGAGTCTCCGGATTATGTGTTCGAGGATTTCTGCAGGCATCAGCGCTGATCACACTCTTGAACTTGCCTCTGACCACCGCTTGCTCGCCGGACACAGCAACAGAGTTCGACCTCTTTCGCTCGGCAGTCAACGGCCACATCAGTTCATCTATATGCGGTAGCACACCCGACGCGATAAAAGGACAGCGGCAAGATGAGCTCCATGTCCAATTCGGACCAGCAGGTCTGGAAGAAGGTGCTTGCGTCAAAGTATAAGGTATGTCTTTGGGACAGGGAAGGTTCAAAGTCGAGGGCTTCGCAGAGTCGGCCTCACTAGCATCGTCTGGGAAAGCAATGCTGATCTATGCTCAGAACATGACGCTCGCGCAGATCGAGGCGAGCTTCCCGAGCATGAGCAAGAAGGCCGTTATGGGCTCGGTTGGCACCTTGGTCAAGCTTGTGAGTGGGCAGTACTCGGGCGAGTCATAACACTTATACAACCTCACAGCGCCTGTTCAGTACAAGCAAATCCAAGGAGGATGAGAAGACCACCGTCTTCCACGCGCATCATCCGGAGGAGGCCAAACAGTAAGCTATGCCATGTCAAGGCGTGATCGGCCGCTGATGCGGAACGCAGAAAAGCCACGCTGACGCAGGAGCAATCGATCGTGCTCTCCATCATCGGCGCGGCGGGCAACAGAGGAATTGCCTCGGCTCAGATCGGACGACAGATCGGTAATGAGACGATGCCTCAGGCGATTCTGCGAAAGACGGTCAGGAGTTTGGAGAGCGCAGGGCATATCAAGCAGTTCAAACCTGTCAACGTGAGCTGTTCCTGACCATTGCACAGTATCGTACTGATCTTTGCAGGCGCCGACGACCGTTTACTACGTCCTGTCACATCTGAAACCGCCAGAGGAGATCTCGGGAGGTGTCTGGTTTGACGACAACAAGGAGTATGATCAGCATTTGGTGGAGACAATCTGCGTGGTACTGCTGGAGCGCGTACGGTCGTTTGTGAGTGTGCTGATGGCGGTACCATCCCATCGCTGACTCTATACAGACCTATGTCGACGCTAAGAAGCGGTCGGAAAAGGATCGAAAGCTAGTGACAAACGCTCTCATCCTCTCATCCAAAAACTACCCTCAGCTCACGCCACACGCCCTACGAGCATATGTCAACAAGCTTGGTGTGACGTCGGCAACCCTGTCGATGAAAAACGTGATGGAGTGTATGCGTGCCCTTGAGCTGGACGGGCTGGTCGAAGTGGTGAAACCGCTTGGGGGTGTCTATATCCCGGAGGACGGGCCGGAGGGTTCCGACCACGACAAGCCGAGCTCGAGCAAGAGGAAGAAGATCGATATCAAGGCGGATGACGATGACGAGGATTTGGACGATGAGGAGCGGGAGCGACGGCAAGAGCTGGCGGTGAGAAAGGCAAAGGACAAGGCGAAGGAGAAGAAGCGGCGTGAGAGGGCGAAAGAGAAGGAGAGGAAGGAGAAGGAGAGGAAGAAGAGAAAGGAAGAGAAGAAGCGGAAGGAGAAGGAAAAGCGTAAGAAGGAGAAGCGTAAGCAGAGGGAGAAGGAGAAAGAGAAGAAGAAGAAGAAGGTGAGTGTTGTGCCCGGGCTCGTGGCATGAGCCATCACTCATGCTGTTCGTATCGCAGCGCAAGGGCGGCGATTCAGACTCGGACTCGGACAACTTGTTGGTCTCGATCAACGATGAAAATCCCAAGAAGTCCAAGCACAAGAAGCGTTCGCGTTCGTCCTCGGTCTCTTCGGTCTCGTCCGCCTCTTCCACAGATTCCTCCTCCTCCGCTTCATCCTCGTCGTCGTCTTCATCCGTTGCATCATCCTCGTCCGTATCTTCGGTCGCCTCGTCTCAGCTGGACGAGTCGATTGTCCCGCTGAAACCCAAGTCGTCCGCGGCGGGCGCGTTCATCCCTTCCCTCTTCCCCGGAGGCGTATCGGGCGGTCTCACCGATCTCACAGATACATCGGTCATCTACCGAGCCACCAACCGCCTAGACGTACCTCTTGGTCAGACCCAAGCACCATGCGGGAAATGCCCCGTGTTTGCATTCTGCGAAGAAGACGGCCCGGTCAACCCAGATGGATGCAGGTATTACAGCGATTGGATAGGAGATTCAGTGGGAGGATGGGAGAAGGACGCGTTGCTTAAGATGCGTCCAGAGCTGATAGAAGAGGAAGAGAAGCCTGCTGAGGGAGCTTTGGGCGTGGAAGGGCTCGAAGAGGCCGAACCTGCATATGAGGAAGGCTGGGAGGAGAATGGAGAGTATGACGTGGATATGGAGGATCAGTACTAGGTCGTACTGGGCCGGCCGGCTATTATAACGCTTTTACGATCATGCAGTGATTTGTACCATGCAGTCTGGCTTCAAGGGTACGGTGTTCTCGGATACTTCACACGCCATGCATCATTGTGACCAGCCTTCGAACCCTCCCTCATCTGCGCGCTCCGCACTTCTCACTTCCAAACCCATCATTTAAGCCAAAGGCTTGTTGGCGAGCCACCTGGAGAACATGGTCAAAGCCGCGACGGGGTCGTCGTGAGGTACCTGCCAGAGAATCAGTACATGCCACTCAGCCGTTCTCATCAACTGACCATGTGTCCGGCGTTCCTGAACCCAACGAAAGCGATGTTTCCAGCTCCCTTACCAGCGCTCTTGGTCCAGCCAGCAACCTCGCCGTCCGAGTCCTTGAACTTCTTCTTGTCGGCCTTGGCGTACTCCTTAGCGTATGAGGTCTCGAGTCCATCGACGACCCGAGCACAGCCGATCGCGTTGACGACTGCAGTTGGATGAGCACTTTGCATTGCATGACAGAGCACATTACTCACGCATATCGGCCTCGCCAGAGTAGATGAGCACTCGGATGCCCGACTCAATCAGCTCGGGAAGGAGACCTCCGGCATAGTGCATAGCATCGCCTTGAAGCAAGCTGCAAGGAGTCAGCCTGGGCGCCTGATTACAAGTCTAATGACTTACAAGTTCTGGTTGATCTGCATGTTGCAGCTCTGGAATTTGACGTTGTCAGGGGCTCCGAGGGACGCCTTGACCTCTGGCTTGTTGAGGTAAGTCTCCATCCAGCCCATTTCCCTGTAGCATAGGGGACCATCGGCGTCCTTGGACTTGTCGCACTTGCGTCGGACGTCGTACATGTTCAAGCCAAGGTTCTGCAGCTCGTTGAAGATGGACCAGCAGTATAAGGCCGCAGGAACACAAGAGAACTTGGAGTTGGTCTTGTAGCAGCTAGAGATGAGGTTCTGGCATCGAGGCGCCTTGCCCCGAAGAGCGGTACACTCGGGACCCTGGGGGTCCTTGTAAGGGGCGTAGTGGGACTCGCAGGCCCAGCTGAGTAGGGTCAGCAGTTGCCTACACTTGGCCAGGGTTACACTCACTCGGGGACACTTCCGAACTGAGCGTAAGGGTCGGTCAAGCCGTTACCGATCATGACGGAGGCAAAGTTCAGCTTGGGAACGCCCGGCGTGGGAGCGAGATCAAGGGCGAGGTTGTTCTTGTAGATCACCTGCAGAGGGATCAGAGGCGCTCGACAATAGCACAAAGCCGACTTACGCTGGCAATGTTCGGGATGTAGGTACCGGCGTACGATTCACCAGCAATGTGGAACTCTTGCTTGGAGTATTCTCGGAACTAGGGTTCGTGTCAATACCGGTAGGTGAATCAGAACCGACGCCACCCGCTCACCTTGGAAATGAACAGCATCAAGAAGGCGTAGACGTCCTCGGCAGCAGCGGGCGAGTTGTTGACCTCGCCTTCGTCGGCATAAGAGTATCCGACACCGATGGGCTCTGCAAGTCAGCCTAGCCCCATCAATGTCTGACTCACGATCAAGGAACAGCACATTGGCCACGTTGTTCCAGCTAAACTCGTTGAAAGTAACATTTTCACCCTTGTCGGCAATGTTGCATCCACCAAGCTCGAAGAGCAAACCCGTGGTGCTCGAGCATCCCGGGCCTCCGTTGAGCCAGAGCACCAGAGGGTCCTCCTTGGGCTTGTGTCGAGACTCCTCGAACCAGAAGAACAGGTGTCGGGTCTCGGAGATGTCCAGGTATCCCGAGAGCTGGTGGACGGTGGGATCGCACAGCTCAGGCTGGACCACTCGGAGGCGGTGTTCGGGGAACGCAGGGTGAGTGAGCGAGACGTCTACAGGCCACGTCAGCTTCTCGCCCCGACGAGCGGATCCGCCCACATACAGTCAATTCCGTTCATCTCGACATTGCTGACCTTGAGCTCCGAGTCGACGGTGCCCTGTTCGAGGGCGTCCCACTTCTCCTGAGCAGTGGTGACAGCGCCATGGAGCCAGGACTGCGCAGAGGAGAAGGCCTGGGTGGCGATCTCCGAAGGGGACTGAGTGAATCTGAGATAGCCGGGAGCAGCCAGAGCCGGCGAGGCGAGGAGAGCGAGAGCGGTGAACCTCATTGCAGCGTGCAATGGAGTATGCTACAACAATTCAACTATGCACAGGTTAAGATGTACAATGCAGAGACAACGATGAGGGTATACGCGTGTACACTTCCTTATCGACCGACCACTGACCGGATCGGTACTCGCATGACTCCCGATTGGGGAGCCCCGGATTGGGCAATGTGGCAACGATGAGCGGATTTGGTCGTTTGGACCATATCAACGCAGTCGCATTTGCTCTCCGTAAAGGTTGAGAGAAGGAGAAGCCGGAGATAGCATTGATATGTAAGCATCACCAAAGCCAGTGGTCTCCTGTGCATCCAAGTATCGAAGTCGCCAGGCCTCAAGCAGATGGTACCATACAGGCCAGGCCTCGAAAACAGAAGCGCTGATTGAGTACAACGGTGACATGGACTGTAAGCGGCCATATTCTGTACATACAGAGGTCGGTGCTACTGATGGACCGTTTGGGCGTCGCTATACGATCCCAAGCGCGAGCTCCGTCAACGGGGAAATCATAACGGGACGAGACAGAGAAAACCTTATAATGATGCAAAATGCATCGGTTTCAAGCGGTGACGTGGCCGAGCGGTCTATGGCGCAGGTCTCAAGAGAAGGTCTCTTCTCCTGATACAAGGAGTTTTCCTGTTCGAAAGAGCACGAGTTCGAATCTCGTCGTCATCATTCTTTGTTTTTGTCCCGCGCTAGGGATTTTCCGCTTCCAGCTTCCTTCTGGCATCTTTGCCGTTGCTGCTTTCGGTGGTCCCGATCCAGAGCGGATTATGCGTGCTTGCTGTTCGCTTCTTCGTGGTTCCCAGTGCATGCTAGCGGCGGACATACTCGCGAGACAGCCTTCCTTGTGACAAGCAAGTCCGCCCTGCGAGTTCCAGCTTCGGAGTGATTCACCACGTGGAGGTCGCCGTTGTTGTTGTCGCGATTCAAAGTGCAAGACGCTTTGGCTGTACTGTCTGATACTACCTCTCGATTACTGTATATAACCTCTGGACTGTACAAGGAGCCGTGGGCTTGTGCCTACGCTCTCGCAAGGCAGGATGGACTTCAACTCGCTCTCCATCTCAGGCAAGTCCAGTATGCGGAGAAAGGTGTGTCTGCGCTCTTGCGATGGATTGGG
Source organism: Kwoniella sp. DSM 27419 (assembly GCA_036428645.1). Classification (NCBI taxonomy): domain Eukaryota; kingdom Fungi; phylum Basidiomycota; class Tremellomycetes; order Tremellales; family Cryptococcaceae; genus Kwoniella; species Kwoniella sp. DSM 27419. Next base: position 993,922 of record CP144080.1, on the reverse strand, counting down.
CGATCGTTCAGCGCTGATCGATAACGGGTTGACATTAGCAATCCAATGTGAGTTTCGGCCGTTGGTGCGGCGAGGTACTCTGGAACGCTGCGGTAGACGTGACCGTGCTGACCCCCTTGCAGTCACTTCTCCAGGCATTTGGCAAAGGTTCATCCGCCTCGCGACAATCGGCCATACCGCTAAATGCCCACTCGCAATCACACGCATCCACCTCCGCCCCATCGAGCACCACCACGACGCCGCTAACGAATCACCCCGCAACGTTCGGCGCAGACGAGATGGGCGTGTACTCGCCTACATCCGAGTATGACACGTTCTCGATGTCGTCGTCGTCTGCCATGGGAACGTCGAGGCATCCGAGCGTGTCCCATGGGCACGGATACGGACACGCCGGCCCAGCTGGGCAGCCTCATCCGCTCGGTCCTGGACACGGACAGGGCGGACGCAGTATCAGTGCCAACTACACTTTGAAGGAGAAGGGCCGTGACAAGGAAAACAGCGGAACGATGGCACTGCGCAGGCCGGAGGATGTACTGCGATTGGTCAAAGAGCGCATGCTCAGCTGGAGCTACATGATGGAGTGGTATCAGGGGTGAGTGGGGTGCTGGTGGCTGGTAGACTTTGCCAAGTCAGGCTGACATCAGGCTGACATCGCTGTGGGGCTCAGTGAGACGGAATGGTTGAGCACGGTACGAATACCCCGATCGGTCCTCGAATCAACGATAGGTGGCAAGGCGCTCGAGTCCCGCGCGCGCAATTACCATGTCCTGGGCACTTCCCTCTCGGCCCTGTTTGACATCCCCAGTGCGGTCGAATGCCTCAGGGCGCTGGTCAAGCTGTTGGACGATTACGACAGCTTTGCAGATGGTGGGGGAGGAAAAGGCGTCAAGAACCTGTTTAGGGGACAGAGGAGCGCGAGAAAGGTCACGACGGGAGGGTCGATCCTGTCAGAGTACGCGGCCGCGGATGGATCCGAGTCGTACTTGCTCAACGTGACCCTGGTGAGTTACACTCCTAAGCTGACAAGGACGGTCTCTGCTAACCCACGTCCAGCCGTTCGTACCTGATTTCTACCAGGTCCACTCAACCTTGTGCTCCATCATCCCGGACATGTACAAGAAGTTACTAGGGATGTTCCTCCCACCCTCATCGGCGCCTCATCAAGCGCCAACTCCCACATCCTCGCTCCTTCACCCTTCCACCATCATCCACTCTGCTCCGCTGGATAGCCCGTTTGCACCCGGTCCTCTAGGTCCAAGCTACAGCCCGGCTTCAGCCACGACAGCCACGTTCCCCAATCCGCTCGCCTCACCCACCTCCACCTCCGACCATGGACATACTCGCGGACATCGATACGGCCAATCCTTCAGCGGAGCTATCAAACCTGTTTCGCATGGTGGCAGCGTTGTCGGACCAGACCAGGCTGGCTCAGTCGACGCACTATCAGCATACATCGCTGGCGATCTACCTTCAGACAGGACGCTGGTAGGAGACGGACAGAAAATGACTCCGCAAATAGCCGAGCTATTCCTCAAGGCAGACGCAAAGCTCAAGGTGAGTGAGACCGGGCGGGCGCAGTGTCGCATGACCACGGTCGGTGTTGAACTTGAGCTGACTCTAGATCCTCTTCGCAGAAACACTTCTCCCTCCTGGTACGGGAAGGCGATGCGCTCGCTCGCAAAGTCCTCGATGACGAGCTTGGATCGCTGCTTGGAACGCTGACCGGCAGTGGCGGGCTCACGTTTGAAAACATGGCAAAGACTGGTCATGGCGACGCGCACGGCTGGGCCGGAAACAATCCCGGCGGTCTAGCTGGAGTCGCCGAAGACGAGCGATGAGGTCCAGGAAAGAGACAAACCTACGATCTGGTACGATACCCTGCACATATATATCCCATCGGTATGCATCCTTGGTTCTTGCGTCGCAGACGTCAGCCGGTATGGTAATACTAATGGTATGCATGCAAAGGCTCCATGAATCGGAGCAAGTAGAATCGAAGTCTGTACCAGTTATGAATAATAGATATACGGTAGCTCATCGCGCCTAGTCGACAAGCTCGAGCGGTCGGTAGACGGCGTCCCACATTCGTGACTACTAGGACATCAGCAAGAGCTCTGACAAACATTACGACTCAACCAGCTCACCCTGATGTACTCTTCCAGACTGAGGGGTCCCTTGCCCTTGACAATCTTGATCGTGTTCTGGTCGAGAGCATTTCCATCCTCCACCGCCTGCCTTACGACAGCGGCAGCCACGTCCACACTGACGTCTCGCACATCGGCCAGATCGGGCAGGAGCGAGGCTTCGGGGTTGGTGAGAGCGGGAGACAGGGAGGCAAGCGAGTTAACACCGGCCATGAGCATGGAGTTTGAGATGGTCTTGGATCGGGCGAGGATAGCACCGAGACCAAGTGCGGGGTAGATCAGAGCATTGTTGGTCTGCGCCACGACGTCTAAGAGGGTTTGTCAGCACGCAACCTTGGTCCCGTCCGAGACCGACTTACATTGCTTGCCCTCGCCGAGCTCGACAGGAGGGAAGGGCGATCCAGTGGCAACGAGTGCTCGGTTCTCAGTCCATGAGAGGGCGTCCTGAGGATCGACCTCGCAGAGCGCGGTAGGGTTGGACATGGGGAACTGAGAAGTGTCAGGCGGGTCGTGCGATCAGCTCTGCGCTTGACATACGATGATGGGTCGCTCGACGTGCTTGCCCTGAGGTAGTCGTCAGCGCTGCGCTAGCATCAACGTCTACACCACTCACCATCTCCCGGATGAGCTCCTCGTCGAACGCTCGCGAATGGGTAGAAGTACCGATAAGCACGGTGGGCTTGACGTTCTTGATGACTGCCAGGGGCGTCAGATTGGCTTTTCGATCGGGATTACACCCCACTCACCATCCATCAGCCAAGTACCGTTCTCGCCCTCAGTCTTTTCCCAATTCTCCACCTCAGCATCGGGCCTGGCGTAAGGCAGCTGGGCGTGCCTGAGACCGTTGCCCATCGACTCGACGAGCAATCCGTTCCTGTCGACACACCAGAACCTCCTGGCAGCCTCGTCCTTGTCCAGACCCTCGAGAATCATGAGACCGTCCTTGATCTGATCGGCGATACCCATACCCGCTGAACCGGCACCGTAGATGACGATTCGCTGATCGGCGAGTCGCGCTCCGGACACCTTGATGGCGCTGGTTCGGGGCGTCAGTACAAGTGTCCTGCCAGGCTACTCTTGCCGCTCTCGGACTCACGCCAACAACGCCGCGAGCGCGACGGCACCGGTACCCTGGATGTCATCGTTGAACATGGGGATGTGCTTGTATTTCTCCATCAGCCTGTAGGCGTTGGCCATGCCAAAGTCCTCAAAGTGGATGATGGCATTGGGGAAGAGCTCTCGACAGTTGCTGATGAATTTGTCCACAAAGTCGTCATAGTTCTTTCCCCTAATTCGGGTTCGCTTCCATCCCATGTAGAGCGGGTCGGAGAACAAAGCGTGGTTGTCGGTTCCGCAGTCGAGCACCACGGGGAGGATTCGGTTGGGGTTGATGCCCGCTCCGAGGGTGTAAAGAGCGGCCTTGGAAGTGGAGATGGTGATACCGCCGACACCCTGGTCTATAGTGAGACAGTCAGTCGCGTTTGGTGCGAGTCAAAACGGCGCACCCACCTCCGATACCGAGAATGGCCTCGGCGTCAGTCACGACGACAAGGTCGATAGCGTCATCAGGCTTGTTCGAGTCGAACGCTACGTCCGCGGTACGGTTGACATCGAGGAGATGACCCTCGAGCTGTGCTCGCATACCATCCTGGTTGGGGAAAGACTGGAGCCAAAAGTCAGCCGACCTGAACGAGTAGCGGTGTTGATACATAAAAGCAGACTTACGATGTAGGTTCCTACGGGTCTTCGGAAGAGGGACGAGTATCCGGCGACCGCCTCGGCGGCACCTATCACGCCGTCAGCTCGTCTCGTCTCCTAGCAGACGCGAGACTCACCAGGGGTATAGAGCACACCAAGCAGCTCTTTGAGGTGATCCTGCATGAGCTTGTAGAAGAGGACCTGGTTTTGGTCTCGCAGAGAGGCGAGGAACGCATGCTTCAGGATGACTGAGGGTTGCTGGGGGTGCGTCGACGTCAGCCCCCGATTCAATTGCAGGAGCGGCAAAGTGCTCACCTTGAGCAGCTGGTTGTACGCTCTCAGAGCCTGCTTCTCCAGCGAGTGCACATCGTAGGGGAGGAAACCCTCCAGACCGAAGATCTGTCGCTCTTCCCGGGTGAAACCAGCGCCCTTGTTGAGCTGCACGAGGGTTCAGCTGGTATCCCCGAGGCCTGATGGAGCCCTGCACTCACCCGCGGGGTGTTGAGCAGCGCCGAACCTCGAAGGTTGGTCCTGTTCAAGCGACATGACCGTCAGCGCCATGCTCACGCGAGACGCGCCGGGACAAACCCTTACCTGATAGGAATCTGGTTCTTCTCGGTGGCCGTGACGATCTGCGTTGCGAGCCTGCGGGTCTGCTGTCGGGACGACGAGGCGATGGCCGCAGGTGATCGCCGAGCGAGTGAGCTGTACGAAGTCAGCCGTGAGTAATCACAGCAGTGCTGGGGGGCCAACACCATCGGTCGATCCAGCCGGGACATCGCGCGGACTCACCTTCCCCTGATCATCTTGTGACGATTCTGTTTTTGGTGGGACCAGTATACGACAGCAAAAGAAGGCGGATCAATCTGGCCAGTGTGGATGCTATCGTCGGGCGCGGATGGCGACGGCGGCGATGGTGACCCCTTGGTGAACCCCCCAACCCAGACAGGCAGCGAGAAAGAATTGCCCCCTTGCCAGCGCTCCCCCCAGCTGGATGGTATTTTCGAATTTCCGTGACGTTTTCGAGGTACGGTGGTTGACTGGATTTTCGAATTCCAACCTCGCACTCGCCCGCAACTCGCTCAGGGTTTTTTTGGGTCTGCCAACTAACTGGCTGCTCACCGCCAACCGTGGCGCACCCACGACACCGCCGGCATCCACAGGGTCTCTCAACCAGACCCTCTCGCTCAACTCCGATCATGTTCCTAGATTCGAGACACCGGCCCAGCCGGAGACACGCTACCATGCATAACGAGTATGTGCACACGGTACTCTAGTCGGCTTCGTCGAGCCATTCGGCGCCTTCATCCCCCTCACCACCATCCACAGCCTCGACAGCTCGGTCTACCCCTTCCGCCACATCCTCTCCGACGTCATCATCCCTCTCCTCTCCATCATCATCCTCCTCGCTACTCTCCGATTTTTCCTCCTCCGCCACTGGCACATCCGTCGCCGGGTCATAGTCGTCCACCCGCTCCTCGATCACATACTCAGCGTCAATGACCTGCTGCCGCAACGCTCCCCATTCACTGGACAGATACCGCTTGATCACCATGGCAACGAACAGGCGCAACAGCAGGGGGATGAGAGCTTGGACTGAACGGGCGTCAGCGGTGACTCCAGACCACTCTCGATGAACTCACACAACCCCTGATACACCTCAGGTTCGTACCGTCGGCCGGTAACCTGGGCAGTGAGGAAAGCTAGGAAGAATGGCGCCAATACAGGCAATAATAAATACACGATCAACGGCTTGACAATATCGTTGGTCTTGGCAAAGTCGGAGGTGATGGGCCGGCGGAAACGCTAGTGTCCGCCATGTCAGCCACCGCATCAACAGCGTGAAACACTCGCTCACCTCCTTGAGCGCGTGCCTGTACGTCCCCGGGACCGGTCGGAACCTGACCACGGATGAAGCAAGCGCGACCGCCAGGGAACAGACGACCAGGCCCAATGCCCTGCGCTAGATCAGCGGTGTGGCCGACGAGCGGAAACCCAGCCAACCCACCAAACATCCCAAAAATGAACGATCATCCGGCCTTTTCTGCCGACATGGGTGAAGCAGGTGCCGTAGATCTCCAACAAGAGACCAAGCAGCACCGGAACGACGCCGTAGAGCATGACGACTCCGTAGCCAGCCGCCAGGTACGCCATAACAATCCGTTTGATCCGCGTAGAACGACCGGACCGTCGATATCGACCCGCTTTGGTCCAAGCAATGATGTTGTGTCGGGCAGTCGCGCCGAGAGAGAGCGAAAAGTAGATGATGTAGGTGCCAGTGAGCTGTCAACAATGATAAGCGGTGGACGGTATCATAGAGCACCTTCACATACCCAGGTGTACCCATCATGAGCACCATTCTTCCTGCTCCACCCCAAAGCCATCCTGCCGATAGTCAGGGGTCCCAAAGTCAATACAGCCAAGACGATGGCAGCGGCAGCCAACGTGGCCCCAATGAACGCATGCACTCTTGTCCGCCAGTACGCAGGCAGCCTTATCACCTCGTAGTCCTCACGCGGATCATGTCCCCGTTCTCGGGCTTTACGATCCTGCTTGAGCAAGCGCAACTTGTCTTCCGGGTTCAACGGCGTGCCTTGCTCGGAGAGCGGGATGAAAACTCCTCCCTCGATCCGTCTTATATGAGCAGGTATCAGAATCACCTGGTCGGAGGAGGGTACACGCGCCTTGGTCGACCTTGGATCGTACTTGCCAAAACCGACCTGGAAAAGCGGATCGATCAGAGGCCAGACCTTCTCTAGTACCGGTCGCAGTTTTGACACCGGCCACGTCGGCTTCTGACGCTTGGAAGTCATGAGTGGGTCCAACTTGAACAAGCTGACGGTGATCTGCCACCATATGGCCATAAGCCTCCGACCGCGAGGTTTCGGTCGCATCAAGCGCAGTGTCGGCGGTATGACCAAGTGCAAGAAGAGCAGATCAAAAGGGATGGACGTGAGCGGCCCACTGCGATGCGTCAGTCGCGGCTTCCCAACCTGGCATCACACTCACAATGTCCGGTCCACGCGCAAGGGCAGAAAGTCTGAAGTCGGTAACAAGGCAAGACCCCATGGCACCACACCGACGAGTGAAAAGACGATGACGCTGTACATGATGGCGGAAGTACCAAGCTACAGATGTCAGTGATGTCTGCGGAACCGATCGCTTACCTTACGAAGCTGAGACAACGTGTTCTTCTCAACGATATCCCTAACTGGCGAGTAGCTAGGATCTGCAGGGTCTCGAATGAAGAACAGTGTACCGGGCCGACAGAGTGTGCGGATATGAGAGAGCAGGTTGGCAAATTGGTACATGAACCTGAGGCCGGTCAGCTGGCCCGTCACTGGAGTCAACTCAACACTCACATGGTCCCCGTAAGCCAGGCAACAAAGATCGGGCCGAAAGGCGACGCCTGAAGCCGTTCCAGTCTTCCCGCCAGCGTCGCACCGGGCCAGAGCGGTAACATACACACGTCCATCATGAATCCCACCATGAGCGGGAACACTCCAAGCTCAAGGAGCATGAAGAAGGCAAGCTGGATCGAGTCAGCGTCTCCGTGATCTACGTTGAGCCGCAACAAACCTTGAAGAACAGCGCGTGCTCCTTGATACCCCTTGATAGACCTCTTGCCGCCGCCCCGCCATTTTCGCCTACCAAGGCCAGAAGCGCCACAAGCGAGCCAAAAAACGTCCATCCCGCTATGGCGCAAAGCACCCGGTCGCGCATCGCCGTCGACGATGCGATATCGCCCGTCACCACCATTGACGCAGTGTAGAAGTCGTAGGCATGCTCGCCGGTCCACGCCAGGACGTCTCCAACTCGGTTGACATAGGTGTGTTGACTCTGGCCGTCTGTCTGTCCCGGTGTACTCATCGAGTCGGACGTAAAGAGTCGTTTGACAACGTCGACATACGTGTGCGACTCGTCCATACCCATCTTCCGCACGATGATGGTCTCCGCGGCGCGTATCGATGCTAGAAGAGGGAGCACAACGACGTCTCGGACGATTTCGTAGATGACGTCGACAATTGGATCGGTGATTCTGCGAACCAGCTGGATGGTCCTGGTCGATACGGATATCACAGTGCGTATCGGGTCGATGCACAGGACCAGCTTTCCTATGATCATTGGTAGACCAATGAAGAAGGTGATTGATGCGCCCATGATGATGAGACCGAAGACGAGCTGAGTAGAGGGTGATAAGCAACGGTAATGGAGACAACCTTGAATCACTTACGTTCTGGAACAGGCCGTGCAAAGGACCAATCAAGCCAACGACTGGGAAGGATCAGTACTGCCGAAATTCAGTTCAGACTCACCCTCCAAAATACCATTCCAGTCCTCTCCATCCCAAGGCTCCTCCTGACCATCCGCTGCCGCCAGAGCTCCAGCATCCGGACCCTCCGCGTCAGGAAGTCGCCCTCGACGTCGTCCTCCTGGAACGGCCGGAGCCATTTCAGCTGCCACACCCGCCGCCTCTTCTGCTCGAGCCCTGATGAGGTCGTGCCGTTCTTGTATATCACGATGTACGGGCTCAAACAGATGGTCGACTTGTCCTCCTTCGGCTTCATCCCCTTCACCCTCATCCTCCCAATCATCCTCGTCGTCTCCGTCTTCCTGCCCATCGGCTGCATCCCTCAACCATGGTGGAACACCGATATTCGACTGTGCTGCAAGCACCTTTCGTATTTCGGCGAGATCTACTGCGATTCGATCTTCGTCCAGTCCTGAGTATGTATCATCAGACTTGACCGAGCGATTGGGCGAAGGCGGCATGAACAGCGGCATATCACCAGGGACTGCATCGTCCCCTTCAATGCGATCGCTCGGACCGTCGTCAATCGATCCTTCCCCGTCTGACATCGCTCTAGCCTTGCCCTTGCCTGTGCCATCATCCGACAACAGCTCTGGCGCTGTATACGCCACATCGTCCAGTTTCGGGCTGACCGACCCCCTCGCTCGGGCTGCCTCGCTGGTTGTCGTAGCCCCTCTACCGAATCTGGGTCTACTGGGACCTGCCTCCGCCTCGCTCGACGCGCTCAGCGTGGGTTGGCGATCCTCAGCTTGGCTCTGACTTCCTGCTTCTTCACTTCCGGCAGGTCCGGCGATATCTGCTTGCGCGATTCTCTCCCTTTCAAGCTCCGCCAATCGGTGCCGTTCCCGATAGGCGTACAACGAAGCATCTATCGTTGATGTGGGTTCAACAGCCGCATGGGGGGAGATGGGACCGTCCGTTGCGTTGACAACCTGAGCGTTGGTACTTGACGCGTTGTCTGATCCGCCGTCGGACCGCGTTCCCCCTTCTTCATCGGGTTCCGACTCTGAGTCCGAACCAGTGGAAGCGATGGCTCTCTCGACGACCGCTGCTAGTATTGCCCTCTCGTCCTTGGCTTTCGCTTCCCTCTGCTGTTGAGCCAGCTCCACAAAGGTCCGATGATCCCCTCGAGGCCGAATTCTCTCCCGGTCCATACGCAACATCGCGGCGATCACATCCGCGGTCCGCCTGGCGATCCCATTCATCACGATCCATTCGTCCGGGTTGATCTCGCCCTCCTCAAGGTGATCGTGCGCACGTTCGTGTTCTTGCCAATTGTGCTGGGTGATCCACTCGCGCAAGAGGATCAGGCCAATCACGACGGCTGCGATCGAGATTGAGAGGACTTGACCCCTCAAGACAAAGGAGATCGCGCTTGGGCATCAGCTCTAGTCGGTAAATAGGCAGCTCACCTGTTCTCGTCCCCTTTGACCCATTTTTCGACCAGCAGCATCAAGTATTCTGGGAGAGTCATCGACGCGTCCTCTTCTACGCCGATGTTTGTGCTATTTGAAGTAGCATTTATCGTGACGGCGGAAGTGAGATTTTTTGAGGTAGACGGCTGAGATGTATAGTTTGTGCTGTTGACCACTGCCACCGTAATGTTGCTTATGACTTGGCCCAGTGAGGTGTTCTCCGTCTTGGCCTTTCCAGACGCACTGAGCCCTTGATATCAGTCATTGCTCAGCTTACCCTACAGATGACAGACGACTCACATCGAATCCGCAATCCACATGAGGGATCTCAGCGTGAACATGTTTGCACTCGGAAGCACGATGAGCCATGTGAATATCACCAGGCAGCATCTCGCCAGCCACAGCTGTTGACGGTAAGCCCACAGTAGGCCTTGACGGGCATATATCAATGGAGGGATACTTTCAGGCAAGTCGACGGGGTATACTATGCGAGGGTCAGTCCAGTTCCGCTTCCCAAGACTTCCGACTCACTCTTCGTAAAGTGATACTTGTACCCGCAGATCTCACAATGCTTCTTCCCCGTCTGAGCGAGCCACTGCCGCAGACTGATCTGTTGGTCAGCTTACGTCTCTGCATACTCGGCACAATTCGCCAGCTCACCAATCAGGATGTACGAATCTGACCGAGCCAGAACATCTACAAGGATGCACGAGCGGGTCTGCATCGTCCCCTTCTACCCTACAGACTCGACAGACATCTTGACCCGCCAGGTCAGCTTGAGGTCGCCGTCACATCACGCCAAACTGGATGACTCACCCTCTTCGTCCTCGTGCTCCGGCCCGGCTCCCGCCATTTCGAAGGGCTCGAACGTCGGATCCATCGTGAGAGTCGTTATCTCATTGAGATGTGTACTTTGGGCTATATCTTCTCACACCTTTATGGGCGAACACTGCTGCAATGACCCAGAAAGCGAGAGATGAAGCGAAGAGAGCACGAAGCTACAATCGAACCACGTGGCGAGAACAATGAGCACGATTGACGCAGTGCGCAACTCGCATTGGCCAAAGAGCGTACTCCATGATCTATGCCACTGATGCATGACACGGTCTTTACAAGAGTGATACGGCTCGTGGCAAGGATAGTATATAAGCTGCGACGTATGCCCCCGATGTGAGGTCATAAGGATAGAGTGCGCAAACCAAGACTGGGTGCAGTGCTGGTACTGTGACTGGATTGGACAAGAATACCAAAGTAAAGGGGAAGGCGGGCTGGCAAAGATGCCATAGAGAATGAATGGGACATAGGGTGCTATGAGATCGGGTCAGCTACTCCGCGGCTGCCTGAACCACTGTGCATTGCTCAATCTCCTACAGACGTGATGAAGCCGTCCTCGCTGGAGAGCCTGCCGAAGACCTCGGGATTGCCCCCACTGCCCCTACACCACTCTCAACAGCTCGAGCGTACCAGATCAACCGTTGACAGCTCCTGTCGTGTCCGTCATGCGCTGGTCAACGTTCACTTGCGCGCTGCTCACGACACATATCTGGGCACAGTGCTACCTGGAATCACAGCGGCCCGATCCCGCCCAGCAGCCAAGGTATACAATGCATCAGGTATAGGTTTGTCATGCTGCTGCTCTGCCCTATCATGTCACAGTGACGTTCAGTCGAATACCCATACAGGCCATCTCGGCGCAGAGATAACGGAAGACGTCTGGAAGCCAAAAAGTCAGCTCGGTCCAGAACCCGATCCAGCAGCCACTCACATGGTACAGCCACAACGTCCATCTTGCCCTTTTTGCTGACCGCTCCTCCCATGTTGACTCCCACCTTCTGCTCCGACTTGACCTCGGACGAAGGGTTGGCGTTCACATCGCAGATCCTGCAATACTCCTTCATGCCCTCCCCTGAGACCTCCTCGAACCCGAGCGAAGTCAGGGAACCGCACGTCCGACAAACCCAGGCGGTGGAGTAATCTGAACAGTTCATGAGTCGGTCTTGCAGGAGGAAGGACGTTCCGTGCGCGATGAGCGCATCACGTTCCATCTCTCCGAATCGGATACCACCCGCTCGCTTTCGGCCCTTGACGGGCTGTCGTGTCAGCGGGTCCACGGGTCCGGTCGTTCGGACCTGGAACTTGTCGTTGACCATGTGTCGCAGTCGCTGGTAGTAGACCAGACCCAGGTAGATGTCGGCGTGGAACTCTTCACCGGTGATACCAGAATACATTGGCTCGTTACCGTAATAGTTGTACCCGGCCGCCTTGAGCTGCTCGCCAAAGTAGTCGACGGGACGATCGGCGTCGGAGAACCTGAACTCGAGTCAGTACAACGATTCCACAGGTACACGTCCGACTCACTTGAACGGCGTCGCGTCCTGGCAGATACCATGCAGCGCACCGGCCTTGCCCGCGAGCGACTCGACAAACATTCCAATGGTCATTCGCGAAGGGAACGCGTGCGGGTTGATGATGACATCCGGCTGCATTCCGCTCTCGCTGAAAGGCATGTCGATAGCTGGGAACTTTTGCGAGCAGACACCCTTTTGTCCGTGTCGCGAGGAGAACTTGTCACCGATGACTGGAGATCGAGGGATTCGCAGCTTGATGTGGATCTTCTGCAGCTCTGCGTCACCGGAATCTGATCCCAAGAGTCGGACCTCGTCAATAAACGCGGTCTCGTCGCCCTTGTACTTGTGGAACTTGGTTCGACCCGTGGTGTCGTCAACGTAGGCACAGATGGGGTCGCCCTGCTTCACCCTCGAGCCGATTCGGGGCAGTCCATCCTTGGAGATTGTGTTGTGCGCCTCGGCGTCCTCCTTGACATCCCGTCCCATGCCAAAGTGCAGCGTAGGCTTTGAAGTCCTCGCTGCTCCAGGCGCGTCCTTGAGATCAAAGATATCCGCTTTATATACGGTACCGTAACCGAAGCCTCGCTCGTGTGCAGACTTGTTCAGGATCATCGCGTCTTCCATGTCGTAACCGGTGTAAGAGATGACCGCGACGATGGCGTTCATTCCGTTAGGGAAGTTGTCGAAACCGTAGTGACTATGCAGGTTGGGTCGAACCACCGGTGTTTGACCCGATTGCAGTCGGTACATCTTATTGTCCGTTCGCTTGTTGAGCGCCGTAGAAGGCGTACCCATAGACTGCTTACCCATCTGACACTGGTACATGTTTCGCGGAGACTGGTTGAAGTCGGAGAACGGCGTCAGATTGGCAATAACGGAAAGCATAGAAGTGGGGTCCAGCTCCATATGCGTCGTGACGCCCTTCTCCACCTCCTCCTTGGTGATAGCCACGTCCATGTACACCTGTTCGAACGTGCCCAGGTGGTCGACCTTGCCATTCTCGAGGTAGGTGACCGGTCGCATCATTCGGCTTCGGCTGGAGAAGAGGTACAGACCGGGATACTGACCCCCCTTGGTGACCGGGACATAGCCGATCTCCACATCGAGGGGGACCTTGGGGTTACCTTCGGTCTTGAGGCGTCGAAGAAGGTTGGCGAGCTGCTTGGATTTTGCGGGAGAGGCATATCCAATGACTCGTCCATCGAGCTGGATACATACCATCCTTCGGCCATCAATAGACGCAGCGAAGATTTGGGTCATACCGTGGGCGGAAAGCAGGGCAGGGATATGGGACGAGTCAATCTGCTTGGTGACGATCTTGCAGGTATGTGACAGGTGGTTCAACAGTCCACAGGGGGAACCGTCGGGCGTATGCACGGGACACAGGAAACCCCAAGACTCTGGTCGAAGCTTTCGGACATCGGTCGTCTTCAGTTCCGCGAAGAAAGCACCTCGATGGATACACCTGAAATGACTGAGGTATCGGTAAAAGTTGAGCTTCTCGGCGACAATGGTGTAACCAGAGGTCTGTTGAAGATCAAGACCGGTAGGCGAGACGAGGTTACCCGTGGCGATGAAGTAGGCGAGCTTGGCACCGATATCCCAGTTGGTCTTGGCGAGTACCGAGGTGAAGTATTTGGCTAAAAGTCAGCCATGTCGTGAGTTACACGACTCACGATCGCTGAAGCTCCTGGCCTTGTTCTGCCTCATGTCGAGGAGGATCTGCGCCTTGACGGCGTTCAAGCAGTCGTCGAATCGCTCCTTGATAATCATACCGTAGAGGAAACCGGGCAGGAGTACTTCGTGGTGCTGAGGCGAATCAGGGTTGTCGGGGCAGGATGCGCCGGATACCAAAGAGTAGAGCTTTCGCAGCATGAAGCTATAGTAAGACTGTTAGTAACGCTCTATGTGGGTCGATTGGCTACTCACATGAGCATCCTGAACTTGTCTCGGGGGTTTGGCAGGTGCACCAGGACGACCTTGCTGAGGAGGAAGCTGCCGACCTGAATGTTGTTCCAGTCATCCGGGCAGTTGAGCACAATCCTGAACTTCTCTCCGAGGTAGTCAAGGCACTCTTCTCCGGTCTGCAGGTTCCACGTCTTCTGACCTCGGAGCAGCAGCTCCACTCGGTCGGTCAAGAAAGTGTTGTCGTATTCGCCCTGGATCAGGCCTTCAAAGATCTCCTTGTCGGAAGCATTGACGAGCGCCTTGAGGATCAACATGAGCGGGATCATGTATTCGACCTTACGCCAGGCGAACCTGAGCGTAGCACCTCCGTTGGAAAGGTAATGGATAGTGTTTGTGCAGGCTGACTGATCGGGTCGTACACATCGGATCTGAGTACCATAGGGCGTGTAGGATGCTCCTCGCTTGGCGAAGGACGGTCGGTACAGGTTCAACGGGTGATGTCGTCGTGGCAGAATGAGATATCGGATGATCTTTTCGTTTCCGTTGACGATAAAGTATCCTCCGAACGAGGTGGACTCTTCGCCGTGAGCGATCAGCTCGGTCGCTGGGAGTCCTTGCAGGTTGCACCGGATAGACTGAGAGGTCAGCCTGGGTATAGAGCTATACACTTACTCTGACCATCACAGGCAGCAAACCACACTCCTTGATCTCCTCATGTTCCCTCGAGACGCCGTCAGGTCCGGTGATGGTCCATCGGATGTTGACTGTCAGCCTCGAGCGGTAGGTCGTGAGGCGTTCTCGAGCCTGCGTGGATCAGCGTCGCCCCAAAGTCAGAGTCGACGCTCCAAACACACCTCGGTAGGGAAGATGCGCCTCTCTACGGCCAGCTTGTCCTTCTCGGGCACAAGAGGCCTACTCAGAGCCACACGATCGATGCGGTCTACGCTGGGTCAGCCAGCACACCACCTCACCCTGCTTGACCACCAACTCACAACTGATCTTGGTGCCGAATTCGCCATTCTCCCCTTCGAAAGGCTTGTTGTCGAATACCACCTTCTCACCGATATCCTCAATTCCCAACTGGAGCAAGCCCTTGCCCTCAGGGTGCCCTTCATCCTCCACGAGCGCGTTGAAAGACTGCAGATGCGGCGCTACCAACTCGTCCAGAGCCGGCACGTCAGAGAGGTCGGGTGGGGGATGCCTGAACTGACGTTCACGCGTCAGAGTTCGGAATGTCGACTTGTCGACGCCCGCTGACGTGGACGATGACGCCGTGCTGGGCGACAGAGGGTCGAACGCGGCGACCATGGTGAGCTGCTGGCTGTGATCGTTGATGAAAGAGAGGGAGCGCGATATTCAAACCATCAAGTAACCGTTCAGCTAACCGTCACCGGGCAAACATTTTTGCCTCTGTGACCCTGATATCGATGATTCCCGGTGGAGGCCGATACACGTGTCCTGTGAGGCTGATATTTTTGGGATATTGTACGTAGATGCATGTCATGCAGATGCGAGACAAAGGTGGATGCAGACAAACGATGCGAAGTGAGAACGGGACAAAGACAGCACAAGTACGACCGGATTACAAGCATTCAAAGCTTTTTTTGTCATTAAGGCTTTGACAGAGCAGCCATCTCGCCGCACATCTACCACCCAGCGGCGGTCCCGATACCCCACTTCCTCAGCTGATCACAGGCGGGGCTCCTTGTAGCCCGAATCTGCTGGATCTTTTCGTTGTCTGCGCCGATACCAAAGAACCCAGAGTTCTCGTTGATACGTTGTTGCTTGACATCCAGGAAGTACTGGCACTACGAAAGGTCAGCGGGGACCATTCTACCACGAATCTGTAGACATACCTCGTTTTGCAATTTTCTCGCGTAGTGGTTCTCGACACCCCTCTCGAACGTCCTGAGCCTTGTCGAGTACAGTCCTTCCTTGCCCTTGCCCCGCCTGTTGTCAGGCACACTCGTCCACAGCTCGCTAGACTCCCACTCCTTCCCATTGACATAATAAGGCACGTTCCAGTTGCTCGTCTCCCGGCTGGTCGTCCTTCCCTGGGACGCCTCAAAAGAATACGCCGGGTCAGGGGCCTGGGTGGCGGTGAAGAGCGAGGGGATAATGGAGATGAAAGCGAAGAGGAACAGGATAATGATGGGCAACAAGGCGACGAAAGGCGAGGCTTGAGCATCGCCGGCTGCTTGACGCGGTGCCGGTCGACGACGACCACCGTACTGCGCTTGGAAGCCACCTGGACCACCAAAGGTGAACACTGGGCGATGTCAGCGATTTCTAAAAGGATCAAAGCCGTCCGTCGCTTACCGTTCGCCTGTCCGAACGGACTGCCCCCGCCAAATCCGCCACCGCCTCCACCTAATCACAATCAGCTGCGACTCGTCGTCTTAAATAAACGCCATGAAGCTTACCAAAGAACATGTTGAACAGATCCTCCGGGTTGATCTCGCTCTGATACATGCCCGGACCCCCACCTCCGAACCCAGACATACCGCCGCTAGCACTGCGACTAGGTCCTGGATTTCGCTGTGTTGGGTCGTATGTTGGATCTCGGTCGTAAGCCGCTCGCAAGTTGGACTCTGAAAGTACTTGGAAGGCTTTTGATACCACTAAGTTGGACGTGTCAGCCAAGTCCTCATCGTTACATCGTCGGTCGCGAACTCACTCTTGAATGCTTCGTCTGCCCCAGGTGCTCCACTGTACAGGCGTTAGTTTACACCAGAGTGTCGCTCGGTTTACCCACTTCTTATCCGGATGCAATGCCAACGCGAGCTGTGGGGAGTCAGCAGGGTGATCGGCCACCGAGCAGTCAACGCACCTTTTTGTATGCCCGCTTCACGTCGTTCTCCTCGCAGCTCTTTTCGACTGTAACCGGTGTCAGCGAAGGAACAGCCATGACGGGGAATCCCTACACACCCGCAAGGATCTCATAGTAAGCGTGTTGTTTGCACGCCTTTACTCGCTTGACGACCTCCAGCTGCTTAGCGGTGTACTCCCTCTTCTTCGGCGCGGGTGTAGCAGTCGACGTCGAAGAGGTCGAAGCGGCAGCGGGCTTGGCTCCATGACCCGGTCGGGAGTGAGCCGAGGTGACATGCTCTTCCACACCGGTAGCTTTGGCTTTCCCGGCCGAAGCGCCGTTGGGCGTCCCGGCGCCCGACGCAGGGGCAGAGGGAGCAGGACTCGCACCTCCCGTAGAAGTGGACGAGCTGCCGCCAGACTCGATCTCCCGCTCGATCACCACCACGAGGGCTTCCGCCTCGGATGTTTTGTATAATGATACAGACTTTTTGGCGAACTTTAACGCGGAGGTGAGGTTGGAGGCGGAGCGATAACGCGAGGCTATACTGAGGCACCGGATGGCCTCTTCTTTGTTTCCTTCCATCTGGTGCTGGGTTTCGTGTGCTCAAACGGTGTGAATGATGACGACCGCAATGCGTTCGGCGAATGGGTAAGACTAGCTGAGCACAATGCTTAATGTAGGATCGCTGATACGACAGGCAATCAAGCAGGTTGTACTATGTAATGTCGAATACTGAGCACGCACTCGTTCCATTATCCACGTCGTGCTCTTTAAGGGGGAGCGAATAAAAAAGTGCCACAAACCGGTTCGTACCCTCTATTCCCGCCACTCACACCGCGTTGCCACCAGTCAGTCCAGGTCACAGCTTGCGATATACCTGCTTGATGGGTCTGTTACCTCTCTTCTCTCATCCTACCTGTACTCAACATGCTCCAGACCGTCTACGTCTCTTTTCCCTCCCCTCTGCCCACTCGGGCATTCCATCTGCCACCCTCGACTCCGCTTTCAGCAATCGACCTTCCGTTCTCGCGGGATGAGGTCTACCTACGAACGAGGTCATCCGGACCGCTGCCGCCTTCCACCTCTCTCTCGTCGCTCGTCAACGTGGCAGCAGGACTACCCATCGAGCTTCAAGCCGTTCCTCGACTGCTAGGTGGAAAAGGTGGTTTCGGTTCACAGCTTCGAGCCGCCGGAGGACGAATGTCAACGGCAAAGGCGACCAACGTGGATTCATGCCGTGACTTGTCCGGAAGGAGACTGGGGACTATCAAGGAGGCTCAAAGGTGAGCGGTTCTTCTGCAGAGTATACCATTATTTTCACACTCGTGCTGATATCCGCTGTGCAGACAAGCGGAGATCCTTGAATCGGAACATACCATTCGTGCTCAGGCTCAGGCAGCTGACAAGGCCAGGCTGGAAGCGCTCGAGCGAAAGCTAGGGATCACCCCGAGCGAATCATCAGCCGCTGGCGCGAGCTCGGACGGGATGAATGAGGGAAAGAGGCGCGTGGAGGATGTCAACCTGGAAGAGCTTGCAAGGAAGAAGCACAAGTTTGAGGACAACGAGTTCTTTGAGGAGAGTAGGGAGATCAATGAGAATGTCCGAGCGGCAGTGAACAAGGGTGAGCCTTAACACTTTTGCGATTCATAATTGTGCTGACGCTCCTCATCTAGCTTTGCTCCTCAAGAAGAAGAAGAAGCCTGTGAAGGACGCCTCGGGGGAGAACAAGAGCAAAGCCACATCCTCCCAGAAGGTGGACAGCGTAAAGAAGGCGCAGGATAAGCTGGCCATGCCTCCTCCTCCTGTGGCAAATGTCGCCTAGGGCGTAAATGATTACCGTGTCAGGAATGTTGTATCTGCATGTATATATAGCGGTCCTGATTGACAGTAGCCGGGCGTGGGTAGGACTAAATGGGCCGGGAAGCGGATTCTTCGCGGCGCTATGTGCCCGCACTGCGTATGCGTTCTTTCATGAACAGGTGAGCAGCAGACCACGATGCGATACCCTGATCAGCTATAGCTGGCTCGTTCCCTATACCCCTAGCTTTATAGGTGCGAAGCAGGTGCAGCATGAGCGAAACCTGAGGGCTCTGACGGTACGGCGTGTCGCTCCCGAGGGCGCGTCGTCGCACGACACATACACCGTCCTCATCGTATTGCCCTACGCGGACACATGCCACACGAGGAGCTCCCACGGCGTGTACTCTCTCAGTCTACGTCGTGTCCTCCACCCGTTTGGTCCATTTTCATTCGCGTTGGGTACTCGGCTCGACGCGACGTCGCCGGGCTACAAGCAGCGGCTTCAACATGCTGGTTTTGGTGGTCCTCAACGGGTACCCGGGAGTAGGCAAGCTTGCCATCGGGCGCGAGCTGGCGTAAGTGCCCTTGAGGTGTATCAGCCTGTACTGATCACCCTTGTAGTAAGCTACTGCCCCGCAGGATCTTCAGCAATCACCTTCTACTTGACGCGGCAAGTGCTCTCTCCGACAGGCGTGAGGCAGGGTTTCAGCATCTGAGGAGAGAGCTGGTACGTGTCATTCAGCAACGCAACACGTCGCGTTTGCTTATACTCTGCAGCGAAATGCCGTCTTCCGCTCATTGTCCCATCTGGACCGCTCGAATCGCACCTTTGTCATTCTCACCGAACAACAATCTTCGAGTGTGTCCGGTGGTCGAGTCATGGAGGAGTAGGCTGAAGCGAGTCGCCAATTGGGTGCCTTGCTTGTTTCTGTCGTTTTGACGTGTCCGCAAGAGGAGAACGAGAAGCGTCTGGTCAATCGAGCCTACAGGGATCCACACTCGACCAAGCTATGTGATCCGGTCATCCTCAGGATCATCCGAGATACCGAAGACATCTACCACTTCACGAATAACGCGGCTATGGAGTTCGACCTGGATGTGGGGGAGGGCACGGAATATGACGCTGCCAAAATGATCGAGAAACGAGTGGTGGATCATGTGAACGCGATAGGTGTACCATCTGCCTCAGTGTAATGATCGTGGCGGAGTGTCACTCTGTTGTCGCCAGTAGCCATCACGAGCGACAGGCATAGCCACACCAGAGCACCCCATACCTTTGCGCGACATATGCAAAATGATAGGAGATTCGCGCGGTTGTCTTCTGAAGACGTCAGTACTCTGCAGCGACCCCCTCCCCAGGGTCAGTTACGTGACCCATCGGCCTAGCTCCCGGTCAAACGCCACCAGATAAGCAAAGTTTATCATCAGCTTCTGTTGTCGAGTGGAGTGCGCATCCCAGCGTGAACCCGGGTGCAGGCGATGCATCCGCACACCGTGCGGGTAACGAACGTTGACTCGATGCACGTTCTTATCACCTTCACAACTGTAAACATTACCTCTGTCCATCCCATCAACCATCTGGCCCGCTGGCTCACATTCGTTTACGCGTGGCTCGTGTCTCTTCTTCTCCCCTTAGACAGGTACTTTGGTGCATACAAGGATCGACCTTCACACAAATAGATTTATAGATAGACCTCACGCACGATTGATCCGCCTGTCGCTCGACGCCAGTGTCAGTCATACGCCCGTCCCCAACTCCACCGACTGATCGACTGGATCACCCAGCCCCTTTCCCCATATCTTCTCGTCCGACAACATCGCATCGCGTCGGACGTGGTATATATAGATCACAACGAGGACTTGGCCACCCTGGTGACACGACCTGCACACCGACTACCACACACTGGATCCTTTGCCTGGTGACACACTTTTGTACACTCTGCACCCCCCTTTGACTAGTTCATTGCGATCCAACCGCCGACGCACGTTTCTGATCGGCTCGACTGGAAGACAACAGAGATATATTGCGGTGCTCTCTTCCTCCCTGGTAACGCGTCTCCACTGCATCCCTCCAGCTCAAGGCCCTGCAAGATGTCCTACATCGCCCGACAAGAACCCCTTACCACCATCAGCACCGACATCACCCCTGCTCTCTCCCCTTCCAACTCGCTCGGTCCCTCTCCCGCCTTTTCGACTGTGCTCCAGTCCCCAGCGGTGTCCGAGTATGACCTTCCCGACCCGTTCGACAACATCGATGCTGGTGAGAAGGGCAAAGACGAATGGCACATCCCCGAATGCTGGGGTCATCGCGGTGTGAGTCAGCGTCAGAAGATGTCGTCAGCATGGCGGGGCTAATTGTGCATGGCCCTAGGCATCCGCTTCGTTCCGTGAGTTAATAGGGCTGATGCTGAGCGACATCACCACTAACCTGTATGATAGCTGAGAACACGCGCGCCTCCTTCATCGAAGCGTGCAAAGCCGGCGCTGACGGTATCGAGACCGGTGAGTCGGACTGGGAAGTGGAGCTAGACGTCCGTCTGACATATATCACAGACATTCACATAACCGCCGACAACGTCCTCGTCATGTTTCACGACCCCGAGCTGCATCGAACGACCGACGGGGAGGGTCTGATCCATAAGCAACCATGGACCGGTGTGCTGGAGTGAGTCCCTTCCGTGTGCACTCGTACTAGCGCTCACGTCAGCAAAACCAGACACGTACGCACCAAGGCAGCTCCTCATCAGCCCATTCCCAAGTTCACCGAGGTCCTCGACATCTTGCTTCAACCTGAAAACATGAATGTCAAGCTGAACGTCAGTGTCTCTTCGGCTTTTCCCTCACCGTTCCTGCTCCCACCTCATCCCCGTTCCACCTCGAGCTCAGCCCTATCGCTCGCTCGCTGCTTTCACAGCGCCAAACCCAAACAGTGCACAGCTAATCGTTGGACCCTATCAAACGGGTCGCTTCTCGCAGATTGACTGCAAGGTTGAAAACGACCCAGTCAAACTCTTTACCCTGATCAAGGAGACTCTGGAGGCGTACGAGGGGTGGCAATATACTCTAGCACCCAGGCTGATTCTGGGTATCTGGCATGTAAGTTGGTGAAAGCGTCCTGACGGCAGGGCGAGATCCGTTGACAGAAGCAGCCCAAGTTCATCCACCCCGCCACGACGATTCTGCCCTTCCTTCCCCGCTTTGCCATCACCATGTCTATTCCGCAAGCGAGAAAGTACTTCTTCGAGAACGTACACGGTTTTAGCGTCTTGTACGAAGCGCTTGCTTCGTCCGCTGGCGCCAAATTCCTGGCGGAATGCAAAGCCTCAGGCAAGGACATCTGCGCCTGGACCGTTAATTCGGGCGAAGAGATGAGGCAGTGTAGTCGATGGGGCATCAGGAGTGTCATTAGTGACAAGCCTGAGCTGTGGCGAGAGATCAAGGCCGAGGTGAGTTAATGGATTGCGATGGCGGCCAGGCGCTCAAAGACTCCTACAGATCAAGACGGATCGTGCGAAGGCCCTCAAGCCTACCCTGCAATCGTTCATCCTGCCTTTCCTGCAGTCCAAGAACTGGTGGTTCGCTTATGTGAGTGATGGCGCCATCAACAAATGACAAGGCTGAGCGGTTATCAGGAACGCCTCGCAAGAGAGGAAACAGAATACCTCGAGCGGGAAGGCGGCACATTCGACGTGGTCGTTCCTGCTGCTTCGCTGCGGATCGCTAGACCTGGTGCATTGTAGCGGATCGATTTTGGGATAGTTTCACGGACAATGCTTCGCTCTGTGCAAGTTTTCCTCTTCGCTATGACTTCTATGACTTTCTTCATCTGACTTTCCACCATCACCCGCCCATCCATATATATCTTACGCATTACACATTGGCATAGTCCCATACTCAAACATCGTCATCGCCTAATTCTTGCATTGTCCATCACCGTTTGTTTCTGGTATCGCTAGGATGCATCAGCTCGTTTGGCTGGTTGGGCGTCATGCCATTTAGTGAAAGCCCACTCAGCACGCTGTACAAGCCAGCCGGAATCTGAAGCTGTCTCAGGCTGTGTATCAGCGGCTGGCGTGCGAGGCAGTGTGGCAGTCTGGCTGGTGAGTGCGTGGCGGTCTTGCGAGCGACTGAGCGGCGAGTGATATGGTCTGCCTTCGCATTTATATATCGGCATACACAGCCTTATGCCCTTGGCGGGTATCAAACGGAGGCGAAGGATACGGCTGACCGCTTATTCACAAGTCCTCGAATCAACGCCAAAACGGCGCCGCACGGATAGTGATCGACACGGCACGGCACGGCGCAGAACCGTCATTGACCGAAGATCCGCCACTGCACTTGAAGACGTCCAGTGCAGCTTATAAAGACTGGTGTAACCCTGTCAATCACAACAACCGACCGCCCCGCACGAGTGCGAAACGCCATAAACGCCTTATCGACTCTCAACCGCGCCACAACCAAGATGCGACACATCTTGGCACTCGTGCCACTCTTGCTTCTGATCCAACCGGGCGCCATGGCCCAATCGCGTAGAGCGCTCCCGTTACCCACTTCCTCCCCGTCGTCCAATTCTTATGCTGATGACCCGAGCTCGACGGCGTACCTCGCCAAGGTGATCCAGTATCAAGCTGAGAAGAGGGCGCAGACGCATCATCATCCTGCTGCGGTCGATTTTGGATCGCGAGGGCCCGATGCGGCACTGGGTGATCAGGGCCCGGCGCGGCTGAAGACGCGGAATATAGGCACGGTAGATAAGGTCGATATCGACTCGAATGGGAGACCACCCAAGGTCCTCTCTGGGCTACGAGGGGTTCAGCAGCTGCCCGAACTAGGGGGTGAATCGGGATCGTCTTATATTATTACCGGCGAGAAGCCGGTCAAGGCTTTGCCACACTCGTCAGATCCCTACGATGGGCTGTCGCATCAACTGGCGACTGAAAAGGGTTTTGAGACTGGGAAGGAGATACACGTCAGGGCGGAAGACGAAGTGGGATCGTCTTTTACCAACTCGGATGGGAAGCCGATCCAGGATCTGCCAAGCTCAGCAAACCCTTACAGCACGCTCAAGCGGGGTGGTGACGTGAACGTGGGACATAGGAAGGAGGGTGGGTCCGGAGACGATGGAAGGCTGGTGGTGGCAAGGGACGGGGTGGTGGGGTCGTCGTATACCAACTCTGGCGGCAAGCCCCTGGACGATCTGCCTGGGGTGCGGGACTGGCCTTCCTTTCACAGTATCCAAAGTAGGGACGGAGTCGTTGGCTCGTCTTATACCAACTCGGGAGGTAAACCGCTCGAGGATCTGCCAGGTGTGCGGGACTGGCCTTCCTTCCATGGTCTGGGACAGCGTGACGAGGACAACTATGCCAGCCAGGAAGACGAGGGCGATCCCGCGGATGCTGGCGACCGAAAGAAGAGGGATGTGCAGGGGACTCCTGGGGACGCGGACACTCGTCGGTCTCGCTCCAGATCTGGGACGGAAGGAGGCAGGAAGATGAGTCCTACGGGGGATCACGACGTCAGTGACGACGAGGACGAGCGGGTTCCGGCAGACGAAGACGACAGGGACACGCATACGACACATGGGGAGAGCCATCGCCGATCATATCATCCTGGGACCGGGCATGCCGTGACGATGCCGAAATGGGCGAGGACGAGGACGATAGAGCCTCGCGATTTGATGCCCGCCACGCTGAGAAGATCACTGGCGTGGGCCATATGGCCGACGGTCTACCGCTTACCAATGCCAAGCGAATGAGGCTGGGACTTCCCCTCAAGCCTCCACCCATGGTCGCCATCGCAGCAGACGGAGGCAGTGCCGCAGCTGGAGCTGCTGGCGCGGGGCAAGGGACAAGCAGGGGGAAGAGCAAGCACACCTTGGGTCAACGGGCCCGCGTACTGCCGGAGCAAAGCCAGTTGTACGGAGCCGACGATCAGGGGATCTGAATAGATGACAACCCCCCCCCCCCCTCCCCGGGTATGCTTGACCCGGGCTCGGGTGACTAACCTTTCCCACATGTACGCCTGTGTTTACCGCCTATACCCCGCAACCATGCACCGTGGTCATAGCGCTGCACCTTTGCGATCAATCGTATTCATGTTTTGTTTTTGCTTCTCACTACCGACGTGAAATCATACAAGGATGAATCAAACCCAGCTACCCAAGTCAACCCAGACACGAGTCCATTTTGCCCGCCTCGACCTAAAGGGGGATACCACACTTGCCAGAGACGTTGATTTGCACCGCCTTGATCTCGCAGTAGTTTTCAAGCGCGTACTCTCCGAGCTCTCGACCGAGACCAGACTGCTTGAATCCACCGAAGGGGATCTGAGGGTGGAGCTCGTTGTAACAGTTGATCCAGATGGTACCGGCCTTGAGCGAACCGGCCACTCGGGTCGCTCGGCTGATGTTGGTGGTGAAGACGGCAGAGGCGAGACCGTAGACCGAGTCGTTGGCGGAGGCGATAACCTCCTCCTCGGTCTCGAAAGGTGAGATGACGACGACGGGGCCAAAGATCTCTTCTCGGACAATCTTCATGTTGGCGGTGACATCGCTGAAGATGGTGGGCTCGATAAAGTATCCGGCGTCACCGTGTCGCTTGCCACCGGTGACGATCTTGGCACCTTCCTGCTTGCCGTGGTCGACGTATGACATGATTCGGTCGTACTGGAGCTGAGAGACCTGAGGTCCCTGGTAGGTGGAGGGCTCGAAGGGGTCGCCGACCTTGAGCGAGGCGGTGGCGGTCTTGAAGGCATTTACGAACTTGTCGTAGATGGGCTTCTGGACGTAGATTCGAGAACCGGCACAGCAGGTCTGACCGTGGTTGAAGAAGATACCCTGGGCGGCGTACTTGACGGCCTCGTCAAAGTCGGCGTCCTCGAAGATGATGTTGGAGCCCTTTCCACCAAGCTCAAGAGAGACTTTCTGCGAGGGGGTCAGCGTAAACTCGGTGTGTGAGGATATGTCCAGCTCACCTTGATGTTGGAGAGCGAAGCCTGCTCCATGACCTTCCGGCCGACGGCGGTGGAACCGGTGAAGGCGACCTTGTCAATGTCGGGGTGAGCGGCGAGGGTGGCACCGACGGTGTGACCGTAACCAGTGACGACGTTGACGACTCCGGGAGGCACACCGGCCTCGTCGAAGAGCTTGGTCATGTACTGAGCGGTGAGCGGGGTGAGCTCGGAAGGCTTGATGACGACGGTGCAACCGGCGGCAAGGGCGGGAGCGATCTTCCAGGAGAACATGAGGAGGGGCTGAGCGGGGGTCAGCGCCATCGAGGATGGAATCTCGGCAAGCATGCAACTCACGAAGTTCCAGGGGATGATCTGTCCACAGACACCGACGGGCTCGTGCTTGGTGTAGGCAAGCTTGGCCTCGGTGGTCTCGATGACCTTTCCGTGGATCTTGTCGGCCCATCCACCGTAGTACCTGAAGGTCCTGGCCGACTCGGGAACGTCAAAGCCGTAGGCGGCGGAGAAGGTCTTTCCGTTGTCGAGAGCCTCGATGGAGGCGAGGATGGCAGCGTCTCGCTCCATGAGCTCGGCAATCTTGATCAGGAGCTCCCCCCGCTTGAAACCGGGAGTGTGGAGACCCCAAACCTCGTTGAAGGTCTTGTGGGCGACCTTGACGGCCTCGTCGACGTCGGCACCCATACCTTCCGAGATCTCGGTGAGGACCTTTCCGGTGGTGGGGTTGAAGACACTGGCAAGGGGTCAGT
Organism: Kwoniella sp. DSM 27419; assembly: GCA_036428645.1. Lineage (NCBI taxonomy): Eukaryota > Fungi > Basidiomycota > Tremellomycetes > Tremellales > Cryptococcaceae > Kwoniella > Kwoniella sp. DSM 27419. Next base: position 967,770 of record CP144080.1, on the reverse strand, counting down.
GGATGAGTCCAGGAGAGAGGCGACAAAGTACCACTCACTCGATGGTCTTGGCGCTCTTGTCGACAGAGGTGGACCACTTTCCGTTGATGTAGATACCCAAGGGGATCTCAACCTTGCCCTTGTAACCGGCGTGGTCAAAGTCGTGAGTGAACGTGGGGGCAGACATGGTGATGGACGACTGTTTCAAATGCTAGAAAAGGTGGGGAAAAGAGGAAAAACAGAGGAGCTTGCCCGGTGATGCTCGAGTGATAATGGATACAAGTGTGGGGAACGAAGCGGGCGAGAGTGAGTATGGAGGAGGAGGGGGAATAGACGTTTGCCGTCGGTTCGATATATATGTGCGATGTGATTCAGGATCCGAACGTGAATCCCACCATGGGCGATGGGCCGAGGACCGGGGTGGTGGACAGAACACGGGTCAACGAACCGACATTCCACCGGCACGACAAAAGACCGGAGACCAGTTGGACGAGCCATTGGGGATTCCATTTAGCCTATGACTGGCGGTTCTCCTCTCACCCCCCGGTGGTTCTGGCAGTTAGGAGTCTAGGTCACATGCAAAGGGTGGAGGCGGAGGCCAAGGGGGGGGGGACCAACGGGGTCAACGAATGAGAAGCCGAAGGTCAAGCGGTTTGCTACAGAACTCCCACCTCGGTGGCCATACCCGAAAGGGGGCGCTCTGGCCATCAGGGATCATTTCACCTTTACAAGATGACGTGAACCGCAGGGGGTTATTTACCCGGCGTAGCCTTTGGATCACAACTCAAAGCAGCTCGACTCGGCAAATCATTCAACCGGCTTCGATCGCAGGGAGCGGTTCAACCGAACACACCCGCTCTCATGCTCGTACAAGTGCCACTGAGGGCGGACGTGCGCCAAGTGGTCTGATCGGTAGTCGCAGATCAATCCATGCACGTAGCCGAGATTGCAGATCAACTGATGATATTCCCGACTGTGATTGGGCCGTACGGTCGCATGTACCGGTAATGGGGAGAAACCGACCGCCAAGCCCATAAGCGGGGGTGGGATGAGGGGAAAGGCGCGCCGGGGCCTTTTTCACGGTATGCCGCGCCTGATCTTGGCGTTATACCTGGCGCGCCTGACGCGGAGTTTTCCCAATCTCCATCTAACCACGCGACAGCCCTTTCGAGACGTCCAAAGGAAGGTGAACGTCTCCGTACAGAAGTGAACGTTTCATATCGAGTGTCCCTTGCACCCCACTGACAGCCAGCATGTCTGCTTCGCCAGCCGATGCGGCCAAGAAGTCCCAATGGGTGAGAGCAGCTCCCTCTCTGATATCGAAAGGACCCCTCGCAGAGCGCTAACCCTCCTTTAGAGCACTCACAAAAACGCCGACGGCCGAGTGTACTGGTCTCACGCGGTAACCAAGCAGAGTGTATGGGAGAAGCCTGACGAGCTCAAGACTCCTTTCGAGGTGAGCTCAATAGCCTTGTTAGTGACATGTGTTATAGTCAACTCACTACTGCGCCATGCAGAAAGCTCTGGTCAAGACTCAGTGGAAGCAGTACACCTCCAAAGACCGACCGTACTATGTCAACTCGGTCACAAAGGAGACCAAGTGGGATCTCCCTCCCGAGCTGATCGAGCTGAAGAAGGAGGTAGAGGAGAAGGAAGCGAGGAAAGCCAGAGGTCTTTCCAGGTCGCCCACGCCAGAGGACATCAGGGAGCTACGGGCCTCCGCCGCGAATGCTTTGGCGCCATATCGCGGACCAGGATCCTCCGCTTCGCCCGCGAGCGGGTTCGGCTCGGGTACTCCTCATGCTGCCTCGCAACAGACACCTGTGATCCCGGCGCACGAGGTGATCACTATGCCTCCGGGCGGTTTCCCCACCCACGAAAAGGCCGAGGAAGCCTTCATCTATCTGCTGAAGCGGGAGGGCGTCAACGAGAACTCTACCTGGGATCAGACCATGAGGAAGATCATCATGGACCCGCTCTACAAGGCATTGACGACACTTGCGGAGAAGAAGGCGGCTTTCGAAAAGGTAAGCAATCGTATCCTGGAATTATAGTGCAGTCATTCATCCTTTACTCGCTCAGTTTACCCACTCCATCGTTGAAGCCCGAAGACAAGCCAAGGAAGCGCGCATCGCCAAGTTCCGCCCCATCTTCCACAAGCTCTTCTCGTCTCATCCCGAGATCAAGAGCTACTCGACGATGAAAACCGCCGAGCGGGTCTTTGCTGGAGACAGGTACTGGCGCGAGGCACAGTACGACGAGCGGGCTCTCATCCTCGAGGAATACGTGGACGACCTCCGGCGCATGGAAGAGGTGCGCCGAGTATCCTCATAACAAAGCAGATTATGCTGACCCAGTCGCATAGTCCGCTGAGCGTCAATCGCGTGAGCGAAACATGAAGGCGCTCTCCGACCTCATCCGAACCCTGGAGATCTCAGTCTCGACGAGGTGGCGAGGCGCTCACGACCTGATCGTCTCATCCGACGTGTTCAAATCGGATACCGAACTGCAGAAGATTGAGACCATCGACATGATCACCGTGTATGACGACTACGCCCGACAGCTCGAAGCAGAACATGAGGAGGAGTCCAGGAGGCTTCGTATCGAACACGTCAGGAAAGCTCGAAAGGCCCGAGAAGGATTCAAGGCGCTTTTGCACGAGATGCAAGAGGCGGGTACCTTGACCCGGACCAGCAAGTGGAAGGACACATATAAGCAGGTCAAGGCGGACGAGCGTTACACCGCTCTCCTCGGACTGCCGGGGTCGAGCCCGCTCGATCTGTGGATGGACGCGGTCGATGATCTCGGGGAGGAGACGTCTCATGCAGCGGACAAGGTGCAACGGGCTTTGAGCATGGAGGGGAAAGAGATCAAGCTTGATACAAAGTATGAGGAGCTGGACGGCTGGATCAGGGAGCTGCATATCGATTCGCAGATTGAGGAGAGGCTCAGAAAGGAGGTGTTCGATCTGGTCAGTTCAGTCGGTTGGTCAACGTAGTCTTACCGCGCTGACTGTGATGACCCCCTGCGCAGGTCCATGGACGTCTGAGGCAGGCTGCTGAAGATGAGGTCCGCCGGGCGGAGCGCAGACGACGACACAGGATCGATGACCTGCGATATGCCTTGAAGAAAGTCAGCAGGCATATTGACCTGGACATGACGTACGAGAAGGTGGGTTGATTGGGTGTATCGCTCAGACGGGAAGCTGATCAGACTACCTAGGCTCTCCCGCATATGAAAGACTTGCAAGAGTTCAAGGACGTCCCAGAAGAATCTGACAGGCAGGCGGCGTTCGACAAGTACATCAAGAGGCAAAAGGAGAAACTGCGAGAGGCCGAATCGTCCGAAGTCGGTTCGGCCCGAGGGCACGAGCACGGCGACCGTCGGGATCGCGAGCGGGAGCGTGAGCGAGATGGCGAGAGGCGAGATCGGTACGAGAAGGAGAGGGAACGGGACAAGGACAGGAGGTACTCTTCTTCCGGCGCTGGCAAGATGGACGTGGATGAGGGCGAGGAAAGAGAGTACAGGATCAAGAGCGATCATCAGCGTGAGCGGGAGCGAGGGGACGACAGGGAGAGGGAGAGGGACAGGGACAGGCGTGAGAGGGATAGGGATAGGAGGGACTCGTACCGCGACAAGGAGAGGGAGCGGGACAGGGATAGGAAGCGAGGCTCAGTCGAACCGGAAGGCAAAGGCCGAGAAAGGGATCCGAAGGTGAGTCTATGGCGGCGGGGGTGGTACTTGTATTCTCAGCGATGATGCTAATCTACGTGAGTGCAGCGACGACGAACATCAGTGTCTGGATCGAAGAGAGACGACGGCGAGGTGGAAGAGGGCGAGATCTAAGGTGGCAGGGTCGCTTTGGTGGCAGGGTCGCAAAAGCGACAAGCAGGCGATGCGAGAGATGCATATGTGCTCGAGCGATTGACCACGCTCGGCGACTACAGGTTTCACGGCTATTCTACAGCTTGCCCATTCCCATCCCGTCTAGTCAGCTAGCCTACTCGGCCTTTCTCTTCTTCTTCTTCTTCTTGAGATCTATTCCCGAGCCTGATCCACCGTCGACCTTGCCGAGTTTCTGAGCAGGCGTCAGCATGAACCAAGGAGTCAGAACGAGTGGGGCCACCGCGCACACGACCCACCTTGTTGAGCACTCGCTGCAATGCACGTCGGATCTCGCTGTTCTCCGGGAATGTCGTCGGGTCGAAATACGTCGGGGCGTACTCCAGTAACCATTCCGGTCGCACGTCCGTCACCGTTCGAATGAACTGGGGACAGGGGCAAGGGGTCAGCTATGCGACCGGAGCCAAATGATCAGACGATGCAACGGGTCAACTCACGTTGGCGGTGGTCAACACAAACTCGTTGTAGATGACCCATTCGGGGGTCGTGTCGAGACCGCACGAGAGGTGCAACCGCACGACCTGGTTGTCCTTGACGGTGGTGTAGCTTCCCTTCTCGCCCTCCTTGTGCGCCACTTGCATGAAGAACCCGCAGGTCAGGGCCTGTCGGATGTTGTTCCAGTAGTTCCTGTCCTCAAACGCGGTCGAGCACAACTCCAAGTCGTACTTTTCCATCGCCCGCTTCAGCTGCGTCCGCACGTTGTCGGCCTGGGCCAGCGATCGCTGGTTCAGGTAGTTTTGCCAACACCACGTCTTGACGTCGTGCTCATTCGACTTGTAGGCGTGGTACACATTCAGCAGTGTGAGGTGGTCACCGTCTGGGTGAGTGAACTGCGCCTTGGCCAGGTCGGCCTCCTTTCGTTGAGAGGCGGGTCGCATAAAGACGTTCGGTACCGACAGCATGGCGGTGAGCGAGAGCATTTCGTTACTGCATCCGAACTCGGGGCTGACGATGAGCATCTTGGCGAGCTGGAATGATCGTGAGAGTCAGCTGGGTTTCATCCTTCGCCACTGACAGACGGCGCTTACCTGAGGGTCCAAGGGGAACTCTGCCATGATCTCTCCCAGAGGCGTCAGGTTACCGTCATCGTCCAGCGCAGCAAGGTAGTGCAAAAGCTCGAGAGCTCGCATGATTGTTTCGGGAGCCGGCGCATCTGCGGGTCGGTCAGCGCGGTACTCAGTAAAGCTAGAGCAGACTCACCCATGTAATCGAAGTGCACCAGGTCCTTGATGCCAAGCTTGATCAATTCCAACACAGTATTGGCCAAGTTGCTTCGAAGGATCTCCGGGTGAGTCTGCTCCTCCAGCTCCTTGACAAAGTCCCTCTCGGTGTATAGCCTGAAGCATTTGCCGGGCCTCGTTCGACCGGCTCGACCGGCTCGCTGCATCGCTGACGCCTTTGAAATAGGCGACACCAACAGACTCTCCACTCGGATTCGGGGGTTGTACACCTTCTGCTTGCAGAATCCAGGGTCGACCACGTAGACGATACCATCAATGGTGAGCGACGTCTCGGCGATGTTGGTGGAGACCACGACCTTTCGTCCGGGCATGCCGTCGTCCTTTCGGGCGGGAGGTGCCGGGTCAAAGATCCGTTGTTGCTGATGAGGTGGTAATGACGAGTAGAGCGGCACGACGAGCAGCGGGCCTCCCATGCCTTTCGCTGCCAGTTCGTCTCCCTCGGCTCGGATCTTTCTGCAGGCATCTTCAATCTCCTCTTCACCGGTCAAGAACAGCAACACGTCTCCCTCGTCTTCGGCCTGGTGAATGAAGAGGACGGTCCGGATGGCAGCTTCGACGTAATCGTTTTCGGGCTCCTGAGTGAAGAAGGTCTCGACGGGGAAAGTTCGTCCGGACACCTTGACGACGGGTGCGATTCCGGTCGGTTGACCATCGCCAAAGTATTTCTGGAACTTTTCCACATCAAGAGTAGCGGACATGACGATGATCTTGAGGTCGGGTCGTCGCTTGGCAATGTCCTTGAGCAGGCCCATCAAGATATCCGTAGCCAGTGTTCGCTCGTGCGCCTCGTCCAGGATGACGGTCGAGTATCGCTCGAGCAGCGGGTCGTTCATGGCTTCTCGCAAGAGCATACCATCGGTCATGTACTTGAGGAAGGTGGTGCCCTGCTCGGTCATGTCTTCGAATCGGATCGAGTAACCGACCTGTTTTCCGAGTTGCACTGTGGCGTGTCAGCGGTGGCCTGCTTTGCCCAATAGGCTGAGCTGAAGCGAAATGCTCACCGTCCATCTCGTCCGCGACACGCTTGGCCACACTCATCGCGGCGACCCTTCGAGGCTGGGTACAAGCCACCATCTTGCCCCGTAGCATGGGCAGGTCCGAGTAACAGACAAACTGAGGGATCTGCGTCGTCTTTCCTGAACCGGTCTGACCTTCCATGACGGTGATCTGGTTCTCCGAAAACACGGTGAGGAACTCTTGCATCTTCTGGTACACCGGAAGACCTTTTCGCTGCTCAAGGATCTTCTTGTAGGAGGCTGAGAAGGGGACCAAGCCCTTGAACGGGTTCACCTCGCCGTCCTATGATCGCGCCTGGTCAGCTTCATCTAGGATATGATACCAGCCCACTCACCAAGATGTCCTTGACCTGCTGAGTCGAGACCTTCCTGGGCACAAGACCGTTCAGAGGGTTATTTACCTTGCCGCCAGCAGCGGAGCCATTGGCCCCGGTGGCGTAGCCATTGCTAGAGGACGACGCGTTCATACTGCGGTGTGCGCTGAGGAGCGTGTCAGCCGGTGCTTCGGCCCAGTCACGCGTAGATCCACGCCACACTCACAGGTAGGGGTTCTCCACGGGGACAGAGGATGACGCTTCGGCGGTCTTGGATCGCTTGGAAGGGGGCTCGGCCATGCTGTGGTAATGGTCGAGGGTGCAGAGGGGTGTAGGAATGAAAGCAGCGAGGATGGTATCGATCGGATCAACAGCTCATACTCGGGTGGAAAGCTACAAAAATCAGAATCATGCGCTGAAACTTAGGCGTGCGGGTGGCAAGAGGGTATCTCGCGCGAGCCTATGTCACCAAGTGGAGGTCGCTGCGTCACCGTCGATGGATGTGCGGTGTTGACCTTTGTTCAGACCTCTATCAAGCTTCTTCAAAGCTCGCTATGCCTGGACTCAAGCCCACGCAGCAGGGTGAGTGGCTCAGATAGGGCCTAGGGTCAGCGCTGAAGGCATTCACGCAGATATCGATCAATTTGTCGCAATCACCCAAGCCAGCCACGAAGACGCGACCCACTTTCTAGAAGCTGGAACGACCCTCGAAGTAAGTTGACTGACGTAGGGGGTTAGGTGGGAAGGATGGCTGACCACCCATCAGGGAGCTATCGAAGACTTCTTTGCGACGCAGACAGCTGCTGGACCAGCTGTTAACGCGGACTCGACTGACGATCTCGACGACGAAGCAGTAGACGACATCATGTCTGACCAACCTACTGAGCAGGGTCGATCCCAACAGCCTGCCCCCGGTGCAGGTACCGGAGCTGGCAGGACCCTGGCCGGGGAGCCTGCGAATGAGGCTCTTCCTGCTGGCTGGGGGAAGCCGCAGCGCAGTCAGTTCGGCCGACTCAACACCAACGATGATGGCGATGACGATGATGATCACGGCGGTGACGAGCCTGAGGAGCTGTATGCGGGAGGTGGTAAGAGGTGAGTTTGCCCTTGGCGCTTTCGTTCTTACCTTTCCCTTGGCTCGCTGACACCGTACAGTGGGCTTGCAGTGCAAAACCCCAACAACCCTCAAGGGGGTTCCGGCAACTCGATCGTTGACAACATCCTTCGTATGGCTGGCGAGTGAGTGCGCTGCGGGACTACAAGCCAGGTGAACGCTCACGCCGAAATGCAGGAACGGAGCGAGGACACCCTCAAGCGATACCGCCGCCGGCACACCTTCCGTATTCAGAGGTACCGGTCATACCCTCGGCTCCGACGAAACTCCCTCTACGCGAGTTCCCGCTGCCGGTACGGGCGCACAAGGCTCCGGTGCGCCCCGAGTGACTCCCACCAGTTCATCCGCCATGGACTCGCTCATCGCGTCCATGTTTGGCGGCGGTCGTGCGGCTCCCCCACCTCCGGCCGAGGATGACCCGGACACGGACGACGACGAAGGTGACGAAGGCGTCAAGACCCGTCGTTTGACCTTTTGGCGAAACGGTTTCTCCATCGAGGACGGACCGCTGTTGCCGTACGATGACCCGCAGAACCAGCAGCTCTTGCAGGCGATCGAGTCGGGTCGTGCTCCGCCCAGCGTGTTCGGGGTCCGATACAACCAGCGCTTGAATGTCGAGGTGGCCCAGAGGAGGCGAGAGGATTATCAGGCCCCTCCCAAGAAGCCCATGAAGGCTTTCGGCGGTTCGGGAAACAGGCTCGGTTCGCCCGCGCCCGAAGTCAGCTCCTCCTCCCAGGGCATGCCCGGGAGTCTCCCGCAGGGCATCCTGGTGGGTGGGTCCGGCTCGGGAGCGAGCACACCCAGGTCTGGCGCGGCGAACTCGGCCTCGGCGCCTTCTGCCGGACAGACAGAATTCAAGGTGGATGATAGCCAGCCCACGACCAGTATCCAGCTGCGACTGGCGGACGGCACGAGGTGAGTATGGGTGGTAAGGCGCAAGGCAACAGTCGCTGATGCGGTCGCAGGATGGTCGCAAAGGTCAACTTGACCCATACCGTCGGGGACTTGCGCAACTACGTCGCAGCGTGAGTGTCTCGATGGGAGTGGATCGGGCCCGTCTGACGTCGACTTTGAACAGAGCTCGACCGGATTCACGACCGTTCCTCCTCCAGACCACCTTCCCCAGCCGAGAGCTGTCGGATGAGAAGGAGACTGTCCAAGCGGCCAAGCTGCAGAACGCCGTGGTGGTCCAGCGATTCACCTAGGCACTGAGGCGTGGTTGGTCGAAGTGGACTGAAGGTGGACCCGTAGTGCCGTGGTGAGGAAGACTCCGTAGTACAGCAGCAAGCATGCATTTGTGTATTTATTACAGCCGTGTATTTTGTACCGAAGATCGCGCTGCATCATATATACACTCAAGACTAAGACGCCTCGTTCGAGATGACAGGCACAGACGTGGTAGACGCCGAAGACAACAGTTTCGACATCGGCTGAGCGTAGGCCAGAGACCGCTTGACGTAGAATAGCATGTAGGCTTTCTGAGCCAGGACCGAGGCGAGCGTGGTGGGCGTGACTGTGCGAGGGGTAAGCGGTGGCAGATCACCCAACACAGAGGGCGCATGACAGACAACAGACAAGCCACACGTACCCTTATCATCATCACAATGCCACCATTCCTCTCCCTCCCTCACGTCCGCCCAATAATGGCCATTATCCAGCTTGCCCTCGTGCGTCACCACGGCGAACAGGTCGTAAAGGAAGAGCGAGTCGGGCAGGGGCTCGCCGCTGGCTTCGCTACCGTGACCCTCGGTAGATCCCCCACCATCAGCCTGGTCCGCTGCGCCGGGCCCGACGGCGTGCGAGTCGACATAAGCACGCATGTTCAATGTCGAGGGGAACTTGACGTGCGTCTCGATCTTGGTCGAGGTCGTCGCCGAGTGGTGGGCGAAGCGCTGGCGTACGTTTTAGCGGTACTTCAGGCAGTAGACAGCAAGGAAGAAACTTGGAACTCACTTTCAGCTGGAACGAGAGCACGGGCGCGAGCTTCTTGACGGAGAATTTACGAATGGCGACCTGATGTACCGCAGTGGTCAGCTCGGGGATTCGCGCAAGACCACTCTCCGACCCACTGTAGCCGGCCCACCGCCACAGCTTGAACACTCATACCCTCTACCCCCGGACTCTGGCCCGCCCACACGCTCGGGCGCACAGAACCGTCTGAGAAGCCCGGCAAGCGTCAATGGGCCTACCGACCCGTTCTGTCCCGGACCGACACCTTCCGATGACGAAGTCGACGCGGTCGAAGACATGTTGGAAGTCGAGTTGGTCGATGGCGGCAGTGGGAAATCCAGCTGTATGTCTAATATCGGATCGATGGTGGACGATGTCGTCGAGCAGGACGAGCAGGTCACAGAGGACATGAGGGATCCGGCGAATGTTTGGTCTGTCCGAGTCAGTCAGGCCCACGATCCGGACCGATGGCACAGCTCACGAGCGATACAATTGCAACTCGACAACTGCCCCTTGGCATGGGCGTGGATCTGATCCAACGCGGCGAGGAAGAACGAGTGGGCGTCTGAGGGGGAGGCGCTGGGTCAGCAGGTCATGCGAGCGAGCTTGAAATAGACCTACCCTGCTGGCCGTGACCTTCAAGCTCGGCACTCGCGTGCCACATGGCGTACAACATCGTGATGGGTCCATAGGGCGACTTGTCCTCGTTGTAGAACTGCAGGACCGTCCCAGTCAGAGCGGTCTCCAGGCGGAGAAATTTACACACCTCTTCGAACGCCCGATCCATCTCGCAGCACATGCATCCCTTTTCTCTCTCCGGACCTGGGGGACCATTGCCCCCGTCGTTCGCGAGGAACGGCTTGCCAAGACCGAGACCCTTTGAGCCGTTCGGACAGACGTGCCGGTTGTGCTTGTCGGACAGAAAGTACGCTTTCAGCAACGGGTTGTGGATGAGGGATTGGAGGATGGCCGAGAGGAAGCATGTCTGGGAGAGGTTGAGCAGTGGTCGAAGTCCCCGACAGCTGTTCTTGCCCACTTCCCCCTCTTCGACCTTGACCATGTTGCTCGGGTTCCAAGCTTTCCAAGCGCCTCGACCGCGGCCTCGCCCCCCGCCCACCAGGCTGGGCTCACGAGACTTGTCGTGAGCCTCTTCCATTCGGATGCGCACCACGCGCAAGATGGACTCGAACGAGTCGGGGTAGATGGTGTCGGAACAGCCGTGGCAGTAGATCGCACCGGACGACGGGTCGGCGGCTGGGAGGTATCAGCTCGGCCGCGGCTAGACTGCCACTCGACGTGACCTACCGAAACCGCACTTCCCGTCGCTGTCTCGCCAGTGCGATCGCATGCAGTCCTTTGAGGCAGATGACGACGATGTCCCGGCGAATGGCAGGCAGCCGATGAAGGTGCAGGAGAGGCAAGCCCAAGGGCGGGTCAACGGGGTGGAGCAGGTTTGACATTCCGGCGGCGAGGTCTGCAAGGTGTCAGCGAGCCGAGAGGGTGAGAGGGTACAGGTCAGGTTATCGGTGCAAGGCATAGCCTCTTCCTGCCGGTGCAAGCCTACCAGACTCACCTTCCATCTCTTGACCCCCTCATTCGCGGATCCCCATCGCACAATCTCCACGAACCGCTTCTCCACCTCTGCCTTCTTCGTGGCGGGCGCGGATCCAGGCGCAGTCCCGTTTGCAACCGACCCATCCTGCCTGGGTTCGTTACCTGGCACCGGAGCTGCCGGCGAGGCGAGCAACGTCGAGAGATGGGTGCAGATGGAGGTATCGGTCCGGGCGAAAAGGGCGGGTGTGGCTGTGGTCGATGCTGTCATGGTGATGTCGTATGAGGGAAGTAGCGATGCCCAGGGTCGTCTCTCTCGGCTCGATTCACCTGGTCAGTGATGATAACGCTTCAGCCTTCTTGCAGGTGAACCAGACGATCCCACCCATTGATCTCTCTTTCTGTATATCCATCATCACCTCCGACTCTGTCTCTCTCTCTCTCTTGCAAAGTCAACCTCCACTCGCTGCCACGTGATTCCCACGGTGTACCAGGGGCGGGAGAGTGATTTTGATCCCGTCCAGACGCGTCGACAACAAACCCAGAGACGCGAACATGATACAACAACAAGATCACTGTGTAGTCTGCGTTGGTCGTGCATCTGTCCGTCTCATTGTGACACATTGGCTCAGACTCGCAGGCCGAGACATCAGGCGGACCGATCTGCCGCAACGACTCTCATCACCAATTTATACAGCACCGGCGCCCTCACCATGGCCAACCCAAACCCACTCCTCCAACCCCCGTTCTATGTCATCCCAGGGATCGACCCCAGCTCGCCCATCTCGGCGCAGACCGAGCAGATCGATCAGCTCAACACGCTGCTGCTGCAAGAGATCGACGCCAATTTCGCAAAGTTTCATCAGATCATCACGAGCAAGGTGTTGCCAGAGATCAAGAGGTTTGCCATCGCCGGGGAGCCGACGAGGGAGGCTGCGCAGGTGAGTCTGGCCGCCTAGTGTGTGTGTGGGTGGGACACGTGCTCATATACACCGGGGGCGGGGGAACAGTTCTGGCGGGCGTTCTTCGAGGCCGCCTCCGCGATCAGGTTGCCGAACCCTGGCGATACGACCTTGCCGGCGCAACATGACACCTCGACCCAGTATGACGATCATACGCTCACGCTGAGGCGCGACCCGAACGACTCGTCGGTGGCGCAGGACCACGGTCACCCAGACGACTCGGGATCGTTCATCTTTGACCCACCTGCCACGTCGTCCACGCCCATGCCGGCCGGCAAGCACTCGGGCGGTGGGCGAGGGGGTATCAACGAATCATGGGAGGACTCGATGGAATCGCCCTTCGACCGGATGGACAGGAAGCTGAGGGACGATCTCAAGATTGGCAAGGAGGCGGGATTCGGCTACGAAGGGACCAGCACCGACATGCCCACCCCGTCGTTGCCCAGCGGATACTCGCTGCCCTCGTTGGGTGGGGCCAACTCGACCGCCGACTTTACCGACGAGGGCCACTCGACGGGCACGGTCGAGACTTCTCAACTGGCCTTGGCGCAGGCTCAGCAGCAGGGTCGGAAGGACGCGCTTCGGCCGTCCTCGGCCACGCCAAAAGCCAACAGGAACGGGAGCAACCCCTTCGGAGCAGATTTCAACGGGATCGCCGACCTGCGATCCACCCCGCTCAACCCCAAGTCCAAGTCGGCCCGGGTCAAGACCGGGGAAAAGGGCAAGGACAGGGCCCGACCGCCCAAGGTGTCCATCCTGCCTGACGTCGACCTGGACTCGTCGTCGGACGAGGACGAGTTCAAGTACGCCTACTCCCCGCCGGTGACGATGAACTTTGGCGCGTTGCCCGATCGAGCTCAGGCCATGATGAAGGTGGCTCGAACCCCCGGCAAGTCGGCCGGCGGGCGCACGGGTCAGGGTCAGGGTCAGAGCCTGAGCCTGAGCAACGAGGGGGAGAAGCAGGCTCAGGATATCCTGGATGACCTGCTCGAGGAGATGCACTCTGTCCTGTCGCCGAGGTTGGCGACGCCAGAAGGGCTGAAAAGGTATTCCCTCCTGCCCGGAGAGATCCAGCCTGAGGGCAGGCTGCTCTTCCCGCCTGCGTCAGGGGCGTCCTACGGGGCGATCCCCGAACAGGTCGAGGGCGAAGACGACACGTTCCATCCGTCCGGGGCGGCGCAGCATCACGGCGGCGCGAACCGGCAGTCATTGGCCGACACGTCGTACGGATCCGACCTGGGCGACGAGATCCAGCCCGGGGCCGTCTACTCTGTCGACGAGGGCTCGTTCGCCGACGAGTCGTTCGACTCGGACGACGATGATGGTCTGTCGCATCCCACCACCGCCACCGGCACGGGCACGGTCGGGACCGTGTCCAGTCAGCCGTACTCTGTCCACGACTACGACCACGTCATAGGCGGCGGTGGCGAGGGCGACCTGACCTACCTCTCTTCCGAAGGCGACATCACCACCACGTCCGAGGCCGGAGCCATCTTTGGCAGGCAACCTTCCAACCCGCCCTTGCGCCAGGCGCCACCTGCCACCTCGCTCGCGGGCAGAGAACACGCGTTCGAGCTGAGAAGGATGGACGAGATGGACACTTATCATGGTGGGAGGCTGGAGGACGCCGCGGGCAACGACGTGATGAGTAGTCCGACCCATATGGTCGGTCGCAAGGGGCAGTAGGTTGCTGTGTCGAAGGGGCGTGCTTCGTCGCGGCCCTACTTTAGATTCTTAGGGGACATTCAGTATCCGGGACACATGTATATTTGACGAGCAATACCTTGCCCTGCCACATAGAAATACCATGCTGCATACAAATCGCGATACAATGCTGATCTAGTGCAATAACTGTACATTGGAACCACCGGACCCTGTCGGGTTGCGCGGCAGAACCCCGCACACTACTCCTCCTCCTCACCCTCGAGCGGTTCATACTCTGGTTCTTCCCTTCCGCGAGTCATGTACCACCACCCAAACGACACCGCGGCAATGACGACGATCAGTCCTATGCCGGACAGCGTCAAGACGAGCCAGCCCCATCTGTGCCGCGATCAGCCTGTAGCCTTTTCACCGAGCGAGCTGCTAAATGTCACCAAATGACTTACCGTGAGAACCAGCTCGCTTGGTACGGTATCAAGACCTGATCAATCATGATCACCCCTCCACCCAGCGTCATTCCGCCCTTCCACAGCCTCTTCTGGCTCTCGTCGGCAGTATCAGCTCCGGCACCTCCCCCATGCTTGTGCTTCTTCATCGCCGCTACCCCTCCCGCACGCGACTTCCACCGCACGCTGGCACGCCCAGTCTGCCCTATCCTGGCAGAGTTGCTCTGGCCGTCCCCTCCCCTTGCTCCCCTGATACCAACAATGTATGAGTTATCGCCCGTCGCGCGGAATGCGATATCGCCATATTTGCTCTCGCCAGATAACAGTGTCGAGTACACCAGGTCGTCCTGGAGGGAGATCGGGTGACCGTCCCTCGGGACCGAGATCGGACTGTTGGATCGGGTCGAAGGTGCGGATGACGACGGGATGATGTGCAGCTTGAGCAGCGCGAGGAGCGCCTCCCGGTCTTCCAGATAATGCGTCAGGTTCAGCCCGCTAAAGGCTTTGTCTGTCGGCACCAGGACGGTATAACTTGGCAGAGCCAGATCCTCCATGTCCGGTTGGTCCGCCTCATCGCCTTCTGCCGACGTAGCCATCCGAACCCGGCCATCCAGCTGTACCCGCTGTACTTCCTCCATCGTCGGCTCCCTTCCTTCCAAGATCCAGCCCAGACCAGCGCGCTGCATCAGATCTCCCATCGTCGCTTGTCTAGACCCCCGGACCAGCTTGCCGACGCTGATCCTAACATCCGCCGGCATGATGACCGAGTCGATGGTGTGTATCACCCCAGTACTGGTCAAAGCGTCCTTGTGCCATACCGCCGCGGGACGAAGCTCGCCGTTAGACGGCAGGTCGTCACCAGAGTCGTATCCGTCCCAATGCGTCGGCGAGCGCAGAGCCAGCGTCCCGTTCTTCCCCTTGGTCCGTTGCAGCACGACCTTGCCACCTTCCAAGGTCGTGAGGATCTGCTGGCCCACCTCGACGTCGTGAGTGTAGATGATCCCGCTGACCGCGTGATACTTGACCACCTTGCGAAGCTCGTCCTTGGCCTCAGGAAGGAGAAGGTACTTCATAGCCAGGCCCAGTTGTCCAAACGCCCGGTTGCGGGGCATAAAGTATGTCGTGGCAGGGGTGCGCTTGACTGCCTTTTCCAACTCAGCCGCGTAGACTGCTGCAATGAACGTCGACAGCTGGAGATCGGACACCGCGGTCTGCAGCACATCGTCCGGGGGCGACAGCAGCGAGGATATGAGGTAGATGATGCTGTTTCCACTCTTGACTATTGCTCGGTCAGCTTGAACCGCTCACACATCGCAAAGCCGTACATACCTGGCTTGCCCAACACGGTCGCACCGCCAAACCGTATCTCTCCCGCTTCGATCGCGTCCCACTTGTGCCTGTCCTCCTTGAACCTCTCAGACACGTCCACTCGAAGCCTCTGCCTAGCTCCGCCAAGGGAGCTTGTTCTCAATTCCGTGCCGAGCAGCATGGTGCTCTCGATGTCTGATGGCATCAATCGACCTGGCAGAATGTGGTATTGGAGCAGAGCCGCAAGGGGAGAGGCATCCTGTGTCGGAGGTTTCTTGAGAGAACGAGATGCCAGTGGCCCCTGCCCTCCCTCGGTTAACGCTTGCCAGATGTCCGCCGCGCCAACGTCTCGCATATCAGGCAACGGTGCGCCCCATCCACCCCGATCCATCGCGTCCAGTACGTCGTCGGTCGGTGCGAGAATGGTCCACGGTTCAGCATCCTTCCTGTTCTTGCCGGCTCCGCCAATGTACCTGTCCGAGATGTTGGCTGAGCGTAGCAGGGAGACGAACCGAGTCGCGTTGAGGGAGAGCAGCATCTTCTCCGCAGAATTCAGCAGGGTAAAGTTCTCCGGTAGGAGTAGGTTGGGCATGATGTGTATAACGCCTGTGCTGGATTAGCGAGATTGCAGATACTCCGGACGATCCACCTACCATTGGAAGCGAAGATGTCGACAGCGTCGGCATCAGTCCCGTTGACAGCCAGAGCGCCAGGACCGGTTGAAGCGATGTCGAGCAGTAAACCCGAAGCCGCTGGATGAATGAATTAGGCTAGTACGCATATGAGCAGTCGCTACTGATGCCTCACCTTCCACAGTCCTGTTCCCTATCGCATCGCTCCACCCCACGTTGCCCTTGCCAATCCCCGGCACGACCCCTCCGGCCACGATCCTACTGACGCCTTCGTCCCCGTACGGACCCTCCAGATAAGCCTTTTCCACATCATCAAAGGCGTTGGCGAACGCCTCGTTTGAAGGCGCAAATACGGTCAGGTGTGGCGAGCTTGTGAACGAGTCGGGCAGTGGCGTAGGAAGAGACCCGAATGACAGCAGGTGGGACAGGTAGCTAAGGGACGGGTGTGTCCGTATGATCTCCTCTGCAGGTCGTGTGTGAGTTGGCTACGTTTAAGAAAACGCGACGCCGCTAGACCACTCACCGATCGAAGGCGGCATGTCCAAGACCTGATCGATTCCGACGACGACGCCGTTCCGTACCCATTTCATGCCCTTGACCGCACCCTTCTTGTCCTTTTCCTTTCGCCCTTCCGTCTTATTTCCCTTACGCTCCCATCCACTACCGTCCCATACGTTGGCTCCGCCATCTCCAGCCCAGTCCGTTCCTATCTTCCCACTATCACCCCCCTGGGGGGAGCCGACAGCGGCGATACGGAGTCTTTGCCCACGGCCATGGAGCAGACCTTCGCCTCCTCGCGGTAACCAAGGAGGTCCAGGTTCGGGCGTCGGCGGTAGTTCTGGCTCTTGTGCCAGAGGGTAGAGCAGGGTCGTCTCGACCGTGATGTTTGATGAAACGTTGGGTAGGAAGGCGGAAGGTGGCAGGGTGTAGTTGAGCATGTGGTACAGGAGCAGCTGCCTCAATGCCCAGTTCTGATTGTCCAGTGACCTCCTCTCGGCCTCTTCGTCGCCGCTGACAGCCGTCCGCAGCTGTAGCACGTCCTCTTCTTCCTCCATCCACTCGTTCAGCCCGTCATGGCCGAGCCAGCCATAAGCCAATGCCTCGGAAGACACCGACGGCTTGTGCTTGTCCGCCCATTGGGTCCAAGCTTGATCCGTCGGCGCGAACACCGTGGAAGCGCTGATGTGTGCCAACATGGGGATGCACTTGGCCCGTTGAAGCAGATGCAAGGTGATCATGTGCTGATCCGAGGCAGAGAGGGTGGAGACGATGGTCTCTGCTGCCGTGGATATATCTGGAAACGAACAGGGTCAGCTGTCTGTGTGGGCCGTTCGTTCGATGCAAGACTGACCATCGCTCGAGAGGCTGTTTGCGGGAGACAGCGAAGACGACGACGGCTCGTGGTGTGCCGGCTGGGCCACGAAAGGCAGTTGCTGCGATGCGCTGACGCGAGCGGCGATCAGAACGCCTATGAGCAGGCTGGGTGTCCACATTCTGTCGAGCAAGTTCGCACCGGACCGACCGGCAATGGTCCAGCTGTAGCGCTCTGTTCACGTATTCGGAAGGTGCAGAGTAAATTGTAGCACAAGGTGATACTGGAAAGGTGACCCAAACTACAGTCCAGGTCTGAACGCTTGCTACTACTGCACAGTCGTTGTTGTGGACGAGATGACGTACGATTCAGTCGTGCCAGAGTGGCGAATCACGGTGGCGGCGAGAGCATTGCAGCGCATGCCCGAGCCAGATTTTATGGGTTGCATAGCGACTATGATGCGGTCCTATGTATACGGAAGCGGGGACGTACTGAGTATGCCTATGTCTCATACGCATACGCGAAGAGCAAGCATTGGCAAGCTGAGGGACGATGCGACGCGCAACCAAGAGGTTCGAGGGGTACGCGCTGGACCCGAACTCCAGTTGACGTACCCTCCTATACCTCGGTTGTACCCACTGCCACTGCCCGTGCCGATGGTGGCGCCTACCCATCCACCTCCCGATCCCGCTCCACTGAAAGACCGCTGTGCAGCGTTCGCACCCAGGTGAGTCCAGGCTGCTCCTTGTCCCCCGTTCGCGGGCGGTGCCGCTCCCGAGCCCGAGCCGGAGCCAGAGCTCCAGCCGGACCCTAGGTTGCATGTGTCACACACACCGCCTCCCAGAGTTTGCTCAGGACCCTTCGATGTCACTTGATACGCACTGCCTTCCGTGGCCATCCAGTACGACCACCAGGTATTGGTGATCTCCATGACGCTGGTCACTGGCGTGCTCATCAGGACCGGCGTGGGTGAGTACTGGATGATGAACACCGTGCCTTCCTTCGTCATGGTCGACGTGATGATCTCGGTCGAGTAGACCGTCTGCGTGACCGTCTTGGAATCGGTCACAAAGGTGGTGATGTAGCACGGGACGGACGTGGTGGACAAAATAGTGGAAGTGACCACGGAAGCCTGAAGAGTCGTGGCTTGACCGCCGAACGAGCATGGTTCCAGGTCGCATCGTTTGATCACGGGCGCTAAGGTGGGGCTGGGGAACTGGGAAGTGGCACTGGCCAGAGGTGGGGCGGTGGCTGAGGGTGTAGGAGAGGAGAGTGCGAGTGCGTCACTGGCTGTGGCGGCGAAGAGGACTGCGAGGATGGCGAGGATGAGATGGGCCAGCATGTTGTCAGGTCTCGATTGAGTGTGATATGGGTTAAGGGTGAATCAGATTTAGCGTTTGATAATGTTTATGAGGTGGTAATGAAGATCGACCGCGAGTACACCGGATACGCGCGGTGACCTGAGCCACCTCGTCACTGCTCAATACCCAGGCGGACAAAACCTTGGTAGACCAACCCAAGGGTGAGTGGTATAAAGGATGACAGCCAGGCGAAAAGAACGTCAGCGACATTGAGAACGCCCAAACCATGATCAGTTCAAAGGACGCCTCATTGTCTCCCGTCAACAGAACGACAACCTGAGGCGTTGCCTCTCGACGGACCACCCTGCAAGCCCAAGCCACAGCGATGCATCATCCAAGCCTGTGCTAGCTGATCTACTTCTTCTCATCCTTCTTCTCCTCCTTTGGAGGGGGAGGGGGGATCTTGAACTCTTGCGGGTGGGTGTTGGGGTTTCCAGAACCGACCTGTTCCCAAGGCGAAGCAGCGTCGCCAAAGTTTCTGCGGGGCGGGGGTGAGTCGCTGCTCGCTTGCCTGTATGTGCACCAGCAGACTTACCGGTAGGCCTGGGTGAGCTGAAGAGGCTCGTACACCACCCGCTTCTTCTCCTCATCGTATCGAACCTCGGAGTAACCCTGGAGGGGTTAGCGGGAGAGCAATAGCAGAGTAGCAGACAGAAGGCGATCACTCACGGTCAAGGGGAAATCCTTCCGTAAAGGGTATCCCTCGAAACCGTAATCGGTCAAGATACGTCGGCTACAGAGCGTGAGCTATCATCCTGCCAGACGAGGATGTAGAGGGGAGCTCACAGATCCGGGTGTCCGCTGAAGAAAACACCGTACATGTCCCAGACTTCCCGCTCGTACCAGTTTGCTCCGTTGAACAGGCCGACACATGAGGGCACGGGGGTGACCTCGTCGGCGTAGGTCTTGACTCGGATCCGAGACTGGTGGGCGACGGACAGGAGGTTGTACACGATCTGAGCACCAGGGGACAGGTTAGCTGAGCGTCGCGTCATATATCCCGGCGGGAACCTCGGACCCACCTCGAATCGGTTAGGCCTCGTGGGGAAGTCTACGGCGGTGATGTCCATGACGGACTTGTACTGGCATTGGGTGTGATCTCTGAGGAAGGTCAAGGTGGGTACGACCGAGGTGGGGGGGATGTAGAGGGTGAGCTCGTCCTTGTAGACTGAGAACTGCTGGACGTGTTTTGGCAGACAGGTGAGGAGGTACTGGCCGTACTCGTGCAAGGGCGAGTTGACGGGGGCGAGCTTCTCGGCGGGG
The DNA here is from genome assembly GCA_036428645.1 of Kwoniella sp. DSM 27419. Lineage (NCBI taxonomy): Eukaryota > Fungi > Basidiomycota > Tremellomycetes > Tremellales > Cryptococcaceae > Kwoniella > Kwoniella sp. DSM 27419. The sequence goes on along the minus strand of CP144080.1, from coordinate 947,756 downwards.
TTGATACCGACAGGCTCGGAGAAGGGAGCGAGAGAGGGCTCAGCGGTAGGCTTGACTGGGGGGCAAAGTGGTCAGCTTCACCGACCCAAGATGTCGTTCCAAGCAGCTGCGATCGCGTCCTGGACATACCCTGCTGAGCTACCGCGGCCGATCGGAAGGTGCGGGCTGCGAAAGCGGGCCTGACAGCGGTTCGGGCGGTGGCCCTGAGGCTCACAAGGGATGATCGAGCGGCCATGACTGAGGCGGATACGCAGTATGCAATGTGTGGAGAGTCGACTATCGACGATGATAGCAGGACGAATCAACGATGCTGAGATTCACCCGGGGGTCCAGAGTGGGGGGAGGTTCCAGATGCCACATGACGGGATTATCCGGTGATATCGTATTCACCACCGTACAGCTGGGATCATCGATGCAGACGCCTATCCTCTTGGATCCCGGTTAACGAGAGCAGCGACGGGGGGGGTGGGACGTGTCTGAACGGGCGACGCATAGTGCTTGGCTGGCATGGACGATAGCTTGGGACCGCGTACGTAGCATAGTCGAGAGCGTCACACATAGCTCAGCATACCATAGACCACCACACACAGGGCAACACAGCCATCGCGGGTGGAATCGACATACACCAACCGGATCACGAGATCATCCTCACGCGCATCGTCTGCTCACTCAGTCCTGTCATCTTGCTCTTGTGACAGACCACTTCCTCTAAACCTGGCATCCAGCAAACGAAGCGAACGCCTTTCAACAGTCCCGCCGAGAAGGCTAAGGCGATCCTACACGCGGAGCCACCTTGCAGGTCACTCCCGATGTCAGTGCAGCTCACCGCATTCTGGCTTGATCCACTCAGATGGTTCCCATCAACGTTCATCCATACTGATGTTCCTCCTTGACTCTCATAGGACCGCAAGATGACTGAAGCCCTCATCGATCACAACTCTCAAGATCATCAACATCAGCCGGACTCGATCGTCCTGTCCAATGACACGACGTTACTAGCCACCACGGATGACAAGGGAGAGGAGCGGGAAGGTGCAGACGTGACCGAGGCGAAAGGTGCCCCGGTCAAGATCGCCAATTCCGAGCAAGATGGGTCAACGAGGGTCGAAGCGCGGACGGCCGAGAGCGTGGAGACGGTAGAGCCCTCGCGGGAGAGCGCAGACCGTCAGGATGACGGGGCTTCAACGGAACGGATTCGGGACGAGCCGACAGACTCAACGAGGGACATGGACACGGACACCACCCTTCCCACCAGTACAACAGGAGCAGCTGGTACCGCTATTGCCGAACCCGCCGCGTTGGACAATCTCGCCTCACAGGCTAGTTCCCTGGTCCGCGCGGCCACTCCTTCATCACGGACTTCCACACCTCCACTGGGATCAAGCGCTCTGGCCAAGAAAAAGTTCAGCTCGGTAAATGTCAATCAGAAATTCCTCAGCAAAGCGGGTAGTCCAGCTCCCACCGCGGGAGCCGTCAAGCCGGCAACACTCAACGGTATGTCTCGTTCGCCTCTTGTTTAGATCCCATGCTGACACCTGACAGGCCGTCCAGCAGCTTCCCCTGTCCCAATCGCGGCCACCTCGTCCCGTCTTCTCTCTACAAAACTCACCACCGTGCCAACATCCAAGTCTAGCACATCCCCGAATCCCCCCAACTCCTCATCAGCATCTTCGTCACCATGGGCCAAACCGGCCGTACCAATTCCGCCGGCTGATTCCACTTCACCCGCTGCGGCGTCGGCTACATTACACCAGCCTGCACCTCAAAGAGCGAGAGTGCTTGGCAGCATTACAACACCGCCAGTCATGGGCGCCGGTGTGGGCATAGCGGCTGCCCCGAAACCCGCTTGGAGGGCTGTCTCGGGTGAGCCAAGAAAATCGGGCCTGAAGATGTCACAGGACTTCCCTACCGCAAAGGAAGTGGCAGACGGTGAGCTATTACGGAGGGTTTCGATCGAACGCGTTCGCTGAAGAGGTCTACGATAGGTAAAATGGCAGCACAACTAGCAGCTCAAGCGCAAGCGGCACACAATCAGGCCATCCTCCAAGGTCTGAATGCGTTTACTCAGCTGGACCCCAACTCGCATCGATGGGACGAAGAGGATGAGGAGGATGAGTTGATCGATTTCGGCGACGGATCAGGTGAACACCACGACGGTCACCCATCCGCGCAGCCTTCACAAGCGCCACCACCCGACCAGCCGGTGTCTAAATCCGAAAGGTTCGCAGAAGACTTTGACCGCAGTTGGCCAAGGCGTGCGCCAGCGCCGCTTGACTCGGAAAGAACACAATCAGCCTGGCCTAGACGATCAGAGGACGAAACAGGGCGAGTCCTGTTCAACGCCTCTTCAAATCGACTGGAGCCCTCACGGCAGCAGCCTCAGCCTTTAATACAACCTAGCAGGGTCATGTCTCGTCAATCTGAGGGTGCTGCCCGAGCACCTCCGCCCCATCTTGCAACAGGCCGGACGTCGGAACGCCCACTTCCACCTCATCTACAGAGTGAACCGCAGGACGAAAGGAGGATGCTCCCGCCACACATGGCGACCGCTCCTCCTGCTCAGACTCGATCTCTGCCCGGACCATCCGCCGCGGCTCCACCGTCCCGATCCGCATGGGGCGCCACTCGCGCAGCCGAGAGAGTGCCACCGCCGCACACTGCAGAGCGCAGAGAGCTCCCGTCACAGTCGGCGTCGTTCGAGCAGACTCGTTCACCCGAGAAGCAGTCCGCGAAACTGCCGCCACAGCCATTCAGCCAAGCAGCAGAGTCAGTAGCTCCTGAAACGTCCCGTGCAGCTGCCCCGGCACCTCAATCCGCGTCGTTGGCAGATGGCGTCGATCCACAGACAGCAGAAATGCACACAGCCGCTGAGAAGGCTAGATTACGGCGGTTGGCCGAGGAGGCAGAACGAGAAGCGGCAGCCGAGCGAGCTAGGCAAAAGGCTCGAGAGCTGGAGGAGAGATTCAAACCCAAGCCTGCCGTGCCTACGAATGAGCCACAAAGACCGGTGGTGCCTACTGCTCCGCCAGGAATGACGAAACCAACGCCTCAGATCACATTAGCCACACGTCCAAGACCGCCACAACCGGAAGTGGCCCTTCAGCAACCGGTAGCTGCGCCGAAGGGACCCCGCTCAGAAGGTCAGGAACAACCGGCTGCCCCTGTCCGTGGCGGTGAGGCATCGTGGCGAAGTCGAATGCAGCAGCCGGCTGAGCCTGTACCAGTGGCGAAACCTCAGCCGCCTCAACCACAGCAGCCCCCGCAGACCCAGGTCACAGCGATCCTTTCACCTCCCGCTTCGCAGTCCCGGTCTTCTCGCCCAACCGCTGAATCCTTCTTTGAGGCGCAAATCGCCGAGCAACCGAAACCTGTCATGTCACCTCCGCATGATCCATCGTCACAACCCAAGAAAGAGGCCAACTTTGATAGCATGTTGGCTAGGATACAAGCGGCCATGGCGGAGGCTCGAGTGGTCCCCGATGTGTCGCCAAGCGAAGAAGTGAAGCAGGACGAATCAAGTGCGCCCAAAGCCGCACCTACTATCTTGACCAGGCAAGACCGAGCTCCACCCGAGCGTACGGTTGAACCGCCCAAGCCATTACCTTTCGCTGCACCAGAATACTTTGACGTCACCTATCCCGATCCACCAAAGTCCCCTCCTCCCGCCTGGCGAACATACAATATCAGGCTGCCGAAATCACACCCTTCCCGCGGACCTATTCCTCGTCCGCGACTCAAGTCGGCCGAGGGACCACGTCCAGCTGCACCAGCAGGTTTCATCATGAGCTTCATTGCGCCTTCCGAGAACCCCACCATGTCGCGAGCAGATCTGTTACTGCCGCAACCTATACTACGTCGATTCCAACGATCCGAACCAGTGGTCAGCATATCCCCTAGGGTCTTGGAGCCGGTGAGCAAGAAGGGAAAAAAGAAGGCCTCATCGGTCGAAGTACACCCTCGTGCGGAAGACCCGTCACCTCCTGCCATGTCTGAAAACCTGTTACCCGTCGGTTCGACGCACAAGTCGCAACAGCTGCGAGATCAACGCAACCGAGCGGATAGATGGAACCAGGCCGAGTCATCCACCACGACGCCCCGGGAAGAGCCGATCGCGGTGTCACCGCGTAAGACCAAGTCACCTGTCAAGGCTTCTGCTGCCGCAAAGGCTGAGCGAGAGGGCCGATTTGCAGCCGAAGGCGTTTCGACTGGCGCATCTGACAAAGACAAGCTTGCTCTCACGGAGAAACCCGGTGTCAGGTTCATGGTGTCGAGCGAGCTGGAGGGTGACAGCCTGCTTGATGAGGTCAACAAGATGAGCTTGGAGACTGTCGACGAGGCGGATGACAAGGAGCAGGTCAGAAATAGGGAGACGGTCGCGCCTGGTGACGAGGTCAGTGCCTGCCGTGTGATCGATCTATAGTCCGCTGACAAGGAGACAGCCGCCCAAGACGCCGCCTCTCGCCCGGCCCGCGTCCCCGAACACATCCACCTGGCCCAAAGTGCCATTGTCCTATCCCGCCTCGCGCTCGCCGGCACGCAATGCAAGCCAGCACGACCACGATGCTATCAAGTCAGTCTGGGACGGTCAACAAGCGACCAAGCCGGTCAGCGAACAGTCGGCACCGTTGTATCCTAGCCTGAACGCACCGGTGCACGCCGAGTCGAGCTCCAGCCAGCCTCTGCCAGGAAGCATCAAGATGAGCTTTTCGCAGTCTCAAACGTTTTCATCCCCCGGCGGTTCCGGGCCCGCGCTTGCCTCGTCCAACTCGCTCGGTAACCTGCACCGAGCTCCATCTGGCCAGGCAGCCTACGCCCAGTACGGATCCCCCCAGACGGTGGCCAGCCCCGATGGTCAGGCTCCACACATGATGGGTCTGAGCTACTCGGGCATCCAGGCCGCACGGGGTGGGAGCGGCTTCCAGCAGGGTGTGTGGTCGCCCACGGCGTTCGGGACGTCGATGGCGTCGCCGGGGTACGGCTATGGCGCGCAGAAGACCGCGATGGATCACAAGTCGGCCGCGTCGATGGGTTACAATGGCAAGTCTGAGGCGTTGGCGTATGGCGGGTATCCTACGGGTTACGCGCAGCATCAGCAGGGTTACCCCACGGCCGGTTACGCGCGAGGAGGCAACGGGGTCCAAGCCAACATGTACGGCTACGGGTACGGCGCTCCCGGTCAACAGGCCCGCTCGGCTGGAGGGCGATTCGCCCAAGCCAATGGAGGGGACTATTCCGCGCTGGCCCAAGCGGGGCAGTATGGGATGGTTGATGCCACTGGGGTGCAAGGCGGGGGGTATTATGGAGGGGTGGCCCCTGGAATGTACGGAGCTGGCGCGTATCAGCACGCTCAGGGGCAGGGGCAGCCACCACCACAACCAGCCCAACCTCAAGGCCGGGGGATGGGATCGAGGAAGATGTGGTAGGGGGGAAAGACCGTTGATAGCATACAGCCGCGGTCTGTTGTACCTACGTCCTAGTCCAAGTTTGACACTGTCCCACCTGTTTTTGGGGAGTATGGTACTGAGCGACATGCATGGTCGGTCGGTGTCAGTCAGTAAAAGAGTGACGGTGCCGGTGCCATCGAACAAGCCCACACGTGGTTGGCGCCTTTCACGTCCCTGTGAAACCCCTGACCAACGTACGGTGTCTGTTCCCCCCATTCCTCGCGTCCAGACAGTCCAGTCCCAACTTTGTCTGCCCATGGTTGACCTGGAGCGTAGCGCGTTGACAAGGACCATATCTCCGACTAGCATATACCCTATACCCTATACCACGTACATAGACCGACACACTGCAGGATAGAACAAACAGACCACTGGTGGGTCAACGGCAACGACGAGCGACCGCGACCGTATACGCTCGAGGTGTAGGCATTCACACGGGGGCCACGTTCACCTGGGTGTGACGACTGGTCAGAACGAGATCTCATCTTCGGCTCTTACTCTGGGTTGGCCTCGACGCCAGCTCGCGCATCCTGGCCGCTTCGCCCCCGACTCTGACGACTGTCGCATACCCCTTCCCCCCATCACTCGCCCATGGCGCTCCTTCCAGACTCGCGGCATCGTGCCCCGTTCGCCCATCAGTCGTCCTCTGCCAATCTGAGATCGGGCCATGGTCACGTCGCCTCGCTCAGGTCCCCCCCGACCCATTCCGTGCTTCCGCCTGGCCTGGGCGCCGGAACGGGCCCGGGAGGAGGCGTGCCCGAGATCAGTCCGACGCACATTCACCGTAACGAGAAGGCTTCGTTCTGGGGAGGAGCACCGCTGGCGAGAAAGGACAGTAATGACCTGTCGAATGGTTCTGGCCCAGGCATCGGTCCCGGGGCGGGCGGAGGAGGGGGAGGGGGGTATAACGATAACCCTTACGCCGGGTTGACCGTCCCCGGCAACACAGGATACGCCCCTCACGCCATGGGCACGAGACCGTCCGCTGGTATCCCCGGCCGGGCTTCCTCACCGGGGCCCTTCACCCTGCCCCAGTTCACTGTCCCCGCCTGGCCGACGATACGCTTCGTCTCGCTCTGTTTCCTGTGGTACGGCTGCTCGGCCGTGTCCAACAACACGGGAAAGGTCATCTTGAACAACTTCAAATACCCCGTCACGCTCACCATCATCCAGTTCTTCTTTGTCGGCTTCTACTGTATCGTGTGCAGCCGCAAGGAACTGGGATGGACGCCAAAGCTCAGGTCGCCGACGCGCGCCATCCTCAAGGGCATCCTGCCCATGGCCGCTTTCCAGGTGGGAGGGCACATCTTTAGCAGTATGGCGATCAGCAGGGTACCGGTCAGCACGGTGCATACCATCAAGGTGAGTGCGGACGTAGCGCAGGCGCCGCGAACGCGGCGCGGGCACGAGCACGATGACATGCTCACCCACACCACAGGCCCTATCCCCCCTGTTCACGGTCGCGGCATACGCTCTCCTGTTCGGCGTGTCCTACTCCCCCGCGACCTACCTCTCCCTCCTCCCGCTCACGTTCGGCGTCATGCTCGCCTCGTCCGCAGACATCTCGTTCAACAACTTTTTCGGACTCGTCTGCGCCATGGGGTCCACCCTGGTGTTTGTCTCCCAGAACATCTTCTTCAAAAAGATCATGCCCACGCCCGGGGCGACCGAGACGGGAGTCGCCCCGAAACTCGACAAGATCAACCTGCTCTACTTTTCCAGTTCCATGGCGTTCGTGCTCATGATCCCCGTGTGGATCTACTCTGACGCCTGGCGCCTGGTCGACCTCTGGTTCACCCCCGTGGTCCGGACGGGCGGTCCCTCGATCACCTTTTACCTCTTCCTGAACGGGACGGTCCACTTTGCGCAAAACCTCCTGGCCTTCAGCCTGCTCTCGTCGACGTCCCCGGTGACCTACTCGATCGCCTCGCTCGTCAAGCGGATCGCCGTCATCTGCCTCGCCATCATCTGGTTCAAGCAGTCGGTCTTCTTCGTCCAGGCCGTCGGGATCGCGCTGACCGCGGTCGGGCTGTTGATGTACAACAACGCCAAGAGGGATGTCGAGAAGGGCGAAAAGAAGATGAGGCAGGTCGAGGCGGTCAGGGACGGCATGTTGCCCACCACCAAGGCCGACCAGCGCGTGCTGGAGGGACGGGCCAACCTCGACCCGGCGACGTACGGAAAGATCCACAACTCGCCCGTACCGTCCTACCCGCCCAACTATATCCACCTCCCCTCGTCCACCTCGACCGCGTACAAGAAGAACGGGTTTTACGTGCCCCCGCCCGCCGCCGCGACCGCCGTCGGAACCGAACCGTCATACCCTCCTCCTCCGCTGGATCCCAGCGACAAGTCGCCCTCCGCGGACCATCATCACACCGTCAACGGGACGAGACATCGAGGGACATCCGCCGAAGGCGCTCACTTCCGCTTCCCCCCTTCCACCTCGACCCATCGCGCCCCGGCCATCCCCGAACACGCCGGCGGAGCCGACTCGGCGCAGTTGGGTCTCGTGGCTGGCGCATAGTGACCGAACCCAGCCCAACCCCTCCCTCTTCGCATCTAGGCACACTGGCAATCACATAGACACTCCATCCGGTACTCTTGACTTTGTATCATAGTACAGCATCAGGTTCAGATTCAGATTTCAGATTTTAGGGCTTGTGGACGAATAGACATTTAGATCACGGACATGCATGCTGGTGTTATGCTGGCTGGGCTTGCCCATCAGGACTATCTAATGTTGACCTTGGCGTTGGCGTTGGCGTTGGGATCACCAACCGAGGCTCCAATCGCTGTTCAATAGACCCTTCTTGCGTATCTCGTGCTTCTTGGCCAGCGCCGCGCGACGTGACAACCAGTCGTCCGCACCGACGTACGCCCCGCACATGCGCCTGGAGCCGGTGAACGCCGAGCGGCCATGCATGACCCGCCAGTTGTCGATGACTGGGAGGGATAACGCGAGCACCCGTCAGCGCTCTGAAACCCCCTTTGCACGCCATATGACGAAGGCGCCCAACCCACCCAGCATGGTCCCCGGGGCCAGCTTGACCCAGTACTCTGCATCCTCGCTCTTGTTCAGCTCGTCATACCTCTTGGCGGCCTCGTACCAGCCCCTGACCTCCTCCGGGCTCCACCCCTGCGCCAGCACACCTCGATCCTCATTGTTCCATCGCACCTGGGTCAGCTGGCCCTTCTCGTCGTGCCTGAAGGCAGGCTGGCTCAGAGGGGGTCGCAACATCGTGCCTTCGGTGCCAGACGCGTGGGCGGGGATGCGCAAGCGCGACAGGAGCGAGTACGAGGTCGGGTACAGGGCGGAAAGGAGAGAAGCGGTGTAGAAGCCGTCCACCAGCAAGGTGTCTCCGCCCGTGCCGGGTGGACAAGGATGAGCGAGACAGTGAAAGATTTGTAACCCGGCTGGATCGGTAAAGTAGGTCGTGTCGGTGTGACAGGGCAGTCCTTCGTTCGAGTAGGCCAGGTCGCCATGGCTGAGATCAGCGGTGAATTCCCAGAAGCCACCGTCTGCGGGTGGGGTAAATGGAGATCCAAATGATCAGTCTCAGCTGCCCAGATGACCAATAGCCAGGCAACTGACAATGGGTATGCCGTATGGGAGCGATCTTCTCGATCAGCCGTCGAGTCTCTTCTGGCGTGGCCGGGACGTTGTTGACGAAGCAGAACCCAAAGTCGTGCTGCACACATGTCAGGTCATGGTCGCTCCCGACCCACCACAAGCGAGCTCACCACCCTGTTCAGCAGCTTGAGAATGGCCCTTTCACTCTGATGTTCTTCCGTGTCTGACCTCATGATCTCCTGATAGGTCACCGATGGTGGCGACTGGGCTATCTTGCTGTTCCACAACACCCGACTGGGGAACGGGATCAGCGTCAGCCATAACGCCTCACACAGACGGGTTGACACCGGCTCACCCTTCCTGGGCATCACGGTATGAAGCCAATGGTGGATCATACGCTGATCGCCTGAGGAACTCGAACGGGAAGGAAGAGGCGTGAGGGTCAGGAGTCGACCATGTAAAGTGGACTCCCGAGGCGTCGACTGCGGTCGAGGTTGGGTGAATCCCATCTGGTATCTGCTGGTCTGTCAGCACGACTCATCGCAGCCTATGGCGTTACATGCACCACGCACCTGGTTCAGCTCCTTCAGCCGCTGCTTGGTCTTGGGGTGAAAGCACCTCTCACATCGACAGTGGTCAAACAGAAAGTAATTGTCACTACAGCCGAGCGGTCAGTCCCCCCTCTCTTGCAGGATGCACTGACCACCGCCTCACAAGGTGGTCTCCCTTCCGTCAGGCCAGGTCACCGTGGTCTTGTCCTCGGTCGATGCCACCCTGGGCGTCGGGTCAGGCCTGGAGGTGGTGGTCCCCTCGATAGGTCGAGCCACCCGGCTGGCTGAGACCAGCGTCTCACCGTCGGTCAAGCTGCGTCGGGTTGAGCTAAACTGGCGAGAGTGTGTGGCTGATCGTGAGGCCAGGAGGGAGCTACCTGCTCGTGCTAGGCGGGTTGAGGCGGACCTGGTCATGGTGCTGGTCCGATAGATGGTATCTCGAAAGTCGTAGCAAGCTTCAGCCAGAGACAGATGCAAGAGTGAAGCGCTGTATAGCCAGCAAATCCACACCGTATCGACGTCGCCGGTTACCGGGAATGACCGGAACGAGAGAATGATGACGTGGAAGATTTCGTCACTGCGCGTACGAGTGAGTCCATGGCAAATGTTGTATTATTGTTACTGTTGCTTCACAACCTACACACTCACCAAGCATAGGCATGTCGTTCCGAGCGACGAGACCAGCGCTGTCAGCCCTCAGGTCAGGAGTGGCCGCACGAGCACCCCGGGTGGGAGCCGTGCGACGAGCCGTGCCGATCATCACTGGCCTGACCATCATCGGCGCGGTGACGTACGGCACCGCAGCGTTCAGCGAGGGTGAGTGAGTGTGTGGCGGGCTGAGGCGGGAGGTGCTGACGTCTCGCTTCTGCGGGCGCTCCTTGCAGATGTCAAGCCGTTGTTGAGAGCCTCGTACACGCTGCACGCGGACACCGCTCCGTCCGACCACCGTGACGATCCCAAGTCCAAAGCAGGGTTCCGAGGTGGGCTCGAGCGCTCATCGCATGGATGCGAGATGCTAACCAGCTCACAGTCGACGAGGACACGTCCATCCCCTTCCCGCTTGATCTCTCCCCGGCGCTGACGACCAGTACCCCGGCCACTGTTCTGGTCGGCCTGGGCGTGCGGAAGGTGTCCTTCCTCCGGGTCAAAGTGTACAGTGCGGGCTTTTACATTGAGGAGGAGACGGCCAAGAAGCTGCATCAGGTCGAAGGGTGGCACGTGAGTGGGGCCGGCGGCGGGGACCACTGCACGGCGCTACCTTCTATGCACCTTGCGTCCGCCGCGATCGGATCGGCTGACCGCCCACCCAGAACTTTACCTCGCAGCATCTCCTCACGCCGCCGACCCACCCCGAGGCCGACCCGCTCGGAGCACCCCAGCTCTCCGGCGAGGCGCTCATGGGCAAACTATTTGACAAGCCCGTGGCGGTGGCCGTCAGGATCGGTGCGTGTCTGCTGTGTGCCAGTGCTGAGCCCTGGCTGACGATCACGATCAGTGCCCAACCGGAACACCGACTTTGGCGTGAGTCCCGCCTGATCGCTCGCTCATGTTCATGTTGCTGCGCACTGGACGCCCTGACCATTCCGGCTCTAGCACCTCCGGGACGCGTTCACGCGGGCCTTGACAGCCCGGCAGAAGATCGCCCGGACGCAGGGGACACTGAGCGAAGCCGACGAACAGGTGAGTGGGCGTGATGCCCAAGCGCGGCGCACCATGCGTTCCGTCCACGCCCGCCCGCCAGACTGACGCTTACCCCCTGTGCCCTCTTTAGCGTATCACCGAGTCGATCCAGACCCTCAAGTCGTTCTTCCCCGCTCAGACCGTACCCAAGGGCAAATCGGTCGTGCTCCTCCGCCCGCGCGACGGAGGCCTGGTCGTCGAGTTTGAGGTGGGTCACTCGGCTGTCGCCCCCTTTTTTACCCTCACGCTCATGCTCACGCTGACATCTGACTCCGACCACAGGGCAAGGTCCTCGGCCGGCTCGACGACCCGTGGGTGGCCAAGCAGATCATGTTGACGTACTTTGCAGACAAGGACGTCATCTCGGACAAGCTCAAAGAGGACGTCGCAAAGGGTCTGCACGACCTCATCAACAAGTACAGCAACCAAAAGACCTTTGTGTAGGTTATGGCCCAGGGTTCAATGGGGAGTGCCAGGGAGGATGCCATGCATGAGGTGCAATCCGATATTAGTCGTAGTATGTGTATCCGTGTCCGTGTAACGCCCCCACCCATCAGTGGCAGCTTCGTGTGCCAGCCTGCGCGAGCTCAGCGCCATCCCTCGACCGCCTACATGACCACACACTCGGACTGCGCGTCCGTGCGGGTCGGCCGAGCGTGCTTGCCTTTTGGGTTTTTCGCATTGTTGAGCTCTGTCAAGCGCTGCATGGCCCGTTTGTGTTGTTGGGCTAGAGGCGGGTATCAGCGCACGGCATCCAGAAGCGCGACCGCGACCGCCCGACTCACCCGCAGCACGCATGTACCATCGTTTAGCAAGCTCCATGTCCTGCTTGACGCCGATCCCGATCTCTGTATAGTCTGAGCGAGAAGAGACGGGTCAGCTGTGTGCCCACTGGCCAGCTCGCCATCACTTACAACCAACGGCATACTCGGCCTTGGCCAAGCCCTTGTTGGCCGCTTTTCGACCCCACAGATAAGCCTCCGTGTCAGACTGCTTGAGCACCCCCTCTGACAAGTTCCGTCAGCTTCCAGGCTCGACGAGCTGCTCAGTCGCACTCACCACTGCCGGTCAGGTACCACCCGCTCAGCGCCAGCTCAGCCTCGCTGTCTCCCTTCTCGGCCGCGCGGGTGTACCAGGCGATACTGCGCCGAGGGTCGATCGGACATCCCAGCGTCCCAAACTCGTGACAGCTTCCAAGCTTGAACTGGGCCGGCGCGTATCCCAGCTGAGCGGCTTGGGTGAACAGTTCCCTCGCCATGTTGATATCGGGGGGCACCACACCACCGTTGTTGGGCCGTTCATGCAACAGGGCCAGCTCGTGCAACGCATGTGGGTTGTCCTCGTCCGCCTGAGAGGCCGCCCGACGCAGCCAGACGATGGCCTCGCGGGGGTTACGCGGTTGTCCGAGTAATCCACCAAGCAGGATCATGCCCAGCTTGTACATGGCGGCGGTATCGCCCAGCGCCGCAGCTTTGCGGTAGAAAAGGACAGCACGATTAGGGTCCTTCCTCGTTCCCGCTCCGATCTCGTTGCACACTGCCGATCGGTAGGTCGCCGCCGGGTGGTTCAGCTTGCTGGCCATGAGGTAGAGGTAGTAGGCCTTCTCGTGGTCCACCTGTAGACCGAGCTGTCCGGTACCATACAGGTTGGCGAGGAAGAACTGCGCGTCGGGATAGGGCACCTTGCCTTCGGCCAACTTTTTGATGTTCCTCAGCGACTCGGCCAGCAGCACATCCCTGTACTTCCGACCCAGCTTTGGGTCCGACTGGCTGATCTCATCCCCGAGCTTCTTGGCCGCCTCGATGAGGTATTTTGAAAAGGCGAACTGGGCCTCCGGGTCCGGGTCGTCCTTCATCCGCTTGCGATAATCGTCCACATACTGCTTGGTGTACGGCGGTTTGTTCAGGTCCACAGCGGCTTGAGTCCCTCTGCGTCGCGTTGAGGACGCTCCGACCTGTTCCGTGGGATGACGAGAGAGGGACATGGAGGAAGCGTTGGAGATGGTCGTCGCGCTGGTGTTGGTTCGAGCGAGGGTCGTCGTGCTCTGCTGCCTGGACGGAGGCAGCGTGGCAGAGGATCCGCTAGCAGCGTAAGGTTCTGCTCCAGGAGGGAGGCCGAGGAAGTCGTTGGCAGCCGAGTAGTATGGGTTGGCAAAATCTGGTTGTGGCTGGGGAGCCGGTGCGTATCCACCGCCATAGGTCGGCCCGGGGTATCCTTGCGGTCCACCAGCTGATCCCGAGTACGCGCCCATGCCAGAATCCAGGCTGTACACGCTGGCCGACCCATCCATGTCTGGACCTGGATAGCCTCCGGTGGCAGTCCGTTGTCGCGGGTAAGGACCTCTGCTCGGGTACTGCTGCGGTGGAGGAGCCGTCTGGTGTCGGTTCGGCGGATTGGGCGGTGACGGGTGGGCGTGGGGGGTGGGGTGATTCGGCGTGATGGAGAGGTTGGTGAATTCGATGCTGTTGGGATCTGAGACCGGTCTTCGACCTATACTGCCCGCTGAGAGACGGTTGGGATTTGTCTGGGCACGATTGTCGCATCGCGGTCCGTGACCGGGTTGCGAAGTGGTGTAACCAGCAGACGGCAGACCGTAGTCTACCGGCGCGTAAGGGGCGTGTTCGATACTGGGGCTGCGGGTATGAGTCGAGCCAGAGTCGTGCATGGGTTGAGGAGAGTGTGAGATGCCGGCGGCGGATTCGGAAGCCATCAAGGCCGAGTAGGAAGGGAGGGGAGGGTCATTCGGGTCGACATCGGCGTCTTCAAGGGCTGAGGGAGGATCAGGGTGGTGAGCATACACAACAGACGGGGAGAGAGAGGGAGACACCCTAGCGTCTAGTGTGCATAGGTCTTGCTGACGATAGACAAAGGATGCCCGTCACGTCTCACTCACCGACATTCCTCATACTGCGTGCCCTTGACGGGCTGACCGACCTGACCGACGCTGCGTATTCCGAGCTGGGAGAGTGGTACCCGTCATAGGTCTGAGCGCGACGCTGATGCGGTGGCTGGGGGTGCGACATGTGCGACGGGTTGGCCGAGACTGAGTGCCCGGTCGGTGGTGAGTGACAGTGATCCGAGCAGTAGAGCAGAAGTCGAATGGGATCCAGAACCTGTCTGGGTCAAGTCGAGGGGTGGATGGAAACCTGCCAGCTGGTCGACGATATCGACAGAAGGTCCCCAAGGGTCAATCGTGCAGATCACGGTGAGTTTGAGCGACTGAGCAGGGGGTTGATTGATCAAGAGCACCACAGCCCACCCAGCTGGGAGCTCGCTCACTCACCAGCGTGTACCTAGTTACTCGCCGAGACCGCTGATTAGCAGCCAAAGTAAGGGGGGAGATTTGATCCCGTCGAATGAGTACCACGTGGTAGACACGTTTGTCCTCACTCGTGTGTCGGGTTGACGCGTGTGTTTTGTTTACAACCAAAAGAGAGGGAGACATGGGACGGGTGGTTCACTTTCACTCTCACTCGTGATCTTACTTGCCCACTCGCTGGACCAGACGGAGGACGCTCACAAGACAGCCACGGCATCACACGGGCACGATGCCGGTCCATCCTCCCCCTCACAAGCAGCGTTCAGCCGTGTTCAGGCAGAAATCAGCAGAACCCGGCCTGCCCATCGACCTGAACAGCTCGACCCGCTCGACCGACGGGGACACCGGACACAAGATCACCCGAAGGGCCTTTCTGATCGATCTGGTCGTGGACAAGCCGGGGAGAGGTGAGCTGCGGCGACGGACGGTACAGCGCTGAGCCCTGGACAGAAACGGCAGATCTACTGGCCCATCTCGGCTCCCCGTTGGAACCCCTCACCACCTTGCCGATCCCACCGACAGCGCCGACGAGCGTCGTGGAGACGGACGCCGCCCCTCGTCACCTTCACGAGGATGCGACACAGCGGCTCGACAATCTGATCGAGGAGCTCGTTCGGACCGAGAAGAGTTACCTGTCCCGGATACACGCGCTGAAGACGGTACGTGTACCACCGCAGACACCGCTGACCGTCAGAACTATGCGGACCGCTTGCGGCTGTTTGCCCGTGATCCCTACCAACAGCTCATACCTCCGTACGAAGCCAAGGCCATGTTTGCCAATATCGAAGCGATCGTACCGGCCTCGGCGGCGTTCCTGACCGATCTGGACGCAATGTTCCAGTGCGGACGTGCGGCCGAGGAGATAGGGGATGTCTGTCTGCGCCATGTGAGTGAACCTCACTGACGATTGCTGATAATTAGCTTAAAACGTTGCGGACACTGGATCCCTATCGAACCTACCTGAGCAAGCAGGACGAGTCTCAGAGGCTCTTTCAGGAATCGCTCAGAAAGTTCCCGGGCTTTGCTAGTTTCATCGAGGTGAGCTGAGGGGCAATGTCGGTGCTGACCATCAGAGTACAAAATACCAAACCACTGGAATTGGCAACATCGGTCTTCGTGAGCTCTTGATGGAGCCTGTGCAGCGTATCCCACGGTACACGTTACTATGGCAAAGTGAGTGACCTCGACGTGACTTTGCTGACCCTTAGCTATGGCCAAATGCATGGGTCCCGCTTCCACTCAGCGGCCAAGACTGCTCGAGGCCATCGAGATCGCCTCGCGTATCGCCCGATGCGAGCCTGATCCCCAAACGGTCCGCGCCACCGTCATGCACCATCTTGAGCGCAATATCGAGGATTTCCCGGTACGTCGAGGTGTGTTGGAGTTGGCGCTGACTACCGTATAGGCAAAGCTTTTCAGCAATAGCCGCGACTTCATCGACGCGATAGATGTGGAAGACCAGCCCGCTGAATATCCCTCGTCGCCCTCTCGCCCATCTTCCACAGTCGGCAGCCGCCCGCTGTCCTTTGTGTCCGGCTCGACACCATCGTTGGGCTCGTTTGGCTCTCTGAGCTCTAGCACACACTCGCCTACGTCAAACCTCTCACACCTATCACCCCTGCCTTGCACCCTGTTCCTCTTCAACGATAAGTTGGTCATCGTGAAACGCCAATCAGGCGCACTCAGCGGACGCAAAATCACCGGCACTGACGATGTCAAGCGTCTCGTGACGAGCAACAGTACAATCGAGAAAGGGACAAAGAAGGACAAATTGAGCTTCCGAGGCGAGGTGGATGTTCTCGATGTCATCGCGACCGACGTAGGCAACGGAGGTGAGCTATTTCACTCGACTCCAAGCTGACTCCAGATTTCCACCTTTTCCTCGAACGTCCACCCATGGACCAGCCTGGCAGGTGGTCCGCTCGGCCTTTCCGCTCTTACACTACGGTACATCCGCCTTACTCTGTATCGCTGGATCCCATCACCACGCGACGCGATAAACTGCGCTTCGTGCACAATCTGTGGTCTGTGCAGGCTCAAGCTCGATCAAGAAGGACACCAACGCCCCATGTCATGGCTTCGGACGAGGAGATTGACCTGGAGGAAGCCGGGGAACCTTTTGCACGAGCGAAATGTTTCTGGAACATCTGGGATAGGTCTGGCTCGGAAGGTCGTCAGAAAGTGAGCATACCTTACATGATCTCGGCTGATCTTGCAGGCAAAGGTACTGGTTCAAGTCGATGAAGACGGAGTCGCCCCAGATCTGCCTCTCGCCGGTATTCTGCTTCTCATACGACTTCAGCCAATGTCTGGGGGACTGTGCCGATTCTCATACTGGACTGCGGAATCACCAGGCGAGCGTGTGGTTATCAGTACGACCGAAGTTGCGGAAAAGATTGCCTTGACGAGTACGTCTCAGATCCTTGACCAAGCGCTGACATGCAGTCCACCGATTCGGCATATTCAAGTTCCGCACCGGAACGCTGTCGTGTCCGACCACTCCATCATCTCATCGACTGCGGCCTTCCATGCTCAATCTGGACGCGATTTCCCGAAACCTCTTCGGCGCCGGTAGCGTATCCATACGCGGGGATGCGTTTAGCCCGAGTTCGAAACGGCGATCTCAATCCATCGAGCGGTCGTTCGAGATCGAGTCGCCTCTCGAAGACCCCCTGGGTCTCATCGCGGGCGCTCCATACGCCATCGAGATGCACCAGAGCGAAGTCGACCTGAACGAGCGATTGACCGAGGCAAAGGCGAACAGCCGATCGGTCGCTTCCAATGCTGCTGTGGAACGAGCCCCGGAAAGCCCAATCCCGATCACTGCCCCTCTGCGCCTCTGCAAGACACCTCCGCCTGTCGCAACCCTGAGTCCACCCCAGGCACAAACCCCTCTCGCACTCACGATAAAACCCTTGCCTCCCGCCAAGGACGAATGGCCTATACCGACACCGCAATCACCGCCTGTCGTGACCCGGCCATCTGGTCCCCGACTCGCACCTCAAAGTCCCCCTCCAGCTCTGAGCAGTTCTGCGCCTATCGGATCGGCACATACAAAGCTGCGTATCGTATCCGGCGGCGGACGGCGTATATCAGTCGGCCGGGAGACTGTCCCTCTCAAGGGAGGCGACGAGAATGAGAGTCCCACCAGTACGCCGACCATACATGTGGCAGCCAAGCGACAGCACTCCTCAGACCACCTGACGCCGCGTAAGCGGTCGCCCACCAGGAGCCCTTTGCAGCCGCTACCACCGCATGAGTTGCCTGATCAACAATTGTCGGCCAGACATAGCAGCAATCGACGATCTCCCGGTACCTTGACGCCAGGACGATATGTGACAGCGCCAAGGACCGCTTCCCAGACCTCTACAGACCTCGTCGACATCGAGATGGCCGATCACCCCGACCTCGAATCTGCCATGCAAGCGTCTTCCAAGAAGGTGAGCCTTGCCCTGCGTTGTGGTTGCTAATTGTCAGATACACGATGCGTTGGGGTCGGTAAAGAGGCTCAAGTCTGAGCTATCTGGACTTCGACGTCAGATTGCGAAGGAGTCCAAAGGCAGAGATCTGGTTCAGCGGCTGGACCGCAACGGGTCACTCCCGAGGTCTCCTCAGCGACGTCACATCAACGTGAGTGGAATGAATTGGCTTTTGGCTGACGGGCAGCGAATCGCCGACCACGATGCGTTTGATTCGGTCTCGTCTCGACACTCTGGAAGGCACGAGATCGATACTATTGTGATGGACGAATGTGCTCGAGGCATCACTTCTATTGCTGAACGCGTCGAGGCAAACCTGCGTCAGGCTCAGGCGGACGGCCTGCAGGCTTCGAGCCTGGTGTCTCGTCTACTGGCAGAGAGGGACCAGGTAGGTACAAGCTATGGTGAGCGCGACTGACGGTTCAGGCTGTCCACGAGAATCAAGCTTCGAAAGGGCAAACCCACAGGTCGAAGGAGACCATTGAAATGCTGCAGCGACAGCTTGGTGATGCGCAGATCGAGCTGGATGTCATCTACGAGGTGGGTATCGACCCCGACGCGCTCGACCAAGCTGATCGCCGTGTAGGCGTTCAACACCGAGCTCGATGGCTTGTTTAGCGATGCGCAGCTGCCCGAAACGGAGGCGTTCCAGGCTCTACAGGATGACCTTCGGAGTACAAAAGCTCAACGAAACTCGCTCGAACTGGAGAACAAGAGGCTGAAGCGGGAGCTGGAAGAGGCCAACCTGAAGCGGGAGCAGTGAGTTTTGGGATGGGTTCTTTGCCTCCCGCGGTATGCTTACCCCCATCACAGGTGGGCCAGGATGCTTCGGAGTCAGGGTTTCAGTGTGTGAGCTTGACAGATACAAAAGGACAATAGCATGGCAACTGTAGCATGACACGTATACGGCTGGGTGTTGTATAGGCCCCTGTGCATGTACCGTGTAAAGTCTGTACAAGGCCACCAGGTCAACTTTGCCGTTTTTTGTTCGCTCGGGCTGCGGGACCAAACAAACCGGGAATGACGCAAGAATCGTCAACCGGTTATACTCGACTGTCGGTCAACTCTTATCACTCGCCACCAGAGCAGTATCACCCCATCCATCAGGTCGTGACCGAGCGGACACGACGACCACCATGGCAGCTCTACCGCCCGACGCGCCCGCGCCGGACACTCCTCCCCTGCTCCCGGTGCCTCCCCTCGACTATCGTTGGGTCCACGCCGGCGCTCAGCATCTCGACCTGTTGCCCACGCCCATCACCTCCGCTTCGACCGTCTACAAGCCGTTCTCCCCGGCCGAGTCGGAGCGTATAGAGGCGAGATGGGAGATGATACCGAACGAGGAGCGGAGGAACATTATACATGAGTGGGGCAGCATGGAGGGCGAGGGCGCACCGGCAAAGACCAAGAAGAAGGAGAAGGAGAAGGAAAAGGACAAGGACAAAGGAGGGGACAAGGCCAGACGGTCCAGTATGGCCAGTGTCCATTCGGTGACATCGGTCACGGCTCATCCGGTGGACGAGAGGCACAAGCAGGACCGGATCAACGGGGATGAAGCCAAGGACGAGACCATCATGTCCGGGGAAGAGCAGTCGAAGGCGGAGGAGGACTCGGCGGAGGGCCTCGAACGCAAGTACAGGGAGATTATCAACAAGGAGATGAACGAGAACAAGGATTATGAGACCATATCGGGGGTACCCGTTAGCCAGGTGAGTCTACCCATCATCACGGTTTGCTGACTGGCCCAGGACTCCCTGTTCGAGGTGTCCTTGCCCACGCTATCGCTCCATCCGGTCTTCTGGGCACATACCGGATCCAGAGTGCCCGTGCTCAAGGGTACATGGTTTGTCGAGAGCGAGACCCGCCCTTGCTCGTGGGAACTGGCAGAGGAGATTGAGAAGGCTTTCCTGTAAGTCTTTGCGGACGGGTGATGAGACCGGGCTGAGTCGCGCAGAGAGATCCAACCGTGGCAGCCGTCTTATAAGCACGAACTGGCAACCGCCCTGTCTCTCGGTCCAGCAGGCGAGGAGAAGCTCAAATACACCTTGCCCGCCAAGTTCGGCACGGGATTGGGCATCATATTTGAGGACGGCGAGAAGGGTCGACTCTTGACGTGAGTTACACAAGGACTGATCTACACGGCGCTGACAACGGAGCAGCACCGGCACCCTGACTTACCTCACCCGCGCATTCTGGTCATCACTACGCGCCAAGCCATCGGGGACCTACGTGTACAGAGGTTATGAACCGGCCGCGGCCGCTTCCGGTCAAGCCAAGAGCGAAGCCTCGCCCGCTCGCAGTCGCACGCATTCACGCCGAGGCAGCTCCAGCAGTCAACGCTCTGTCGCCCTGGAAAAGTCACCGTCGATCCGTCACCGGGCCTTGTCGCAAGACAGACACTCCAAGGAGTTGAACAGGAATCGACCGGAAAGCATAGTTCACGCCGCTGTTCAAGGGGTCAAAGCCGGAGCAGAGGAGACCATAGAAGGGGTGCGAAAAGGCCTCGAGAACTTAGGGGACGACGAACCACGACATCAACCGCCTGGCTTGACGA
Organism: Kwoniella sp. DSM 27419; assembly: GCA_036428645.1. NCBI lineage: Eukaryota > Fungi > Basidiomycota > Tremellomycetes > Tremellales > Cryptococcaceae > Kwoniella > Kwoniella sp. DSM 27419. Next base: position 927,155 of record CP144080.1, on the reverse strand, counting down.
CCGATACTCGAGATGCTCTCGAAGAGGAGAACGCACCCCTGGTGGACTCCAGCGAAGACGACACGCCATGCACCGACCTGATCTTGGTCATCCATGGAATAGGTCAACAGCTGGCGACTCAATACGAGGCGTATAACTTCGTGTACGCTGGCAACCAGTTGCGCTCAGTTCTACGTAAACAGTCATCCAACCCAGCACTGGCCTCGATCATCCGTGATCGAAGATGTCAGATCCTGCCCGTACAATGGCGTACATCACTCAACCTGGACGACCAAAAAACCGAAGAAGACCGCAAGCATGGCATGGACAACACTTTCACTATCGCTGGTGAGTCTCCTTCCTGTTTAGAGACGCCCTTGCTGATCTGGCGTCCAGACATCACGATGAACAAGTCGATTCCGTACGTGCGAGAACTGACGAATGGCGTGAGTATACCTTTACACACACCCATCACCATCGCTGCGTATTGATGACCCCCCAGGTCCTCCTCGACATCCCTCTTTACATGTCACACCACCGTCAGAAGATGATAGAGGCGGTGTGCGTGCAAGCGAATAAGCTGTATAGACTATGGCTAGCGCGTAACCCAGGGTTCGCAAAGAATGGTCGGATTCACATCATCGCGCATTCCGTGAGTCGGGGTGGTGTATGCAGAACTGACAGTCCAGCTCGGTTCGGCGCTCGCAACCCAAATCCTGTCCAATCAACCCACCAAGATGCCCGACCTGTCCCAGCTGCCCAAACAAGTACTATCCGGCACACGAGACCGCTTCCTCTTCAACACTAGCAATCTCTTTCTCTGTGGCAGCCCGCTTGGCATCTTTCTGCACCTTGAGCAGGCTCAATTGATGCCCAGAAAAGGCCGGGAAAGGACGATGCACTCGCCTCAGGATGAAGCGGTCAGTGTCAGGTGCTGCTGAGAGGTGTATTCACTGACAGACCGTGGACCTTCCAGCTCGACCGTGCGGGCAAGTATGGGTGCTTAGCTGTAGACTCGTGAGTAACGTTGCAGACGGTAGACACCCAGCTGACGTATGCTCAGCCTATACAATATCTTCTACTATACTGACCCCGTCGCGTGGGTGAACTAAGCGCTCAGCCAGACTTTCACTGATCGGCATATCAGGTACCAACTGAACGCGGCGGTGGATGTCAAGCTGGCCGCACGACGGCAGCCCCTCGCGATCACTTCCGTCACTGCTCCCTTCTACGCACCCGTCACCGATAGCTTCAGCACTATCTCCAAGTATCTTCCGGCATACCTCGGAGGCGGATCACAGGACAAGAAGCCTGTGAGACCCGGGGTCATCCGACTGCCAAGCGGAATCGAGGTGAGCCTTTTGACCCGTATATAGCTGACCATCATTGCAGATGTCTGGCCCTACAGGCGAGGAGAGACTGGAGGGTTCGCGAGGCGAGAGGCGATTTTCTGCACTCAATCCTCACGGCAACATAGACTTTTTCCTGCCTTCCGCTGGAGTTAGCGAATACCTAGGTGAGCTGCTTCTGGGCTCGAGGGATCGCATTGACGCCATACTCAGATATGATCACGGCCCACCTGTCGTACTGGACCGATGCTTCGTTCGCCGCCTTCCTCCTTGCAGAGATCTTTTCGACGCGGCTGGATCTCATGAGGACAGGCATGGGGTTAGCTCGACAGATCATGCCCGAAGGTACGGTCTAGGTCTTGACTCCAGGTGGTGTGATGCACCGCGCCAAGGATGCCCGATGGCGAAGCAAGCAATGACGTGGTTACATTGGGATCATGGTGTACGTAGATTGTAGACTGATAGAGCATTCGAGCATACCCAATTGTACATGGACGACCGAGACGGGGTTTATGCAGGCTCCGGCCGTGACGCGTTTTCAGGGTTCGGCCGGAACCAAGAATCGAATGACCGCTGAGGTTTTCGTTCGCTGGCCGCCATCTCTGACCGTTGTTTCCCTCCCTTCTCCCCTTGCTATCACCGAGGGGGTTGAGGTAGAGATACGCAACCGAGGGAGTGAAGGCTCCCAGGCTGATTGAAGATCTGGCCCGATGAATCTGCATCTTTGCGTTGTCTGTTTGTTCTGTATCGTCGGACCTTCCACTTGTCTTTAGCCACTTGCTTGTCGTTCGCAGCCATCTCATATCCATCACAGTTCTTACGCCATGCCCGATATCCACCTCATCACCACTCAGGCTGGTATTCCCGCTGACCCTGTTCTGGCCAAGAAGCAATGTCGTCGACCTGAGAAACAATGGTCCATCCGAGCCTCGCCCTCCGTCGTGAGTGATCCATTACCGAGCCTTAGTGTATGAGGCTGACCTCGCCCAGGCCCGATCCGGAAACCCTATCCGAGAGACCCTCGCCTCGATCACCTCGGTGTCCCCTTCGACGTCCAAGCCACTGGTCAACCTGGGTCTGGGTGATCCGACCCACTACCCGCTTCACGCGCCTCCCACGGCAGCTGTGGCTGCTGTCGCGGCCGCGGCACAGGGCGGTTCGGCCAATGGCTACGTCCTCGGCGTGGGGTCCATCGAGGCTCGACAGGCTGTGTCGGCGTATCACAAGCGGTGGGACCAGGTCGACTACCAGATCAACGATATCGTACTTGTAAGTGTCTTACTGCCACCCTGCGTGAGCCGCACTTTGAGTCTTGGCTGACATCTGAACCAGTCCCATGGAGTGGGTCAAGCCTTGGATATGATATTCTCCGTGCTGGTACCCCCCACTTCGGTCCAGCGTGCCAACGTCGTCCTCCCTCGCCCCGGTTTCGCTCAATACGCCTCACTTCTGGCCAATCTCGATACCGAGCTCCGATACTATGACTGTATCGAGGAACAGGATTGGGAAGTCGACGTTGACATGCTGGATGGTCTGTGCGATGACGATACCAAGGCAATTATCATCGTGAGTGGCATCGCTACTTTGGTGGCGATGGGTGATTGACTCTGGTCAATCCCCAGACCAACCCTTCCAACCCATGTGGCAGCAACTACAGCCGCGAGGCGCTGCAAAAGATCATCGCCGTTGCCGATAAACACAAGGTTCCCATCATCGCAGACGAGATCTACGGTCACATGGTGAGTAGTGATCATCGCGTGCTCGTAGTGTCCGCTCCACGCTGACCACTCTTTCTCGTCCAGACCTGGACGGCGCCATTCGTACCCATGGCATCTCTGTCCGACTCGGTCCCCATCATCACCTTATCAGGTCTTTCAAAGCGATTCCTCGTCCCAGGCTGGCGATTCGGATGGGTCGCGGTCCACGACCCCCTCGGCGTTGCGACCGAGATCAAACGGGGCATGGCCGTGTGGGGCAACCGGTTCATGGGACCCAACAGTCTCATACAGAACGCCTTGCCCACCATCCTCGCGACCGAGCCAGCCTGGTTCGATGCGGTGACCGACAAGATCCAGCACCTCGCCACCGCTTTACACGAGGGCATCATTGCCGCCCCTGGCCTCAGTGCCAACTTTCCCAAGGGAGCCATGTACACGTACGTCAAGATCCACCCCGGAGCATTCCCCGACCTAGCCGACGACGTCGCCTTTGCGACCGCCTTGTATCGGGAAGAAGCCGTCTTCGTCCTCCCAGGCATCTGCTTTGGCACCCCTGGATACCTCAGGTTCGTGCTGGCCACTCCGTCCGATGTCATGGCCGATGTCGTAGGACGACTTCAGCAGTTCTGCACTCGTCATCAGAGAGTACAGTAGATGCCCCGGATACAAGTCAAGACATCATAGATCAATAGAGATGAGGTTCGGGGACAAGGTTGTACAACATGTATACAATTTGCGATACCATTTACACTAGGCAGATCAAACAGCATATATCTGCTGCGAAAGCAACGGCTTAGGCTTACTGGAACCCAAGTCCGCCAAAGAGCGGAAAGCCGACATATTGACCTTCCCTTTGAAGACCACAAATACTAATAATCATCAAGTCAGAACAGCAATGTTTCAGATCGACGAAACACGTACTGTGGGTAGGATCATGCTCCACCGTCCTCTCGGCCTCCTGGCAGATGTCGAATCCAGCGGCGCAGTGAGCGCACCTGAACCAGCTGCCTCGAATCTGATCCGCGTGGATATCACAAAGCGTTTCGCCGTGTAGAACATGCTTGAGATAGGCAGTCGGGTCGCGAGGGTTAATGCTGGCAAGAGCTGAGGTCGGGACCTTTCCGACTGCGTGGCGGTACAGAAGCGGTAAAACAGGTCGAGATGAACGTAGCGGGAATTGAACTGGTCGATCGAACTTGAAAAAGACATGGCTGGGGTCGTGAACTCGGTACGATCGCAGCTCGCAGATCGAGCATAGGTTGAATCCTTGAGGGTCTGATGGGCAATTTGCGCATTGGTACCTCCGTCCCATGATCCACTCATTGCAATTGCCGCACCGAGTGCCGTGGTCTAGAGCATCTCGCGTCGTACCATTGACAATCTGGCTAGGTGGCAATGGCGAAGAGCCGCGAGTGCGATTTACCACGGGAGCGTAGACTGTCTCATTGGTAGGCGATGTTGACCGATGCGAAGGCGATTGAGGACGATGACTGCTACCCTGGTGCGCCAGCGGTTGATCCTGGTGGATCCAGCGGTCCCGTGCCCTCCGCGACACTGCCTCTATCTCCTGGTTGGCCAATGGCAAGGGGATCTGAAACATGCTCAGCAACGAGCTCGTGCTTGTACAACGCACCTTCATCAAGATGTGGTCTGCAGTATGACCAGACTGGTCACCACCAGCCATGACCACACCCTCACACTGTATGCACAGGTCCCAGCTTGGACACACCGCACAATGGAAGCGCGGGCCTACGATGTCTTGCAGACAACTTGTAACGAGAGTTAGCTTGAGGCTGCAGATCGTCAATGACCCGTAAATGCTCACTTGTGGCAAAAAATCCCAGGATGTCTGACGGCTAAGCGCTGGTACATCAGCGAACTGTGGTGGATAAGGATACTATAACGCACGCTGTGGAGGGGCGGCGACATCGAAGTGCTGCCGTCGCGAATCGCTGGAGGTGGACGAGCTGAAACTGGGGGTTCTATCCGGAAGAGACAAGAAGGCGTGCGCAGGATGAATCTCCTGTACCGTGGTGTAGCCTGGCGATCAGCTGAGTGACCAGAAAGCCTCGCTCACAATTTTTGCACAGCCCGAACTTTGTACAGGAGATGCCTACACGGAACGTCAATATCGATGGCTTATGCACACTTCTGAGAACACGTACACTTGAAACGATCCGACAAGAGAGGGTTTCGACATATACCGCATTCGTCATCTTCCTCATAAGCTGGGAGGTGTCAACGCTACTCCATCTACATGCAACGAGGCGCTCACCGACGTCTACCCAGCCTTCCGAGCCCCATATCTTCTCCCTCAAGGCGTGGCGGATTGATGTATCGCTTGAAACAAGACTGCTGCTAGGGTGTTGCCCTTTTGGACCAGTAGTACAGGTTCTTGCATGTGCGGTACCAAAGGACTCTACACACCCTGCGCACAGCTCGAAGCCACCGGTAAGTGTTGTGTGTGTGTTTTCTTGGCCGTTTGAGCCGGATGACCGACGCCCATCAATGCCCTTTGGACTTTGACGAGTATCGCGCGGTTGTCGCATTGCGATCTCGGTGGAATTCGATCCACGTCTCGGGCGCGATGGTCCACCGTACACGGTTTCAGGTGCAGAGGAATGACCCCGAGCATATGCTCCCTCCGTATTTTCAGTTGAAGCAGCTTCGTTTCCGGCGACGTATTCTCCAAGAACATCGTTGCGATGCTCCGGCTTCGCATCTGATTCCCCACATACCATGCAGACGTAGCGCATGTAGTCGAGTCGTATGCCACAAGCTGAACAATCCGGAGCGAAAGGCGGCGGTCCAGAGAAGTTGGCTACCGATAATTGACCCGACGGACCAGCCTGGAGATCGAGGGTCAGCGGAGGCGATGTTGACAATGATAGGCTAGAGTCGAATTGGGAGTGACGGTGCTTTGCTTGATGAAGAGAAGTAGACGAAGCTGACTCGGATTGGTAAGAGTAGTAGTACCCTAGCCGAAGATTAGCAACTGGATCGAAGGGCAGAGGTGTTGTCACCACTCACGTCCGCGTTCATCCTGTTCTAACGCAAAGCTTCCTGCTCGCTCATCGTCGCTATCCACACTCTCTTCGTCGCTGTCATACCGACTGATTCTCGACCGGGCCTTCGGCACTAGGCCCAACTTTCTGCTGGCAAGCTTGGATTGTTCTCGCAACCACCTGGACCCAAGTTCGGATTGAGTCAACAGGGCCGGAGCCGGGTCGCTTTCGGGCCCCGTTAGGATTGGGTTGAGCGGTGGCGAGACACCCTTGTAGATCTCACGGGGAGTGATAGAGCTCTGAAATGACGCCTCGGAAGAACTGGCGTCGAGATGCAAGGCGTCTAGGCCGTTGCTCAGACGCGAGGTCCGCCCATCGAGCTGTCGACCTTCTGTCCGTGACGTGTAGATACCACTGTGGTAGCTCGAGCGCCAATCGGTTGAGTACGCTCTATCCCGACCCGAGCTTGATCCTGACCCTGACCCGGATCCGCTACCTGATCCGGTCTGGAAGCTGGATAGAGAGGAGGTATCACTCAGACTCGGTCCGTCGTAGTCGACAATCACATCCAGTCGGATGGTAATTTTTTGAGCGGAGAACCGGTGATCTTGGGCATTCGAGGCCGATCCCGAGTAGTTGGAAGCAGCGGCATTGTCGTCTCCAGAGGTGAAATAACAGACTGCTTCGGTCAGGTCGGTCTCGGTCCGCAGCCAGAACTCTTCGCCGTCATCGTCTGTGTAGGTCAACGAATAAGGAGAGGCTGAAAGGGAGAAACACTCCTCGACCTGTCCGTCCCTCCGTCAGCGAATAGACCGAAGACCGATCAGATGCGCGACCCACTCTGTTCCTCACGGACTCTAAGCGGCAGGTCGATGCAGAAGGGAAGGTAATACGCCTGCCCGAACCCTCATAGCTACACTTGATGACCAAGGGTCTGTTCGGTCGATCTGAAATGGAAGCACTGATCGCTCTCAGCATACTGGGCAGGCGACCGACCGCATTCGAGGTCGAGAATGTGCGTTCCAGTCGAGTCGAGGCTGGACCATTGTATCAACATTAGATAAAGAGTACACAGTCGGGTACGTCCATCCCGACTGTTCGAGCCCAAAAGTGATGACGTCAGCTGTCCACAAGGAGAGAGCATCCCAGAGCACGGTAGAGGACCGATGTATACTATCCATCGGTTCTCATCCGCCTTTCCACCTTCGGGCTAGACATACGATAAATCCTCGCGTCCGACTGCTCATATGACGGAGGCACAGGTCAACTATGTTTCGGACGGAGGGGTGACCTCCGGTCTGACCATCAGCCTGTAAGCCCCGTACATGTTGAGAGATCAAGCTCGATTGGCGGTACTGTCTGACCCGGGACACAGTCACCCTCTACCGATCATGAACGTTTCCGAACACTTCAACAGACTTCAACTCACCTCACAATCACCTGAAAAGCGTCAGTACGCCTCGTTGTGGTCCTTCAGCAGCCTCAATTGACGGAAACGCAGTCCTCGGTGCACTGCTGGGTACCCAACACGGGCGAGAGGTCTCCATCGTCAACTCGTTCGATCTCATCTACGCGCAGCAAGATAGCGATGTGCATATGGAGGAAGGTGGTGTGCCGACACAGGCCTCTGCTTCCGGGCTGAGAGTCAACAACGACTTTCTGGAGAGGAGGAAGGAGCAGTGTGAGATGAGACTGACATACAGCTCGTTCCACACTGATGACCTTCTCAGTCAAGGAGGTGTTCCCTACCCTCGACGTCGTTGGATGGTACTCCATTGGACAACATCCCAGTGCTGACGATGTCGCCCTGCACGCTCAATTCGCGGAAAATATTGATACGCCCATCCTCTTGTTGTTCAACCCGACCCCGCCTCCCGGCAGTCAAGCCCTTCCGATCAAGGTGTACGAAGCGGCTTTAGAAGGTGGCAAAGGGGAAGACGGAGACGCACAATTCGTGGCGGTCGATTACGCGATAGAGACTGGTGAGGCTGAGCGCATCGCTGTGGACGGCGTTTCCAGAGGTGGCATGGGCAGCGAGGGAGAAGAAGGAACCAGTGAGTCGCGTCGCAACTTCAATGATTGGGCCATCCCCTTACGGTCTACCAAGTCGTCGCGAATTTGACAACGCAACGAAACGCCATCCGAATGCTGCACGATCGTGTGGCCATACTTTTACAATACATCGCTGCCGTCAGCAATAGTGAGTTCACGACGGGTTCATTAACGCACCGCGATAGCTGAGGGAAATGTGTTAGAAACTGCTCCCGTTGATCACGCGGTCTTGCGCCAGATCACGACTCTGGTAGCAACGTTGCCGATAATCGATGCTGATGGCTTCAGAGAAGAGCTGAGCACGGTTGGTGAATCCGCGGCGGTGTCCCCTATCCCTTGCTGACAATGCTTCTTCCGCAGGAATACAATGATGTCCAGTTGACTGCCCACTTGCAAAGACTCACCAAGCAGCTCAGCGCACTCAGCGACGTGAGTGATCCATCCAATGGTGATGGCGTTGCTGATTCACAGCAGTATGCCGACATGCACAACCTGCTTCATCCTCCCTCATCGGACGATTTCGGAGGGTCTATTCGCGGTACCAAAGCCAGTCGCGGATATGGCACTTATGGAAGCGCGAGCGGCGGAACTACCGCTCGTCGTCAGCGAGGACTGTGATGATGACCGCCGACTTGTTGTGTAGTTGTAAATGTATGATGAAAACCCTTCATGTGGTATGCGAAGTGCTATGCTAGATTTCCTTGCTTCCACTGCCCTGCTCATTACGCAGATCTACTGCATACTCGCGTAGTACTCTGTCGAGCCATTCGATCAGCCCTTAACACAAGCAAATAGCACGCGGACCACTCACTCTCGCACTCCTCGATGGCTCGGACATTACTGGCCGCTTTGTTGATAGTTTCGATGTACTCATCCTCTTCCACGCTGTCGAAGACGATACCGCCTCCGGCTTGGAGATACGCATTGCCGTCTTTGAAGGTCATGGTGCGGATGGCGATGCAGGTGTCCAGGTTGTTACGGTCGAAATCGAACCGACCAACAGCCCCAGCGTAGACTCCTCTCCTCTCCTTTTCCAGACCTCCGACCAGTTGGATGGCCTTGATCTTGGGCGCGCCCGAGACAGTTCCCGCAGGGAAAATCGATCGGAAGGCGTCGAATCTATGTACACTGCGTCAGCGCCTTTACCAGTCTGAGATGGCATGGCGTACCGAGATTGATCGTCCCTCAACATCCCGCTGACCTGGCTAGTAATGTGGATGACATGACTGAACTTCTCCAGTTTCATCAGGTCATCCACGTTGACGGTCTTTGGCTGGCAGACCCGGTTGACATCGTTTCTCGCCAGATCAACCAGCATGATGTGCTCTGCTCTGTCTTTCTCCGATGCCAGGAGCTCTTCTCCGAGCCTTATGTCCTCTGAATAGTAAATTAGTATGGTGTGACAAGATCTATACGATAGACCCACCTTCAGCGGTCTTGCCTCTGCGTACGGTACCAGCGATGGCGTGATTGTAGACTTTTCTCTTGTCCACCTTGCATAGCGTTTCTGGGCTTGCTCCTACCAGCTGTACGTCGCCGCAGTCGAGATAAAACATATAAGGCGACGGGTTCACCCTTCGCAGATGTCGGTACACGTTGAAAGGGTGGAGAGAGGTGGGACGAGTGAAACGTTGGCTGGGCACGGCCTGGATAATGTCGCCTTTGACAATATGCTGCTTGAGCTTGGTCACGAAGCTCTCGTAGCCCGCTTTGCCAACGTTGCTTGTAGCCTGGTTGCCGAGGCGTATGGGCCCTTGCCTTGGCATGGGTGTTGACGCCGAAAGGAGTTTCTCCCTGACCGCTTCCAGGTTGGCTATACATTCCTCGTACAGAGCAGGGATCTGGGAGCTAGGTGTTCCATCCGCCAGATGAACATGCGAGACAATCTTGACGGTCTGATAGATGTGATCAAAGATAAGGTTGGTCTTGCTCAGCATGAAAAAGGCTTCGGGCATGCCTGGGATCGGATTTTTGAGCGGTTCTGCGGGTTTCGTCACGGGCTCGAAATGAACAATCGAATCGTAAGTAATGAATCCGACTGCTCCTCCAGTGAAAGTGTCAATTTGCGGGATCTTGGCGAACCTGTAGGGTTCCAACTCCTTCTCCAGAGCTTTAAGGGGATCTCCTTCGACGTCAAAGCCCTCACCAGTCCGTACGGTCTTTATGGGATCTGCCGGTTGTCAGACTCAAAGGACGTGATCTTTCAACTCACCAGATCCGACGAAACTGTATCTGGCCAAAACCTCCCCTCCGACAATGCTCTCCAATAAGAAGCTGTACTTGCTGTCATTGGCGATCTTCAGGTAAGCCGACACGGGCGTCAGGAGATCGGCGGGGATCTCGATATACACCGGAATCAGGTTGGGTTTGGTGTCAGCCGCTGACGCATTCGAGCTGGCGGTGGACGAAGTGGATGGATAGGTGAATTGCGATGGAGAAGCGAGAGTAGCCGGTGATGACGACGCAGTCTCAAACAGCTCGGTCAGTTCTTCGAGGGACGGAACGGGTTGGGATTTCTGAACGTGTGGTCTCAGCCGTATCCAGCAAGGTTGTCCTGGGTTGCCAGATCTCCATAGCTCACCGGGACGTCCATCTTGACACTGCACTCTGTCTTGATCTGGTCTGTGATGCGATCTCTGCTCTGTCAAAGGGGCGATAGTGCACCATACCCTGCTAAAGGACCCAGACAGACTTTGGGCCGACTCGAAACATGGGAGTGACCCGTGGCATGAGTCACGTGATGTCTCACGCTCTGCTTCCTAACGCATTACAAAACAGGTATAATCAATCGTATTCGATGCGTTGACTAATTACAGAGCCCTTGGTTATTATGGTGCGAACACGTGGCTTGTGATCCCCCCCCCCAATGTTGACGAAACAGCGAGATGACGTTTCAGCGACCGTCCGTCACGTCTGGGTCGAGTCGTTACTCGTTGTAATTTACCCACTGTAAGATCCCCTCCCGTACCGTCCTACGCGCTCCCAGTCCTACCTCTGATATGTCGACCTGTGGGGCTCGCGCGCGGCGTCGACCATCTGTTCGTTCACAAGCATCAACGGTCCGAGAGCGGTCAAGCCCAGGTACACCTTTCAAACCATCCGACCAGTTACTCGATGATGACGAGAGCCCCCCGAGTCCATCATCGCTACCAAGATGGCATTCGCGCGGCACGGTAAGCCACTCTCATGGAGATGCAGGGCCCAGCGACTATTGGCGACGATCACCTGTCGCTTCGCTGGCTTCTCCACCTCCAGAATGGAGAAATCTCATTAGCGCCAGACTTAGCGATCAAGAAGACGAAGACGGCGGCCCAAACGACGAGTATTTCGCTCCAGAGCATGATGGACTGTTACGACGAGATTCTGAAGACGACGGCGTGAAGCCAGGCTTCTCCGAGACAGGTTACGCCCAGACCTATCAGGACATCATGGGTGGTCCCGAAAGTGATGAAGAGTTCGGAATGCTCGGGTCACTGCCCAAGGTGAGTGTGTCACTGCCCCAAATGCGCAAGGCTGATGCAGTAAAAGTCGTCAAATACGCCCTCAGTCGCCTCGGCACCTCAAAACACTTGGCTTGGACCAGCCAAGAGGGCGTCTTTCATACGTGAGTTGGCAATCGCCCTTTCGCTGCTGATGTCCAGATCCGTCCATCTCGCGCCTGCGGTCGCACATGCGTACGCCATCAAGCTCAACACAACAATCGCGGCTACCACTCGCACATATGCGAACATCCAGCCACTTCTCCCAGATCTCGGACTCTCGGTCGGAAACACTTTCAACAGGCAGTGCAACTCCAATCGAAAAGAGTGTGACGACGACGGGGACTCCAGCCTTTGTATTTCACCCGCTGCGACGACTATCGGCTCACGCCTTCGGCAAAGAAGCTAGTCGGTCCGACGCGAACGGTAACAAGACTTTCGCGGAATCTGGTATCCCTGCCGTTATGCACATTCACGGTATGATCGCGATAGGTACCAATTTAGGGTATGTAATGGTCTACGGCTTCGATCAGACTATCAAATATATCCTTGGTAACGAGAAATCAGGTGAGCAGCTATCATGTCGATATGGTTTCGTGCTGATGGACTTGTTCCAGACTCTCCGGTGACCGCTGTTACGATCTCACCCGATCAGACGTACATCGCTGTTGGACGGGCCTCTGGGAATGTCCACCTCTACGACCTTGCTCGGCCCAACCAGCCTTCTCGGACGACCCTCGCCCTCGAACCTTCTCAGGTTTCCTCTGGCCGTAAAGAAGGACACCTTCGTGGTAGCCGCATCTTGCACATCGGCTTCGTTGGGGCCCGTCATACATCCATTGTCTCGGGGGATGAACATGGCCGAGCCTTTTGGTGGAGTTTGGGCAGAGTTCTGGGCGTGGAGAGCAATGATGTTGTGAGAATGCTGGGGAGTTATGAGGTCAAGACAACGACTCTTTTCGCCGCAAGCCCTCTACCGTTGTGTGACCATTCAGCGGACAATTTCCATCTATCCGTGCTTCTTACCCCCACCAAACTTGTCGTGGTCGGACTCAAACCGTCGCCCAAAACCTGGTACCGCAAGCTCCGCAATGGCTCAGGAGGATCACAAGGAGGCCTCGTCGCTCATACTCTTTGGCTTGAACCGTTGACGTTAGTCTACACGTGGGGAACCTCCCTTCGAACAGTACATATCTCGGTTGAAGGGCAAGGCAAGGAGGCCGCTCCAGTCTTCACGGAGGGGAACCAATACGAAACCTCGCAACCGATCCGCGCGCTACAAGCATATGATGCCAATGTGAGTGACTTTGTTTCGACATCGCTAACGGCAGCACATTCTCATCTTGACATCCGACCTGATTTTGCTCGACATCCGATCCATGCGACCAGTCGAGAGTACACCACTACAAACGAGCCTTCTCACAACCCGCGATCTGCATAGTGTGCTCCCCAACGCCACAACAAGTCTGGTTGGAAGCGTTAGAACCTATAAGCAGAAGTTGTTCCTTCTGGTGAGTGCGTGACCGAGGGCAACGGGTGCTGATTTGTAGACCAAAACCACCTTGCAAGTAGGAACTCTCCTGCACTGGAAAGATCGCATACTCGCCTGCGTACATCGAGGTGATTTCCTCAACGCAATCCAGGTTGCGTTAGCCTACTACGAAGATCGTGCTCAGGGCAATTTGATCGGGCTCCCGGATGATCTTGTCTCACGGAAGGAGATTGTTGCGGCTAAGATTGTCGATCTCATGATAGCTTCCCTGCGATGGGCATTCTCACCCGAGCGACTTACCGACGACACCCACTACTCCGCCGATGGACGAGGTGTCGACTTGACCGATCTTTACACTGGACTGGCATCTGCTTGTATACAGGCCTGCCTAACCATCAATGCCGACCGCTTCTTGTTTGACGAGGCGTACGAACATTTCTCAGAGACGGGCATTCACGGTATCTTTTTGACAGAGCTGGAACCGCACATCCTTTCCGGCCGGTTGCGCGAGATTCCACCGAGCATAACTCAGGCTCTAATCACTCGGCACGACGAACGCGGCGAATCAGAGCTTGCAGAATCCATCGTCTGGAATGTCGATCCTATTTCGTTAGACATCAACCAGGCTATCACACTCTGTGAGAATCACGGCCTGTGGGACGCTATGATTCACGTCTATACCCGAGCGATCAAGGATTACATCGCTCCCCTCGTCAAACTCATCACGGTCGTCCGTGACATTCAACGTCATCGCCAAAGCCGACCCTCACTGGTATGTGAGCGAGATGTAGGTCCAGAAGAGATGGCGCCCAACGCATACAAACTGTATGCGTATATCGAGGCAACTTTATCGGGCTTATCGTATCCAAGCGGAGAGCCGTTGCCGGAAATCGAAGCCAGTACTGCCAAGACAGAGGTGTACACCTTTCTTTTCCAAGGACGCACAGCAGCTTGGCCATCGGGAGGTGACGGGGTGCTCACCGTTGACGGGCCAGAGCCTCCTTATCCGTATCTAAGTCTCTTACTCCGCTTCGATACGGAAGCATTCCTGCATTCGATGGACATCGCTTTCGAGGACTCCTATCTTAACGACACTACCGGAGTCATCAATCGCCAATTCATCGTCAACCTCATGCTCGATGTTATGGATCCAGAGTACTTCCATCCTGGCGATATCACCTTTCTCCACATCTTTGTGGCTCGTAACCTGCCCAAGTACCCTCAGTTCCTCTTCATCCCGCCATCTACCCTGCATCGGATCCTGGTGAGCCTCGCTGTCGATCCGGATCAGAGCACCCGTGAGGACCGACAACTCGCTGCCGAATATTTGCTGTCTGCGTATACTCCACATGACCTAGATTCCATGTTGGTACTCTTCAAGCAGGCCAGTTTCTATCGCATACTTCGCGCATCATACCGACGCCAGGGTCAGTGGGCTGATCTGATCGCCACGCTGCTCCTAGACCCAGAGGCCAGCGATGAAGTCTTCAACAGCTTGCACGAGATCATCCAGATGGCGGGCTCGGTCAACGTCGCTACTGCAGTTGCTGATGCTCTACCGCATCTCTTCGAGCTTGGGGTGAGGCAGACGGCGCAATTGCTAGACGGCGATATCCCAGCGTGTCACTCACAAGCGATCAGTCTGCTATCGAAGACCCCACACAAACAGCTAGCGTATCTGCGTTGCCTGTTGGAGCCAGATAGCGACGATCGCGTTCCTAGTGCTCACCTCGATATGGAGGCCCGACATCTGTACGTCTCGCTGCTCTGCGCAGAAGACCCGGACCACGTCGTGCCGTTCCTCGACACCTATACACAATCGCTCGACCTACCTCGTTTGGTTGAAGACTGTAAGAACCACTACGAAGGTCAGATGTGGGCGCTAGACAGATCGGGACACGCCCTCCACGCACTCAACATTGCAGGAGACGCCCTGCGCGAAAAGGGAGCGAATCTCAATGAAGCCCTCATCGCCAGCGATCTCGGCTCGACACATGTGACTTTGCAGGGTATCCATACGCTTTGCAGGATGGCTGTGAGACTTTGCCAAGAACACTCTACGACTCGAGGGGACGACCCTGCCGTGGAGGACATGTGGCTGGATGTCCTGCGCGAGATCATTGACCTCGTACATGCTACTTCTGTGCTTCGAGGTCAAGACCCGGTCATGGTCAATCTCACCTCGATAGAAGACATCGTTGTCGCCAACCTCCGATCCCTCGTCCAAGAGACACTCGCTTCGCTTCTCTCATCTTCTTCATCATCTCTATCATTTCCTCGGCTCTTCAAGCGGCTAGTAGATGCGTCGACTACTACCAAGGGTCGCGCTTACTCCGAGTTTCGGACGATTCTGACGGGCATGCTCGATTCTTATCGAGCCGAAGGGGAAATGTTGGGCATGACCACCAGACTCGTAGAAGCAGATCTGTATGGGGTTATGGCGGAGCTCAAGGCGAAACGGGAACACGGCTGGAGGCCGATATATGGCGCTTGCGGACTGTGCGGCGAGCCTTTCGGACGATCTGAGGGAACTTTGACCATTGGCGGTTCGGGCCAGATGGCGCATGCGGACTGCAGACATGGTTGATGATCATGCATGACTGGTCATTGGAGCAGGGCGACGATTTCAGTCCTTCCAGATATTTCCGCTAACGCGAGAGCTGTTTGATCGTCCTCGTCCTACTGCTATTCAGCGCCGTCTTCGCAAGGTGCCCGTGTAACGCACCTTCAAGTGACGATCAGCTCCAGCCCGCAGTAAGTATTCCACCATCTCGGCGTAGCCCCTGTCCGCTGCGAGATGCAAGGCGGTGTAGCCCTGTAGTCATGTCAACAACGCCTTTGGCCAAGTCTCACATATTCATCTCGATCGTTTATAACCGAGGCATCTTGCCTTGTCATCTTTTCGACCAGCCGTAGGTCATTGTCGAGGACCGCTTCGTGTATAGAGTCCGATGATCTGCTCAGTCAGCTTGTTCCATGATGGTTTACGCGCCTTACGATCCCGGAGGCTTCACACGACATCACGCTGACCTTGACACCTCCCATCGCGTTCGTGCCTGAGCTCGTTGAAGATGTCGGTTCTTCCGCATCCAGGTTCTCCAAGTCAATGTCTTCATCCTCCCGCACTGCTCCATCCCACCCTATACGTTTCGCTATCTCAATGTATCGAGCTCGAGCCCTCTCCTTCCCATCCTGTCCAGCGTACTTTTTGTGTTGAGCCACCCACGCGTCGTATTTGGCCCGAGGTGCGGGCGAGAAGATAGGGGGCCGACCACCGGTCCTGCAGACGTCAGATCGCCAAGGCGAAGCTCACTCACGGTCCCTCGCCAAGCGTTATAACCTTGTATAAGCCATAAAGCTGGCCGGTCAGCCGTGAGCTCGACAGCTTGACTCACCTCAAGCTTCGTGTCGTTAGGCAGTGTTGCTGCCCCAGGACTGGAAGTCAGCCACTCGCAAGCTGCATCGAAGGCGGACTGGGAAGCGGTGGAATCCAACATCGTGGCGTGTATTGGGTCAGGCATTGCAGTGCTTGCCTTGATTCTTAAAAGCACGCGTTCAGAGACGATATCAAAACATGGACGTGAAGTCGTGACATCATCATTCATGCGGACCAGCTTACTGCTGTTACCAGTACAAGAACTAGGTTGGCCAGATGCGGTAGCAGCCAAGTCCATCTGCTGCCCACGACGAATGAGCTCGAAGCGAAAGCCAGCAGTGAATACTGGTACAATCGAATGATGCTACAATGGACAATTAGCGGGAGGCATGAGGACCTGGCAACTCACCTTGGGTTCTTTGGCATGGTCCCGGGCCTACATAGCCATACGGCCAGAACCGCCGGGATAACATGCGCCGCGTTGTGGTCTGTAAAGAACGGGTGTGACCACTGAGTCCAACAGCTGCGTGCCCATACGACCAGCGTCAACGCTTTGAAGGGCAGGAGCATGGACATGAACACGAGCAGGGATAGACTTGGATCATATCCATTCTGTGTTCATCAGCCGCTGCCCATTGCATCGGTTCCTCACCTTTGGCATTGTATTGACATCCTGGGAGTTCCTCAGCCACAAGTAGCCGAGGGAAAGGATGAACAGTACTTGGTGCGGTATCAAGTAGGATGCGAGAGCCAGCGATAAGAGCATTACACCGAGTTGCAATACGGAGCGAGACTCACTAGGGTCGGTTCAGTTAGCATGCGTTGCATCATGATCACTTACACGACCCACTTCGGATAGTCCTGGCGCTGTCTTCCTGCCAAAAAACCGAGGGTTTTTATCAAAAGGTGAATGGCGAAACACCAGATAACAAGGACACCATAAGTCCAGACACCCGTGAGAACGATCAGGGGGAAGAACGCCAATTCAGTGGTGCCCAAAAGCAGACTGCCCACAAAAGGCCAGGTGGTGAGCAGACTTTGCGCCAGGCCACATGCGCCGAGGCCTAGCAGGATCCAAGAAGCTTCTTGACGGCCGGTCTGTTCCAGAGCAAGCTCTAGTGCTACCTTCGTCAACGATGTTGTGCCAAGACAGACTTACAGCACAGCGATTTTGATTGCCGCCACATAACGACGGCCAGCCAGCCAAGAGGCCAAGCAATCGTTGTCATTCGTAAACGCATGACAGCTTTAGCCAATACACTGAAAGGTTGTGGCGTTATGGCGATCTCTTGAACGAGGCACTCTGGTTGCTGATACACCTCGAGCCGTGGGGCAGACAGCCGAGAACGGCCAGGCATAAAGGGGGCAGTTCCTACGTGACTGTGAACGTCAAAGGTGCTCATCGTGGATACGTAGTACCGCGTTTCGAGCGCGACTGAATCCAACTGGTTGACGTATTTGACGATAGGCCGGAAACCTTTCACGGAGTAGCGCGTGTCAGTTAGATCCCTAAAGGTACACCTTACCAGTACAATCTGCAGTCTTCACTTGGACATTGTGAACCAGCAGAGATGAAGCCGTATAACCGCGAAGGTCAAGAGAGAGATGTGTCGATGGGACATCGTAGCGGTTGACTCCTCATCAGCGCCGTACCATATCGCTGTACTCACCCCATCTAGTATCCAGCGAGTCCCGTGTCCTTGGCCCAATGCTGATTGTCCGATGCGGGGATCGCACTTTCAAGAAGCCGCGATCATTACGCAACTTTAGGGCTATGGCTGAAACGATCTCAGCAGATGTGACGCCTTCGCCTGGCAAGGGGAACGGAGCGTCGCGGTTGTGCGGCGCCGGCAAAGATTCAATGCTCATCGGTTCCGTGTATACGCAATCTGGATCGCAATGCCAGATCTTGACTTGCATTGCGTTGGGTGAATCGATGATTAGAGACATATTGGCTGTCATCACCGGGACCTTCTGCTCGACCTCATCTGATGGCGGGATTGTTACTGCATCTCCGATGGTCGGTTCTAGCAGCCATCTCCGTCCTTGGTCGAGCTTGTAGCTTGTACGCGCGTCTCTGGTCATTTCCAATAGTGCTCGAGCAATCTTGAAACGTATCTGGTGACACCAAACTATAGCTTGGTGATCGACTCCGGTCCAAGCTCCGGGCATGGCCGTAGTGAACACCGTCAATCCCTGTTGTTTGCTGAGAAGGTCCGGAGGTAATACGCAGCTGTCAGTCACCACCTGGGAGTCCGATACACCCCCACAGATCGAAATGAGGACAGGTAGTGACGTGTTTCCGCTTCGCGTTGGGATCATATCCCGGTACAGCCGTTCCATATCGCTCTCTAGCGTAAGAGGCGGGACGGTGTGCGGTGTCGACATGGTCAGAATCACGTCCACGAGGTGGGCGATGTCAGGTGATATTGCCAGCCGCGCTACAACGCCGCCCATTGAATGTCCGATAAGCGTTACTCGAGTGGGGCGATCTCTTGTAGATAGGTGTTCGTACTCTAACAATACGCGTCGTATCGCTTGACGTAGGAATGACGCCTGCGCCCGAAGGGTATGTGCATGGAAGGCGGAGAACTCCTCGTTCACATCGACTATCTTCGTTATCAATCCATTATCTATCCAATCGGAACAGAACTCACTGGTGAAGTAGTCCACCTTTTTGGCCCCTTCCATCCCTCTGGCCAGCCCTCCCGGATTGTCATGGTACTGCCTAGATGAGGAGGAGGCGATTGATCTCACTTGCTGGTAGGAGCCAGCGTTCCCTGGAATGAAGATGGCGGGATGTCCGCTGACCTGGGATCCCACTCAGTTGGGATTATCTGGCTGCGAAGCTTACCTGATCGTCCAGGTCCCAGCCTTGCTCCCTATACCGAAACATCCTGTACCCGGGGGACGGCTTGTCGGGCCAATCGACGGCGTGATAGGTAGGCATCATCCAGCTCATTTCGCAACCCCATGATCCGGAACGAGCCATATCCTCGGTGTACAGTCGATATGTCCACCACGACAGGCATAGCGTGACGAGTCCGAAAGTCCAGGTCGCAAAGCGGAACATAAACTGACCCTCAAGCTTGCCGTCTTGTCGTCCACCATGGTCGCCCAGGACCATGTGTCGGGGCATTGGGCGACACTGAATGCGGGATAGGATCAAACCGTGTCAACCAGTCCAGAGTTGGTTGTGAATTGTATCACAGGTGGAGGTATCGTCGTCGCTCCTTCCTTCTCACCGTAGACCTCGGCCCGGCATTGCTTCACGCCTTTCTCTTCACGGTCGGCATGCATGGATACAAGTCTGGAGCTCTCTCCTTTACGAACCCTCTACGATCTCTGTATCATGCTAATATGACAGCAAAATTGTTCCGCTTAGGTCCATCCGTCTCAATCACCTTCCGGCCCCAACGCGTCCGAGCCGTTTCACTCTGCTGAGGAGGTATCTGCCAGCTCCAAAGCCAATACCCCACCTTGCCTCCTTGGCGCCATTTCTCTTTCTCCAGTCGGAATCCGATCGTAGTCATCAGCTCCGCGAACGACTTGACCGAGAGATACCGGGAGTTTGTCAGACAAGGTAGCGGTAGCACCAGATATAGTAACGATGAGGTAGATGGTCTCAGCTGTGAGTGGATGAGTGACAACATTCTCCCTGATATGGCCCAGCAGTGTGAGTCCTGGGTGAACGTGACTTTCGTACTCCAGCAGGACTCACCTCTCTCAGCTGGACTGTTGACAAAGTTCAACACAAGGCTACAGCTTATCAAGTCGAAGCGCTCCTCTTCTGATGTGGGAAGCGGGCGCTCAAAGAAGTCCTGCTGCTTTATCGAGGGGTGTTGACTGTTCAGGTCGATGGGATGATTTTGTATCCAGCTCGAGCAGGCGGCATAGTTGTCTGGAGTGAGGGCCCCTATCTCGAGCATCCTATTTGTGGGGATATGGTAGAGTAAGCCGGGGCGTGGACATCGACTCAGTCGGACTCACCGCAGCTTTCCCTTGCCCTTGATCGTCGAGGTTTTCATACCCATCTCGACCAACCACTGCACCAAGACTTTGGAGCTGTCTCCACCTCTCTCTCGAGACTGGCCTAGCTTGCTTGCCTCTTGATAAGCTTCCAATCCCCCTAGTTCCTCCATCTCCTTCTCGATCCTGCTCAGATCGTCTTGCAGCGCTGCAACGCTGCCATCGCTTGAACACCCCTTCAGCTTACTCTTGAGGGCGGCCTGTCGCTTGAGAAGAGTGTGAAACTGAGCGATGGTCGACTGCGTGACTCTGTGAGACACGGCAGGTCCACGGGCCGAACCAGCCGTCGTAGCAGACGATATGGGAATCTTTCTGTTACGCTTGGTTTTGACCTTCATATTATGCTGTCCACCACCGAGGGCTTTGTCGGTGCGGGGACGCCCTTGCTGACTGGATCTCGACACAAGCCCGTCGTTGCGATATAGGACCCCGACGATGGCTGGAGTGCGGTAGAAAAAGCTGGTCGTCCAAGTGGAGGTGGGAGCAGATGAGAGGTGACCCGAGTTGAGTCATCACCATCATCATCCTCGACTGGCGACACCCTCTCCACGTATTCGATCGATTGCATCCACCCATTCCTTCGACTCGTACTCTATCCGTCTCATCGCGACATTGGACGCGACGTGTCTCGCCGGCCTCTGCTATCTTCAGATGGCTCTGTGCTCTCCTCGATAATCTGAAGTAGGAAGGCGGCTGCTCTTTCTCCGCAATAAGAACGATTGAAACCATGCCTGGCTCTCCTTTCCATGGCTATGTGCGGCCGCAAGCGCCCGCGTCATCTCCGGAATTTGGTGCCTTCACCGAAGCGGGACCAAGCACGAGTCCTCGCCGATCGGGGCAGCCGTCTCTGATGGACGATGATGACGACGACCTGTTGGGTTCATTCCACAGTCCATTTCAGCCGTTACCCCCTCTGTCTCAGCCGGAGCTCATCCCAAAACTCCAGCCGCCCTACCACAACACCGATCCTACAGATCTACTCGGCGGTGATACGTGGCACGACGCCACTCTCGGTCATACAAAGACGGCCTCCGGGCATCGCGGCACGTCAGCAGGTATAGCAAACGGACGGCCAGAGGCCGTCCATGTGTCGCTGCCTCCTCGACCCACCGATATTTCACCCGACTATCAACCACCTCTTCGGTCGCCTCGCAGAATGTCGACGGATCTCTTTTCCCGAGGTGGTATGGGCTCCCCTCCAATTATATCGGACGCGGGGAATGAGATCATCTTCCACCCCGAATATAAAGGCCGCAGCGAAGACGCCATGGCCGATGTGCTTGGCCTGAGACGCTCAACTTCTATCGGCCATTCGGACGCTCAGGACCCATTCTATCGACAAACGCTGTCTAGGAGCCCCCCGCGTCAATCATCGCTTTTGCAGAACCTGGCCACGACGACTAAACTGGCTTCTAAATGGCGATCAGCCCTCACACCCTCTACGCATACTCCCCATGACGACAAAGGCGATAGCCAACAGTCACGCCAGGGTTCTAACAGGTCGAATGAGATGCCTCCGCTCGATGTTACACACGTAACACCGTTTGCGTCCGCTGAACACGTCGCTGGCAGTTATACGGCGCCATCAGGTGCGCCGGGTTTTAACGCGCGTGAGAGGGCGGAAATACGGCATGACGAAAAGGACGAGGACTGGGGTGGAGTCTTACTGATGGGCAGAAGAGAGAGCACCATGCCGGTGCTTACTGGTCAGGACGCGACAGCTGTAGGCGCGCATTTCACAACATGACCTGGCGGCTGAGATACTTTACAGCTTAGACCCCATCTTCCACCACGACAACGCTTATCGAACAAGTGGACATTACTTTGTAAGCTGTCGCGACAACCAAGCTGTACGTGGCTGACCGTCTCTCCAGTCTCGCTGGATCAGCACGGTGCTTCCTTGAATACACTCTACAGGCTTATCGACAAATTTGCACAATCTCACCGCAGCTCGGGAAACATCTTGGTGGTTTGCGATGGCGAAGGGAACCGATTTGGAGCATACCTAAACGAGAGTATCGCCAAGCGTGAAGGAACCTATTATGGAAGCGGTGAATCGTGAGTGATCTGTTAAAGGCCCTCGTCATGGGGCGTGACACTGATAGTTCCTGCGTGCGTTGCTATGATACCTTCTTTTCTGACTCTTTCGCACCGGTCATTACCTGGCACTTCGCGGCATACTCACACGATATGCTCAATATTGTCCCGGTTCACAATGTCCCGAATCAAAACATCTCGCGCCTTGTACCGATCTACCAATGTTGCGGACGACCATCCTATGTCTTGTTGTGATATACGACTCAGTTTCCTATTCAAGCTCGCGTCCGGTCCACAAACGTCCAATGTCAAGGCCTTCAATTGGACAGGACGCAATCAATATTTCGCCCTTTGCGAAACGTCCTTTATCTCTTTTGGTGGAGGGTGAGCATTCAGCGTTGCTTTCACGCAGTTGACCGTCCCGTTCTGATGAAACACAGCGCTGGTACCTACGGGTTAATCCTGGACTCGACCTTCTCTCAGAATTCTTCGGCGACATGCCCCGCCTACGACAATGAGATTTTATCATCCACCGCAAATCGTCGTTCTTCAAAGGCAAGCCCCTTCGAATGTGTCGGGCTGGAAGTCTGGGCAACGTGATGATGGCAGATGCAGTGTAACACAACAGGAGTGTCCCCATGTAGTATCCACCATGTCGCTCAATGTAAGCATGTCGCTCAAGTAAGGGAACAGCTCTCCGTTCTCAACCTTTCGCGCTTGTAGTTTCTCACGTTGATTAGCGCATGCTTTCGCGGGGCGAAATTGTCGGGGACCCATGTCGAGGATGCAACTGCTGTGTGAGGAATGTCGGTCACCCGGCGTGATCGCCCCGTCTCGGGGCATTCGCTATGCAAGAGCGGTACTCAGATTGCTCTGCATCTATAAGCAGAGCCTGTCAAGCGTCCTGGTAATGCCATCTGTCGCGTGATCCCGCGTAGAAAACATTGAGAACGACCACCGAATGTGGCTGTTTCTGAAGGGAAGACGGGAGGAACCAGCTCAACAGGCTTCTTGTGCATGCATCAGAAACGTCCATGTGGTGTACATGACCTACCAACATCGACGTCAAGTGCAATACATACTCGTCCGACTATCACCATACTGAGGATACACCTGCCCCTCAAGGGTGACTGTTTCTGTTGCTTCCGGTATTCGCCGTCAAGCCGTCACAAATCTATCGCTTCAGGATCTACCTGTCCGTCTATCGCCTAATCCAGCCTGGTGTCCCCCACCGTCTTAAGTGCTAGGTGGAATACTAGAATAGAAACCGTCCAATGTCTACTCAGGCCGATCGTCGATCGCACAAGTCGCTTTTTGTTGCCAGCAAAGGTACCAATTCGTTTATGCATCGAGCCTGATTTCTCCTACTTGCCTCTGCATGTCCATGAAATGATTAACAAACTATACACCATATGTGGTAATATTGCGGTCTTGAAGCTATATTGGTAAGAGCCTATGGACAACAAAAACCGAGTCAACACGCAAAAAAGCCATACTTTTGCTCAAACAAAACACATGGGCCCCACTTATTATTGGACACAACACACTGGCCTCCTGTCAAGACTCACCAAAGAAAGGTGAACACTGTAGGTTGGGCTGTGGACCATTTCCCCACCATATGTAAACCGCTAGCCATTCCCCCCAGTGCTCTCAAATTTATGGGCAAGACTAGATGAGCCTAGCCAGGACTCGCCAGAATTTGGTCAGAACTCCCACTTCAGTTCGATACGCGTCAATCACGCCAAGCTGAACTACATTTTGTCAAGCACGTATTGTCCTCGCTCAGCCACAGTACACACTCTGGTCAAGGAGTGCCGATCTTAGCCTAAGCCTCTCTGAAGTCCTGCCAACTTCTCCTTCAGGCTGCTACAAAAACCAGAGGCATGTCAATCCAAGCAACATCTTGTTGTGCAATGTCCAACCTTGACCTACTTCAAGGTCCCGACTGTTTGTCAACGTCGCAGCCAAACCTACTCCTGAAGTCGAGCGATGTCACTAGGCTACGTCGACCAGCTAGGTTCGATGCTCAACTCTTTGCAAGTCCAAGACTTAGGACAACCTCGACGAGGTTGTAGTAAGCTTTAGGCAAACTATAGCTAAGGATGGCTTAAGGACAAGTTATTGTAGCTAAGCCAATGCCGGTCGAAGTAGCACCACGGGTGTATCTCAGAAGTTCGAGTAGGTTCAAGGATGTATCGTTGGTCTATATGAGGATAGATCTATAGCTGCGAAAGCTACTAACAACAAGAGCTATGGACAACAATCAGAGATTGCCAAAGAAGGTCGATCTCTATCCGTTTCTCGCCCATCTTCTCTATCCGTTTCTCGCCCATCTCTTTATACCTTCTCATTCCCTGTTCTACCATCTAGTTCTTCTCGTCGCCGTCGCCTAGATTCGCCGAGTCCCTGTTGAGCCGTGAGCGTGTGAACCTCTTCTTCAGGATGTGTTTCGCCAAAGAACGTCGACCGTCGCCGCACTCGGTAGTAGACTTGACTGTGGCGTCGAAGAACAATAGGACTTCTATGTCGTCGGCTATCGCGTAACCCTTAGCGTGGCAGAACTTTGGGTATTCTTCGGCTAAGATCGGCTAGGCTGGTTCCTGGGCCAGCTAGGATCGACTAGTATGTCCTGTGTTGTTCCGTGGCTGAGTGGGAACAATGCATTCTCGACGAGGTATGATTCGATTCGGCGTTGATGGACTTCTTATTGTTCTCAAGCACGGAGTTCCAGCCAAAGTCCGATAGTTCGGTTAAGCTCGCCAATGGGTTTGGCAAATCTCGACTTCGAGCTTGGATGGTACCGTGGGAGACTGGCTAGCGAATAAATACCGTGGGAAAGTATCCTCAGCCTTAGAGCCGAAAGCCAATAGTCACCTCAGTTCGGCGAGACTTCGATTAGGATGGGTACAGTGGGTACAGTTATTTCGTTGAACGACACTGGGTATGTGTGTCTTGTTGTGTTATCAACATAGTTCGGCGCCCGTCGACTCGACCAGTATAGTTTCGTGACAGGCGACCATTTGGCGTCACTTGACAAACTTATCCTGAGGAAACCAACTTTGTGGAGGTTTTAGAATTTCACAGCTTGTGAAAGAGATGCACGGCGCACCACGTTGATCGACATGGCTTAGCACTAGGGCTGTGCCCTTAAATGAATATATTGTACATGTCGTCGCCTATAACACACGTGTACCAATCAATACCACTCAATTGACCATCTGCCGGCTCTGCGTAGTATGGTTGATTGTCAATATCAATTCCATTAGAGCCAGACCCATTGTGACGTCCAATATCCACTGCCTCAGTTCAAAGATTTGCCGGAGTCGTCATGTGTTTGAGACAGAAGCACATGAACAGATACGCCGTTGCGTGCAAGCTGCAAAAACGCTGCTAACAGCAGCAGAAAGTCTGTTGCATCTGAGTCAGATCAAATGCACAGATCACTCGTGAGTCCGGCGTATTTTTGCAACGTTTTGCATCGGGAACGGGGACATTACGAGTCAGCCTTTCTTTGCCTGTTCTGATCACGATCGCTAGTCTGTCAATAACATGTCTCATTGTCACGAGACTATAGAGCTCATGCGCCACGTCACACGAAATCTCTATCAGGGGCACTGAGACGATCTCGACGGGCATCGTGGCTGCTTTGCTCCCATGTTTTTTTATTTGATTAGTAAAGCATACATACCTTGACGGTTTTTCAACACAGCGGAACAACAACGTCCAGTCGGGATTCACAGAATGCCATCTCCAACAGCATCGGCTGCTGCAAATGCTTTCCACATGGTTTAAAGTGCAGCTGCTGCCTTCGACGGTCCACTCGAGTTGATGTCAACCAATACCCGCGGGAAATGTCACAGAGTATTGGCAACATTTCGGTCACAGAAAACAACGAGAAAACCAACATTGTGCCAATCTGGACTTCATAATATCTTGAAGGGCATTGTTCTTGACCAACCGAGTTCAGGAACTCATTATTTTCCAGTGTTTGTGTTAAGCCTCTCGCTGTGCTTGCCGATCACTTGGCGAAACATGACACCGAGGCACTCGCACTGTTATGCTCAACAGGGATTGTGCAAAGCTGGAGGAGACATGGCAGAGCGTCCGTAAGAGACAAGAGAAGGAGCTGTGGTTGAAGAAATTATGGACAGACATAGCGACCTTCTTGGTCAAGATCTGCTCATTGCAAGTCGTAAATACTCCCTTGCGTTTTCGTACCCAATCGACTCTCATGAGAAATGACGATAGATCCTCGTACTTGGTCAAAGTACAGAGACACATCTTGGGTACGATTTCGTTCGAGAGTGGCTCAATCTAGACATTGGCCTTTTCCCATCTCTCCCATCTTTGACTGAAGATATGGTCAAGCTTGTCACAATATCGACATGGTGTCTGTCACGAAACTATACCGGTTGAGCCTACGGGCGCCGAAATCGAGTCGACGGGCGCCAAACTATGTTGATAACACAACAAGACACACATACCCAGTGTCGTTCAACGAAATAACTGTACCCACTGTACCCATCCTAATCGAAGTCTCGCCGAACTGAGGTGACTATCGGCTTTCGGCTCTAAGGCTGAGGATACTTTCCCACGGTATTTATTCGCTAGCCAGTCTCCCACGGTACCATCCAAGCTCGAAGTCGAGATTTGCCAAACCCATTGGCGAGCTTAACCGAACTATCGGACTTTGGCTGGAACTCCGTGCTTGAGAACAATAAGAAGTCCATCAACGCCGAATCGAATCATACCTCGTCGAGAATGCATTGTTCCCACTCAGCCACGGAACAACACAGGACATACTAGTCGATCCTAGCTGGCCCAGGAACCAGCCTAGCCGATCTTAGCCGAAGAATACCCAAAGTTCTGCCACGCTAAGGGTTACGCGATAGCCGACGACATAGAAGTCCTATTGTTCTTCGACGCCACAGTCAAGTCTACTACCGAGTGCGGCGACGGTCGACGTTCTTTGGCGAAACACATCCTGAAGAAGAGGTTCACACGCTCACGGCTCAACAGGGACTCGGCGAATCTAGGCGACGGCGACGAGAAGAACTAGATGGTAGAACAGGGAATGAGAAGGTATAAAGAGATGGGCGAGAAACGGATAGAGAAGATGGGCGAGAAACGGATAGAGATCGACCTTCTTTGGCAATCTCTGATTGTTGTCCATAGCTCTTGTTGTTAGTAGCTTTCGCAGCTATAGATCTATCCTCATATAGACCAACGATACATCCTTGAACCTACTCGAACTTCTGAGATACACCCGTGGTGCTACTTCGACCGGCATTGGCTTAGCTACAATAACTTGTCCTTAAGCCATCCTTAGCTATAGTTTGCCTAAAGCTTACTACAACCTCGTCGAGGTTGTCCTAAGTCTTGGACTTGCAAAGAGTTGAGCATCGAACCTAGCTGGTCAACGTAGCCTAGTGACAACCAGCTAGGTTTGACGTTCAACTCTTTTGCAAGTTCAAGACTTAGGACAACCTCGACGAGGTTGTAGTAAGCTTTAGGCAAACTATAGCTGAGAATGGCTTAAGGACAAGCTGTTGTAGCTAAGCCAATGCCGGTCGAAGCAGCACCAAGGATAAGTCTCAGAGGTTTGGGTAGGTTCAGGGATGTATCGTTGGTCAACTTCAAGTATGGATGGTGGTACCGTGGGAGACTGGCCAGCGAATAAATACCGTGGGAAAGTATCCTCTGCCTTTGAGCCAAAAAAGCCGATAGTCACCTTAATTCGGCAAGACTTTGATTAGGATGGGTGCAATGGGTACAGTTGTTGCGTCAAACGATACTGGGATATGTGTGTCTTGTTCAGTTATCAACATAGCTTCGGCGCCCGTCAACTTGATTTTGGCGCCCGCAGGCTCTGACCAGTATAGTTTCGTGACACACTGGTATACCAATATGGTTTGGCGGCCCTGAGACTGATCTCAGCACCTGTGGGCTCCGACCAATTCAGTCCCGTACAGTAGGCACTGACCAGTTCAGTGTCGTGACAGCTTTGCCACTACCAATTATCCTTAAGCCATTCCTAGCCTACCTTGGGCAATCCGTAACTTTATCAAGGTCGCTTCAAGCTTAGCCACCTGGAGTTGGATGCCTAACGCAGCTGGTCGATGTGGATTGTAGCCTAGTGGCTCCGGGACGGACTCGTCTGTTTTCTGCGGCAAAACAATCGATGACCGCCTTCCAACCAAGACGGGGTTCCAAGGCGGCGAAACGAGCAAGGTGGCGAAGGCGAGCCAAGCTTCCGCGCAGTGTGGTCACTGACCCCTAGCAGACTCGTATGCTTCTGCGATATTGCAAAAGAATCCATGCACGAGCTTCCGGCGACCCGATGCTCAATACTAGAAAGTCCTAGCGCATAGTCTGCTAGAAATTCAGGGTGCAATGATGGCTTGATTCCGACACTTTGGGGCCAATCAGCCATGATAGATACAGTGTACTGAAGATCGTAGTTTAGCGGGTATGTACGGTGAGTAGCAGGTGCGCCTGGCAGGTATCGGAGAGTATCATCTTGACCGCAAACGCTTGAAAAGTGAGGAGCAGGAGACTCTGCGACGGCTTACGCGATGACGGCCAACATTCCACGCAAGGGTTCCATTTCTGGCGGCGTGTACATTGAATGACATTCATTCATGGTTCATTTAATCTAATTGGCTCTCATGCCATTCACAGACGACACAATGCAGTCTTTTACTGAGACTTGGCATCGACACCGGCGATGTAAGCGACAAGGTCGCAGACTCGTCGAGAGTAACCGTACTCGTTGTCGTACTACAGGGTGATTATATTAGCGCTGCTGGCGATACGAGACGTAGCGATCGTGCGATGCTCACCCAGCTGACAAGCTTGACGAAGTTGGCGTTAAGAGCGATACCGGCCTTGGCGTCGAAGATGGAGGACTCGGTGGCACCAACGAAGTCGGTGGAGACGACCTCATCCTCAGTGTAGCTGCGAACGATTGCTGTGATCAGTCTCGAAAGCAGGTAAATCCCCGGGATCTACGCACCCCAAGATGCCCTTGAGCTCGGGGCTCTCGGAAGCCTTCTTGATGACGGCCTTGATCTCCTCGTAAGAAGCACCCTTCTCAATTCGAGCAACGAGGTCAACGACAGAGACATCGGAGGTAGGGACTCGGAAAGACATTCCGGTGAGCTTGCCGTTAAGGGCAGGGATGACCTTGCCGACAGCCTACAGAGTCGTGAGCTCACTCGTTCTAAAACCGACACTAAGTTCGACTCACCTTGGCAGCACCGGTGGAGGAGGGGATAATGTTGGCGGCGGCGCCTCGACCACCTCGCCAGTCCTCTGCCACAAATAATCAGCCAGAGCGATCATTAGACGGACGATATACCTGATCGTGGACTCACTGTTAGAAGGACCGTCAACGGTCTTCTGAGTGGCAGTGGTGGCGTGGACGGTAGTCATGAGACCCTCAATGATGGTGAACTGCAATACGCATGGTTCGTCAATGAGCTGTACGGCACGCAGAAGGCCAAGAATGGTGCGGATACGTACGTTGTCGTGGATGACCTTGGCGAGAGGAGCAAGACAGTTGGTAGTGCAGGAAGCGTTGGAGATGACCTGGTACTCGGACTTGTACTGCTCGAGGTTGACACCACAGACGAACCTGCAAACAAGCTGTCAGTTCGGGATCCCTTGAAGAGAGGGGTGACTTTTGTCGAAGGACGGATCCCAGACTCACATGGGGGCATCAGCGGAGGGGGCAGAGATGATGACCTTCTTGGCACCACCCTTGATGTGGGCGTTGGCCTTGTCAATGGTGGTGAAAACACCAGTGGACTCGACGACGTAGTCGGCGCCGGCCTCACCCCACTTGATGTTGGAGGGGTCTCGCTCGCCGAAGACGGTGATGGGCTTGTCGTTGATGTAAAGCTTGTCGCCCTTAACCTCAACAGAGCCCTTGAATCGGCCGTGGGTCTAAGGACAAAACATATGAGCTAGTGGTCGTCAAAAGCCGGTGAATGAGTCCACTTACGGAGTCGTACTTGAACATGTAGACCATGTACTCAAGGTCGATGAAGGGGCTGTAGTGACATGCAGATCAGCATGAGTCCCGCCGCGTTGAGGTTCTGACATGCTGCGCAATGCTAAACTCACTCGTTGACGGCTACGACCTCGAGGTCACCGTGCTCGATGGCGTTCCTGAGGACAATTCGTCCGATTCGGCCTAAAAGCGAAAGGCCAGTTTGGTCAGTAGTGCTTACAAGCAAGGGTAAGACGGGCGATGCGACGGATACCAGCGCGGGACCGAAAGGGCCACGGCTCAACACGGCGGACGAGGGAAGGCTGAGGTCGGTCCCAAGCGCGGACCGCATGACGGGACTGACGGTGTGCCGAAACGCATGTCTACTCACCGAAACCGTTGATTCCTACCTTGACGGCCATTTTGGATATTGTGGTTTGGTTTGAAAAGATCGAAATGAAGGGATTGGATGTTTGTGGAAAGAGAGAAGAAGGAAAAGAAGAAGGGGATGACAAAGAGTCGAACGTGATTCTTATGGGTGAAATTGGGTGGAGTGAGTACGGTGTGAGATCGGGTGGGAGCGTAACGAGAGCGATCTCACGAGTTTGGGGTGGGGATGCGAGAGCTACGTCAGGGTATCATCACCTCTGACTCGCTTCCCCTTCCCACGCCTTCATCGAAACGCACATGCACGTTACATCCGCCCTCCACTTTTCAGGTTTCGTAACTTTCCTATACTCGGTGCGACTGTCGGATCCTGTCGAAAAGGTAAGGACTATCCGAGTTAGCCCTTGTATCACATTCCCTTTTTCCTAATGTTCCCTTACCTTTCGCTCGGAGGCGCAGGAGTTGCGTGGGAGGTTGCGCGGCGAGACAAATACGGTATCTCCCACCAATTGAAACTCGCCATTCCCAAGGACTGCCGCCGGTAATTGCTCGGTGCCTTGCGCGAACTGCCACTTTGTGGGACTCCGTCGACCCGCGTCTGATATC
The DNA here is from genome assembly GCA_036428645.1 of Kwoniella sp. DSM 27419. NCBI lineage: Eukaryota > Fungi > Basidiomycota > Tremellomycetes > Tremellales > Cryptococcaceae > Kwoniella > Kwoniella sp. DSM 27419. The sequence goes on along the minus strand of CP144080.1, from coordinate 895,653 downwards.
GCCGAGCAACACCGCTGGTGTCATTTCGGCTATGCTGTATTTTGCTGCCCGACGAGCCATGAAGGCGGGGTCGGTCTTGTCCGGAACAACTCTCACTGGAGTGTCCGATGGCTCTTAACTGACCTTGCTCGATCCGCCGTCATTGGCGAGATTGATCTCATTGTCCTTCGGCAACCGCACTGTCGCGGAGCGCACGGAACGCCGGAAGATGGATTCCTCCGTAGAACATCCGCACAAGTCGACATCTCACGACCCCGAGGAATCACCGGCACGTCTGGCAGGATCCTTCGTCGAATGCTCAAGCGGGCCTTAACGCCGTGTTGCTAGATGAGGTTCCGCAGAGCTAACGGAATAAGCGATGATCGCTTGCTGCTCACTGCGTGATAGCGAGTGACCACACTTTCAATTCGGCCTGGTACGCAACGCAATCCCCGGCCATCTGATATCACCGTCATCTAGAACCTACCTCTACAAGACACCCCGAAAGGTCCGAGCTCTTTGCGCGCTGCTAAGAGTTGCACATCTCTAGGGGTATGTACGAGGAAAGACACATCTGCGCCATGCCACTTCGCCACAGCGATCTGCTCGAGGGGACGTCTGAAACAAAATCGATGAACTCCTTCGGCTACAAAACACATGTATCGGCTGCTTATGGCTAAGTACGTTTGTAAGCGTTCGCATGCGGGACAAGCAGCATGTTGGAGACTGTCAGATACCGCTATGGGTCTCAGGCTGAGGCCGAGCACAGGGCTCAATCTAGACTAAGCTCGTCGACGCTGAAAATACCAGTGATCTGCAGTCTCTCGACCATATATACGGCTCGTTGCAGCTTGCATGGCCAAATCCCGCAGCCTCATCTTTCTCTCAGACTCAACTACACTCAGTCGCACCCATTTTCTGTCCGTTCATGATGTCCGCCGTCTATCAACATACCGCCAGTTTCACGGCCGACGGAGTGCTCTTTGATATGGTGGGGTGGTTCGATACCTTACATCAACGGTCTGGTGCTGATACGGGTGGTCAGGACGGCACCTTGACCGACTCTATTGCAGCCGTAGAAGCGGCTTGGACAGCCAAGGCAGAAGAGCTTGGTCTCGATCCCGAGCACGTCATCCGCGTAACACACGGGACGAGCTAGCGACAATCTGATGGAATTGGTCCCCGGATTGCGACAGGAGCTTGTAGAACAGGAAGTGGAGAGTGAGTGACGCTTTCGCCATGCGTCTATTGTGTCTCACGATATCGTCAACACAGCTTTCGAGCAATCCATTCTAGCATTCGCTGACACACCGCCCCGGTCGCGACGAGGATCTGCACAGTCGGCGGGAAGTGCATCGCGGTCCTCGATCGCGATTGCCTCTACAAGGCGTTCGTCTATGGCACCTACAACCCCAGATGGCGACGAACACACCTCACTCAAATCTCTGTCCGCCGTCAACGCCTCACGGACCGTCACCATGGCGATAGAGAGACTGGCTGACCCAGTCTCGAGCAAAGAGACAATCATGCGCGGAGATTCTGCTTTACTGGATGACGAAGAAGCTGAAGACATGATCGATATGAGCGTTCGAATTCTGCCGGGTGTGCGAAATATGATCAACTCACTTCCAGAAGGTAAATATGCCGTAGCAACATCCGGGGCAAAAACGTATTGTCACGGGTGTCTATCGCGAACCAAGTGAGCATCGTGTGACCATCACCGAAAGCAGCTGATAGTTCTGCCCAGCATTAACATTCCGAGAGTCTGCGTAACCGCGGATGATCCTCGTCTTCTACGTGGCAAGCCATTCCCCGACCCTTTCCTTTTGGCTGCCGCGGACCTTGATATCAACCCAGTGCGAGCGGTCGTCTTTGAGGACTCGCCTTCCGGTATCAAGGCCGGCGTGGCCGCTGGTGCGACTGTGATCGCCGTTTGTACATCTCACAAGCGGTCGCAAATTGATAATCTTGGCGCGCACTATGTCGTCGACACCATGGATCAAGTGCAAGTGAGACACTTGCCAGATGGGCAGTTAAAATTCACCATAACTTATTAGGTCGAATGCCTTCCCCGAGAGATCACTCCAATAATACGCTCTCTTTGTCATCCGATTTCCCGCATGCTTACTGTAGGTGTTCGCCCTCGACAGTGTATCGGTATATAACAGACCTATGCATTCATTGTCTCCCGCCTCGAGAATGCCAGGCTTGAGTTGTCAAAATGACATAGCACGTCGGTTGGAATTCGATGTTGTTCCTGTTGTCCATAACGGCAGTCCTCTTCTGCCTCGTACATCATGTCCTTGTAATGTTCAAGATGGCTGGTCAACGACGATACGACACAAATATGAACGCGACGGTGGTCGTCATGTCAAGGTCTCGCAAGTGCATCTTCGCCCTTACCGATAACTTTTGCTACCTGTCGCGATTGCACAAGTCATGACAATGATCCGCAAAATCCTCTCGCGCGACGCCTGTGCTTCGCATCAGAATGACCGTGATGTGAGCACCCTTTCGGATCTCACTGAACGCTGCAAGCAAGGCTGACTCGCCTTGACGCCGTAGCAGGATAGAGTTTACGACACCAATGGCCACCTGTGTCAGTCACTGAGCGCCGAGGACCGTATCTTCCTTGCCGCTTCCTTGTCGGCCTGTAAGTGGTCCCGGTACAAACACGTCACCCCTTGACTGAATGAGGTGGTAGGTGGATTGGTGTTGTGCTTGCTGGCCTCTATCGCTGGCCGTCGATGGTACAAGCGAAGATCAAGAGCGCGACGAGCACAGTTAGAAGCTGGACCTGCCATGTCCAGCATGGGTACTCCCTTGATCCAACAAGCGGGCGCTTTCGGCACCGTCTCTCGCCAACTGTCCCACCCGCCGGCGTCGCCACTCTCGTCCACATCTTCGTCCGATTCGTCTCATGGAGCTGGTAGTCTGTATTCGGATTCCTCCTCTCCTCGATCGCTATACTCTCCCAGCTCGGAGGCTTTCCACTTCCCGATTTTGTCAGCCGATGGCCACTTGCTCCCACCGCCACCAGCGTCCTCACGAAGGTCTATCGTCGAGGTCAACCCGTTTGAATCAGATGCCAGGCCTCTTCCGTCCGCACCACTGAGCCCACCGGTTCCACTACACGCACCGGTACCAAAGGCTTCCAACCAGTGGTCGTATCGCTCCCCTCTCGATTCGGATCTCCATGATGGAGGGCTTTATCCTGGCGTCGACATCCCAACGGACGGATCAACCGGAATGCTCGCTTCTGGTCTGGGCATTGGAACCACTAGGATTGCATCTTCACCCATGATCTCACAAGTCGAATATTCCGACCGTTATGAGCCCCATCAAGCGACATATCACCGTACTCCCACCGTCGAAGGGGATGACTACTCAGTGTATGACTATGGCTCAGAGCGCGGCTATCAGCGGTTGTGACGGGAAGTTGCTCATCGACTTAAACCGGAAAAGACCGAGATTTCGGATCTTTGGCGGAGACCAAGGCTGTATCCCACTGAATGCAGATAGACCCCAAGCTTGTTGTGATGTATCATGATGTGAACGCAGTCGAGATGTGTAAGATGTGGCTCACATCGAGATATGCATACCTCAGGCAAGGTCGTACAACATATTTCAACTGGCATTTGATACAGCTAGTGAGAGACATAGTCCAGGAGTGGTTGCGATAGTCCTTTTATTCTGATGTCAACGCGTTCATCGACTGCAACTGCCAAAATAGGTCCTGCGAGATGAAAAGCCTGGTCAGCAGTCATACATAGTAGCATTCGACCGTACCACTCACCTCGGCGGTCTGATCCTGACGATCTGGTAGGCCATGGGTTGTCAAGATGAAGCTGACTAGGCGTTCCATTTGTGTTTGGGTGATAGTAGTCGAGTCAGGCGGGATGTCCGGAGCTGCATCGTTGTTACCCCTGTCACAATCATAAAGCTACAGAGCTGTTACTCACTCTTGATCTTGGGCTTCAGAAACTCGTGATGTAACAGCTCAGGGATTGTCAATCGGTGCTCTTTTCGATATGCCAGACAGCGCTTCATGCTATCGATCGCGGAAGGGCTGATGCGGACCGCGAGTGATGCTGGATCGATCGGCTGTCCGTCCAGGCTGACGCCTACGGTTGCTTTTGGCACAGCTAATTCTGGATATTCGATTATGTGGTTTGGGTTGGCGATGGTACTCATCTTGCCCAGTGGCCCTCCTCCAATATGCTGGAAAGGGGGTGCGCCGTATATCATCTGATAGAGGATACAGCCAAGCGACCAGATATCACTAGGATAAGAAAGCTGAAGGTTAGCTTGGTCAATACTGAGACACTCACTTTCAGAACTTTCTGATTGTTCATCCGTTGTATAGCCTCTGGGCTCATGTAGTTGACGGTCCCAATCTGCCTATCAGCTTCGATTTCCATACGGATGCCTTACCTGCTGATCCCGCTGAATATTGACCGTATCGTTGGCAACTGCTTTAGCAATGCCAAAGTCAATGATCTTCAGTCGACCCTTGACAAGGACAAAGTTGGCAGGCTTGAGATCGGTGTGTACCACGTTTTCCTGATGAACCGCTTGAACAGCCTCAAGCATCTTTCGACGAATATCAGCGCTTTAGTACTCTTATGCCCACAACGACACTTGCCTGCTCCCAGTATAGGCCTACAAAGTTCATGTTGATTGCCTTTCCTCGTTGCTCGTCCAACAAAGCCGCGAAATCTATCTCGCCGCATTCCATCACCTGGACCGTCAGCGAAAGAAGGCATGTGGAAACTTACCATCATCAACCGATGTGGGCGACTATTTTGGTTGTAACTTATCTGATGGTCAATCAGCTGGATCACTCGATCGTGACCACGTAGACGTTTCAGCAGCTCGATCTCGTTGGTATAGCTATGGAATGTTTCGGCATCGGCGCGTTCCAGCTGAACCAGTTTCAGAGCGTAAATCACGCGCTTCTTCGGCGGTGCAGTGTAAAGGACGGAGTAGACAGTGGACGAACCACCCTTGCCTAACCGCTGCAGACGCTCGTAGTGGACACTATTGACCTGCCAGAAGAATAGCAGGGGTCAGCGGTGCAGAGTGAAGATTCGCCTCTCGCTATCAACCCGCTCACCAAGAAGGTCGTTCGGCCCAGAGCTTGTGGTTGAACATTAGCCACAGGGGGTTGGGGCAGAGTTTGCGCTATATGCGGAGCTTCGATGATTCCATGAGCGGGCGGAGCATGCGTTGGCATCGGTGCGGAGCTTGTCTGTGGATGCAGAACAGGTGCTGGTCTAGCGGCGCGTATAGATTCCGTTGGTGAGGAGGCGCGTGTCGGACGAGGCGGCGACACAGGAGCGAAGCGGGAAACAGTTGGAATAGAGGCATCGGCCGTGGTCTGGAGCAGGTTGCCATCCAATCTATGCCTCTCTGGTCTGTAGCTGTCCAGCTTGGGCTCTTGGTCGACTTGCGAGCTGAACGGTCGGAAGGGACGGCTTTCAGCAGGCTGATTACGGACTGGCGTGATGGCCGCAGCACGCTTGGGCTGTGCTCTGGGGCTCGTCGGGGTATCTGACGTTGGTAGTTCTTGGTAGCGAGGGTATGGCGATGTTCTCCGACGTGCAGCGGACGGGTCCGGAGGGGATCTCTCAAAGTGGACCTCCGCGATTTCATCGAGTACAGAGCCGGATGAGTGGACGTCGTTCTCCAGAGTGACAGATAAAGGAGCGGTAGCACTAGGTGGCGAGTCTAACGTGAGGCTGATCAGCAGGCAGAACCGCGGCTGAAGGGGGAGGCGGGGGGGAGGGGGGGATGACCATACCTATAAGCACAGGGCTTCCTCTCTCGCCGTCTTCATCGATTTCGGCTGAATCAAGAGGAGTCGTTACCCTTCTTGCTGGCCCACCGAACTTTGACAGCGCCCCCAGTCTTCTTCCCGTCGATCGAGCGGTGCTTGTCATGGTCCGTCCAGTGATCCCAGGCGTCATAAACTTGTTATTGCGAGTTGTCGTGTTGTCGAGCGGTACCGCGGAAGCCAATGAAGTGTGATTGAGAAGCGGTCGGACCGTAGCTGTATGTGAAGCTGTACTTGCGGATAACTGCAGGTGGACCAGCTAGATTAGCCCGGATGAAGCCACTGCCTTCGCTTTACTTACTGTAGATGTGTCACCCGAGTCACCTGAAGGCAAGACACTATCCATCGGACGATCGTGAGTCACCGGTGCGGAGACGACCCTTTGGTACCTCCTGCTCCCATACATTCTACCTGATCCCGCAGAACTGCTCTCAGCGGGCGTGTTGCGCGAAATCAAGTGGCTTTCGACTGAGCCACTAGAACCGGGAGGCGTAGGCACCATGGAGGAGGCGGACGCGGTAGACGCGTCCGTCAGAGAGAGGATATTGGCGGACGACATGGATGACCGCGAAGAGTGAATATCTCTGGAGGGTGGTGTAGCTTTGAGCCGTGGTGGAACATGGACGGGCGATGACAGCGATTCCGAGCGAGCATGCTGATCAGCCGACGCTGTCAACGTCGCAGCTGGTGCGGCGGCTCCACGGCGTTCATCGGTCGACTTCGAGTTGGCCTTGGTGTCCTTCTCAACGCCCCAGTCGTAGTAGAAGTCGGGAACTTCCACCTCGATAGAATCGTCATCATTCGCCCATGATTGATCAAACTTGGTGTCCCCCTTTTCCCGAGACATGATACCGCGATCGGTCAAGACTGTCGGCGCACGACGCGAGGGTACAGGGATATTAGCACGGCTTCCGGAAAGAGAGGCCAACGGTGGTCGTTCTGGTACGGCTCGGGCCATGTCCCGATGGTGAAGAATTGATCGACAAGCTGTGCAAACGCGAAGACAACGCGGTAGGGTCCGAGGATGTCTGAGGGACGATTCGTAGCCAGTGTTGGTGGGACTGCTCCTCGCTGTACGTCTCACGTAGAGTACGTCCTTGAATGGATGCGAAATGGATCGAGGGAGAGATGTCCCGATGAGGGATCGAAAAGCAAGGCGCGTCCAGTGGTTTGTTTACATCAAAAAGACCTTTCTTTACGCGAATGTGGCACCTTTCTTCGGTGCCCCGACTCATCATCACCCATCATGGCAGAGTCACTATAAACTGATTGCTGCATGTCATTTGCTTGGCTGGCTTCTTTGTCGATCTCACATTCCCCGAGATTCGACCCTTCTCTTTGTAAAGCGTTTCTATTTATCGGATGACGGTGTCGTGGGTAACAAAAGGTATGGAGTGAAATGAAGTGGGCTATTGTGTGAACGAGACATTCGAACGAGGCTGAGGATCGACCGTCGTGCTTGTGTCCCGATACACACCGTTGTCCAATGTCTATGTAGGTTATGTATGAGCGACACGGGACCGTAGGGTATATTGTGTCTTGAGCGAGGATGACGACAAGTAAAAGGTGACGAGGGCGATGTGAAGTACTGGTCGAACGGATGCGTGTTGGAGAGTGTCGGTGAATGCACGATGGGTTCAGATCACGGTGATACCGTTTAGGTGTCAGATCATGACAGCGTAGAGTACAGGAAGCTGTATATGCGCGGGAGAATCAGTCAGAGACAATACACCGTAGGCGACATCATACTAACAGGTTGTTTGTCGCCGCAATCTAGGTCCACCTTGAGTCAGCGCAACATATGGGACCGATGGTCAAATACACTTACAGCGATCGTGTTCTCTTGAGGATGCCAACTCGCATGGAGCTGGAGACAGCATTAGCACCGTTCTACTAGCGATACTCACAATCTTTTTCGCAAAATCGATTCCTTCCGTCTGCATGCCCTCCTTCTTTCCGGGAGCTTTACCCCTAGCGCCGCCGATCTTCTTCGCCTTGAAAGCGGATTTATCGGCTTGCAGGACAGTGTCATTGTCGCCGTTGACATCGTAGATCCGGAAGTAGTTGTGGTATGAGCCAGTAAGAACTTGGCTGTGGTGTAGAGTTAGGGTCACCTTCCACGCTCTGACAATATGAACCAGCTCACCTGCCATCACCGCTGAATGTACACTCGAATTTGTCAAAGATGCAATCATTCTCGTACAAGTCGCAGAGTTTTTGTCGTAGGTGATCGTGGATGTTGATGGTCTTGACTGGTTTGTTCTCCATGTTGATATCCCAAATCTTCAGGGTCAGGTAGTCGCGTGACAGAATGTATCGACCATCCCTGGAGAATTTGACATCGGATATGGACGAGATGATCTCGGAGAAGAACGATTTTTGCGTAGGGTCCTCTTCCTCCTCGAACACTGTCACCAGAATCAACCGGGGAACGAGTCTGTGAAGACGGATGGCTTACTCTTCGAATGCTGATCACATAGAGCGGAATCTCGCATATCTGCCAGCTTGATGGTCCCCTTCGAGCTGGAATACATGAACAGGTTGCAATGAGACGGGTGGAATTCCGCCGCAGTGATCACCTCCGTGAGCTCCTCCATGTTCACGGGTTTGATGTCGACGATGTCTGAACCGGATTAGCCACTCATCAAGATCTTACGATCGCCGACTTACTGAAGCTCTGGTCACTGATGTTCAGATTCCAAAGGTTAATTCGAAGATCATCCGCCGAAATATACGTCTCCCCATCCGAGTTGACCGATATAGAGTTGATGTGGTAGGCATGAGCGTTGGCGTACACCTTGCGCGGGACGGCAGCGGTGATGGAGTCGTGAGTGGTCATCCGCGGCAATCGCAGAGGGGTCTGAGAAGGTCCAGTGCCTCCTGCCGTGTAACCGTCAGAGTGGTTGTTCTCTGCGACTACCTTGATCTGCTTGTCAAAGACCTTCCACAGCTTGATGGTTTTGTCTGTTCATGATATAGTGTCAACATCCGTCACTTTGGGTTGACAAATGGGTACAGACCATTGGTGCTCAGCAGGAAATGCGCCGCATTTTGCCTTTTGCACCACTTGATCCGGTTGATCTTTTCCTCAATCTCCAACGACTTTAGGTAATCGAACTCCGGCTCATGAGATTGAAACTGGAAGGCCCCGGTCAGCCACGCATTTACGCGTCATGGATGTCCTAGTGAACCTACCTCGGTGTAGAACTTATATTCACAACCTCGTTTCTGCGTGACAGGAAGATTAGCAGTGGTTGCGAACTCCAACTCATGCGGGACTGACCTGCTCGTTTCGCTCAAACAGCACTACGCGTCCACCCTTGTCTCCTGTAGCCAGGTAATCACCTGTGTGGTCGAATTCGACCGTTGAAATGATGTCGGCTACATGAGTTCGTGTTCAGCGATAGATCACAAAGGAGGGCGTGGACGAGAACGACTCACCCTCTGTGATATCGTCCACATCTCCCTTGTCACCGAAACACTGGGCAAAGCGCCAGGAGTTGGTCCCTTCGGTCTCCATCGCGCGTGCTGAAGAATACCGGTTGAGTGGATACTAGTGACCGTGGCAAGATATGCGAGTAGTGACAGCGGATTTGAAGCTGAAAGCCGGAGTCCAAGGAGAAAGGTACGGCTGTTGACCCACAGTCGCCTGATTTGTTTCCCTGGGAGCGGTCGGAGACGTGGAAGGCGAGGGATACAAACGGTATGGGTACACTTGAGCCGATGGACAGCCGCGAGAAGAAGACTATGATAGAGTCCTTGAAAGCGTGGTCGAAGTGATGCTGATAAGGAACGATGCTGACGATAGGCAATCAAGAGACGGACGGTGGATGGCGGTGGTGTCGCTGGTGGTCCGGTGGTGATGTGTGTTGGGCTCGTGAGTGAATCCCAGTTTGCTTCCAGGATCGCGGGCGGTGACGCCAGTTTTTGGGTGGTGTAAGCGGGATCAAATTGTCATGTTATGTAATCTTCGTCGGGATATCAGTCTCAAGTTGACTCGGTCACCATTCATCGCTCCCCTGCAAGGGGGTCTGAAAGGAACATGTCGCATGCTTTGTTACAGATGCACGCTATAGATACACGCTTATCAGGCGGTCGTTGGGACGTGCGACGTATATGGAAGAGGTCTCTGAGGCCAAGTCTCTGTGCAGTACATGACTCGCCATACTAATCATGACGAAACTGGGTTTCCTTTGGCTGCAAGTGGATAAGTTCGTGAACGGCGGTGTCATCATCGTACATCCCAAAAACGGGGGACAGAATTATTCCATACCAGCTTGCTACAAGGACGTCTACTATCCCGCGTACAACAGTCGCGCCCATGGACATCGGAAGGAGCCATATCGAGATTGGAAGTACTTGGTGCGACAGGCTAAACGAGCAGCGGACAACGACGATGTGCGCGTAAGCTGGTCTCCTGGAGATTGTGCCGGATGACCGGCTGACTCGCTCATCGTTCCAAGGCTTTTTTCCTCATCTATTGCCTATTCGCAGACTTAAAAAAGGCACAACGGTTCCTCCTTTGGGAGCCTAGCATGCTGTGGTCCCTCTTCATCTTCAGGATCAAAACATATGGATGCCGAAGTATGTCATTTCTGATTCAGATGTCCTAACTGACATCATCAGTTTGGGCGGAAGACATCAAAACGCCTCTTGAAGTGTGACAGACAGGCTGTCAGACAACTCGAGGCGTACGCCTGGCTTATCGAGGGGATCATACCTTCCCCAGTGAGCTGCTGCGGTCATCGGTGAGCAAAGCAGCTGACTACGGTGCGTAGACCGGTCAATTCCGCTTGGGGCTCGGATCCTTCGTTTTTGCTCTGCCTTTCCTAGGTGCCCTGGTGATAGCTCTGCTGAGCTCGGTGTTTCTTCTAACAACCACTCATAAGGCCGTAGTCCCGCTATTTTTGCGTAAGGACATGTTCATCCCGCTATGGTGGGCTAGCCTGTCATCGTGAGTAAGATCGAGCGAATAGGCAATCATGGCTGACAGAGTATAGCTTTGCCCTGCCAGGTCTGGGAGCCACCATCGCCTCCCGAGTTAGTCCCAACAGACGTGCAGCCCGGACGCTGAAACATTGGCTTGAGCTGCGGTCACTTCTGTCCACTGCCACAAAAGACGGTGTATCCGGTAGGTGGCTTTGCCCAGCATTGCAGAGCGTCTTTCCCGAGCCACATACAGGCGGTTCCAATAAGGGAACGCTATGGTCACACAGCGAGAACACTCGCAGAGTCGCTTTCGGAACCAGCCTAGAGCATCTCGTGTCACCAAACGGAAGAACACAGAGATGATGTCATTGGCGTTTAGATGCTTGTTCGACGGCTAACACCGCCTATCCACGTGTGAAGCGAGATGCTACAGCCGAAGGGGGTTAGTATACACAATGCATGGTCATGGAATACATCAATGGCTATGGTCTGACGAGCCGAGGATCACACCAAGATACCGCGAGGTCAACTCTGCGGAGCGATTGACTGTTCATAGGCGGGAGGGAGTAGAGGATTTCGGCACATCCTTGGGATCTGACATGTAGCGCACCATTTCGTATTCTTTGTGCTTGAAGCTGCGGAAGGTTCACTGGGGTTAGCAGACGGGCACCTTCAACGAGACCAGCATCACTTACCCGCACTTTTCATAGAACGCTATTGTATCTGTGTCAACACCTGCCTGCCACTCACCCGTCCCACGTGACTCACGGATGTTCTTCTCGCTGCAGTCCAGAATGATCTTGTAGCAACCCCTCGCTCGGCCGATTTCCTCCAAAGCATTGATGATCCTCAGACCCAATTTGCGCCCTTGTGCAGACTTTGAGACAGCAATGTCCTCGATATGCCCGACCAATCCCGCCGATCGCAGAAACTTGCGCTCAACAATGATCGATCCGGAGCCTACGATCTGTAGTATTCGGGGAGTGAGCATAGAATCTGGCAGCAGCCATATGCCAGAGTGTAAACTTGCCCTGTCACTAGCCTTGTCAAGGATGACAATCACGAAATACGTATTCGCACACGCTTTCATCTCGTTGAACGTTTGGGCGTATGTCTGAGGTGACAGAGAGGGTGCCGCTGTCAGGACAGACAGAACGTCAAAGTGGCCGCGCGAGTGATCGTCGATGGCCAGAGGTCTGAGCTGCAGGATGGGGCTCGCGTCAGTTCGACGTCTACGCGTTGAACGTGTGGAATGGCTGGCTGACCTCCAGGTCGGTCCCAAGTGGTTCTTTGACGGTAGCTGGGATTAATGAAGGGTCGAAAAGCAATGTGAGCTGGCTGCTGGATGACATGGTGAAATGACCTATCAAGTACGTCTTCTTTCGCTCGATGGACCGAGGAGCAAAGGCTTGACCTTGTCCTCTCGACATTATCCCTTGTCATTCGCTGTGCCAAAGCATGTTTCAGACTTCGCTCGACACTCGTTACGTAAGAAGAGGGGCACCTATGGTCCAGTAGGCACGTCAGCTTTCACGTGGGCTTAGGCGCGCCGCAGTGGCCATGGCAGCAACCAGCCCGAGTTCCTCTGTCATTGCGACTTGACTGAAAGATCCAGCAAGGTAACTCCCCATGCGACACCAAAAGCAGGTCACCTCGAGCATTTCTTACGTCAGAGATGCCTCGCAGGAAGAATGCGTACCTCTCGGACGGCTCCGACTCGGACGCGTCTGGATCGGGCGTCTCGGGTGAAGAGTACAACTCGCAAGAGGATGACGATTCGCGGGCAGAGAGGCGGTTGTTCGAGCATAAGGGGAAGAAGAGGAGGATGGGAGGAAGGAGCGGAAAAGAGTCAGCTTGGGAGGGGATCTTCGGAGAGGACGATGACGCCGGTCGAGCTGGGCGTGGGCTGGGGGCCAAGCGTAATAATGGAGGCGTTCCTCGTTCGGACTGGACCAAGTACGCTCATTCGTCGCACGACCATTCGAACGCCACGCTGATCCCCGAGTCATCTTACAGAGCACCTACATTCGTTTCTTCAGCGACATCGAAGCTCAGACCTGACACATTGGTCGATGGCGATGACACAGCGAGTAATCGCGACCAACGAGCGCCAACCGCAAGCAAGGTGAATGACGATGAAGACGAAGCATCGGAAGCCGGTACGGATGACTCGGAAGGTTCAGAGGACGATTCCTCAGTCGGTTCGCCTCGGGTACGAGATGAAGAGGAGGAGGACGTGCCGAGACGAGGCATGGGTTTGGGCGTCGGCAATGGGTTCGCACGAGCCGGTACCGCACCGATTTCAGATGAAGAACCAGCTATCAAACCTACGGGTTGCCGTGGCGGCATTGGGTCAGCCAGAAGAGGGCGCGGTGGGATTGGATCTTTCGGCAGAAGCGGTGCAGAACCGTCCCCTCCGCAAGGGGTGCCATCTGAAACCCCTCGGGGTGGTTTGGGATCGGCAGATGCACCTGCAAATCCTGTTGATGACCTCATGGCGGCCCCGCCAGTTCCTACCGCCTTCGGCCGACCGCCACCGTCTTTGACAGCATCATCTGGGCCTCCTCGAAAGCAGCAATCTTTCCTGGCCAGACCGACGCCGGCTTCGTCTTCGAAGAGCACGACAGAACTTACACCAGCTGAGCGGGCCCACTTCAGCAAGATCTCCTCATCCTTCGGTGCTAGAATGTTAGCCAAGCAAGGATGGGAAGCGGGTAAGGGTCTAGGAGCCCAGGAGGATGGCCGTGCAGTCCCCATCCAGGTCGGCAAGGTATTCAGGGGTCAAGGTATTCAAAAGGGAATGAGGACCGAGGATAGTAAACGGGAGGCAAAGCGTATGGGCGTGGAATTCTCCGACGAGGAGGACGAAAAACCTAAGCGCGGCAAGGGTCGCTCAGCCAAGGGTCCGAAGGAGCCCAGAGCGGAGGTTGAGCAGGGCTGGAAGAAGCAGAAGAAAATCAAGGTCAAGGTCGAACACAAGACCTACGAGCAACTCTTGGCAGAGGCTGGAGAGTCAACCGCTCCCGGTGCAGGGGTAGGATTGGTTTTGGATGCGAGGGGTGGCGAGGTGAGCAGTGTTCATACTCGTTTGCTATGGGGCGTATCTGATCTTTACCCGCAGCTGAAGGAGGTGCAATCCCTGGCGTCCTTATCGCTATCAACTTGGACACCCACCTCTGACTCTACGAGACTTCCTGAGCTTCGGCACAACCTGCGACTGATCGTGGACGTTGCGAGGGGGGACGTAGAGGGTCTCATACGGGAGGGAAAGTCTGTCAATGAGAGACGACGTTGGGCACTGCGAGAAGAGCAGATCGCGCGTGCGAAGGTGGAGGAAACCGAGAAGCGCGTCACTCGGCTACAACAAGTGCAAAAGATCGTTTCCACCGTCTCCGCTATCGCGACCGCTCAGTCTACTTCCGCCAATCCATCCATGAACGCTCTTACCGGTAGCTTTAATTCGTTGCTCGACGACTATCAGGCAGAGTACAAGACGTACAGCCTAGACGACGTTGTCGTTGGAGCGATCGCGCAGACAACTCGGCAGGCTTTCGCTGATTGGCAGCCTTTCGACATATCCTCGGAAATATTGATATCGTCCCTCAAGCCCTGGCAACGAGCATATAATCTTCCTCAAGACAGGCATAATGACGCACTCACTACACTTGATGGCGACCGACGTGATGGTCCCACGACTAACGCAAGTCTGGATGGAGAGCGGCAGATGACGGCATGGGAGTCGCTGCTGTGGTCCCTCTGGGTGCCCAAGGTACGGTCCGCTATCAACAACGATTGGGATCCTGCCTCACCGCATGCTGCTGTGCACCTGCTTGAATCGTGGGCACCGATCCTGCCTGCATTCATCCGGGATAATGTTCTCGATCAACTTGTTCTACCAAAGGTCAAGGCTGCGATAGAGAAGTGGGACCCTCGACGAAACAAGCACGGTAAACAGCAATCCCTGGCAAGTATCGTCTTTCCATGGTTGCCCCTGCTCGGCGAGCGAGCGGAGGAGATATTGGAAGGCGCAAAGCGCCGAATCCGTTCAGTTCTCCGAAAGTGGGTTGTCAAGGACGGTGTACCCGAAGAACTGGGCAGATGGAGGAAAGACGTCTACTCCTCGCGGGAGTGGGATCAGCTCATCATCGATTTCGTGTTGCGCAAACTGGGCGCGTCGTTGCGAGAAGACTTCACGATCAATCCGCGCAAACAGGACATGGTTCCCCTGAGCGACTGGGTTCTGCCGTGGCATACTCTCATCCGATCTTCAACCTTCTCCTCATTGCTGGAAGCAAACTTTTTCCCAAAATGGCTCGATATTTTATACATCTGGCTTATCCAGCCTGCTTACAAGCCGGACGAGGTTGCCAATTGGTTCGTTTGGTGGAAGAGCCAATTCCCGCAGGCGGTGCTTGACATGCGCGGAGTCAACCATGGTTTCAACAGTGGGCTAGAGTTGATGAACCAAGCGATGAAACTTGGTATCGACGCTCCTGCCAACCTTCAGAAGCCCGTCTTCGAGGCCTTACCTCCTCAACCCAGCAAGTCGTCCAGGTCGACCAGCAAGACCAGCAAACCTACCGCTGCCAGTCGTCCCGCAGAGGCCGCGCCTGATATCACCTTCCGCTCCATTGCCGAGGACTTTGCCGCTCAGCACGATCTCATCTTCCTGCCCGTTGGTCGGTCGCACCAGCAAACAGGAAAACCCTTGTTCAAGGTATCGAAGGGGGTCGATGGTCGAGGCGGGGTCACTGTCTATATCGGCGAGGCGGCGGTCTTCGCTCAGGTGGAGGAAGGAGAGTTCAGGGCGGTGTCTTTGGAGGACATGGTCAAGCGCGCTACTACATAATGTCGCGTTCATAGTTATAGTCATATGCATGGACGGAAAACCTGTACTACTTCAGCGGATGGTGAAAAAAAAAACTCTATAAAACATAGCACTAATTCGACACCAATACTCTATCAACAAGCTACCTGCGAAGGTGTGTACATGACACATGACTGGCACGCAGGTTGTCATCAGACCCGCTCAACTTGGACTTCCCAATTCGGAGCGTCCACCTTATAATCCGGGCTAACAACGACTTGGATACATTCTCCGTCGTCCTTAGATTCGTTCACTATCGCCGGCTTGACCTCTTTCCACTCCTCGCTGAGCTTGTTTTTGAGCAAAAATCGGAGCCTATCAGGTTCTGCTTGAGCGTTCGGAGGAAAGTAGAACTTGAATGGCGGCAGGTGATTGAAGGACATTTGGGCGTAAGATCGGACGGTAACGGAATTGGCTAGAGGTGCTTCCGACCGGTTGAAGAATGGGACCTGTTGGGGAGCACTTCCAATGGGCGTGGTCGCATTGAAAACGCCGGGTTTGGCATCGAGCTCGCCTTTGACGGTGGTGGTGATGGACGAAGGGGATGCAAGAGAGTCAATAGCGGTGGACGAAGAGGATGTCTCGCGCGACATGGCAGTAGACTAGGCGCGCTCCGATATCAGCTGGTGCTAGTATGGATAAACATCCAAAGATCACTTACGCCCAGCAACGGAGTCCTTTCGTCAGGAGGTACCTGCGTGTCGGAATGATCTTCACCGGTGTTTGAACTAGTCTTGACGGTAAGCTGCGATCGGAATGGACCCATGACTAGAGCCCAGATGTCGGCGAAAAAGTGGCCAATCAGTCGGAACAACCACCAGCCTGACGTAGCGGATTCATCGGTGTCTGTTGAAACATCGCCC
Organism: Kwoniella sp. DSM 27419; assembly: GCA_036428645.1. Lineage (NCBI taxonomy): Eukaryota > Fungi > Basidiomycota > Tremellomycetes > Tremellales > Cryptococcaceae > Kwoniella > Kwoniella sp. DSM 27419. Next base: position 879,179 of record CP144080.1, on the reverse strand, counting down.
TTCGATGGAGGGACAAATGATCCAGGGAGCTGATTTTCAGGCTCGACCACGTCCTCCTGTACGGCATGAGCCACTCCTTGGCTCCCGCTCACCGCAACTGGCTCTACGACTTCGGCTTGTTGGACAGGTAGGTCGGAAGTCAGAGATGCCGAGGGTTTGAGGCGATCCACCTCTTCTTCGCCAATCTGAGAGTCGATCGCGAAGGGTGCACAGATCCAGATAGAGTCCGCATTACCCGCACCCCTCAACTCGACGAACTCTGCTATCTGCAGGATGTGCCCGACACGGCCGGTCTCCAAATGGAGCTGGACCTTACGGTCTTTGGAAGCTTCCACGAAGCTCGCCGAAGCAGACTGCTCGGACAGTACAGCGAGCGGAGAGGACTCAGCGATGCTCTTAGGGATGGTGATCGAGACCTGGCGAGACGCTGAGGTAGGCGGTGTGTAGATGACGAGATACGTCTTTTCTCCGCTGTCATTGTCTTTTCGTGCGATCAAACCAACTACGCCGGAATCGCTTGTGCCATCTAATTCGACTTCGACCGTTTCAACACGTTTCTGCTTGGTGTGAGCCGCGCGGAAGGCTGCAGAAAGCGCTTGACGAGCGGTCTCGTCATGTGTGAAACCGTACGCCGAATTGCTGCAGGTCGGTAGGGAAGACGAGGCAGGAATTTGGATTTCGCCGTCGACGGTCGCTATGATCGCAAGAGAATGCTCACTGCCCAGAGTCGCTCTAACCGTGGGTGCGTTAAGTGGCTGAGCGAAGGGACCCAGATGGGCAGGCCGATGTGCCTGTAGTAACGAGACGAACGGCGAGGATGCGTCTTTCGCAGGAAGCGTGCGGATGAAAGGTCTCTCGCATCTGTGACTGGTAAGCTCTTGAAGCACATCATTGGCGGGTTAAACGACTGACCCTTTCGATCCTGTCCACTCGATGCCTACTCCGTACCAACGAAGGGTCTCAATCTCGGGGAGCCTTTCCAACCATGACCCACTCTGCTCGCCGGTCGATTCCGCGGCGCCTGAACCTTCTACGAGCTTGATGAAACCATTCCCACCCATGCCACCAAGCCAGTGAGTCTCGCCTGAGGAGGTAATGTGTCGATAGGTATAGGAGTACTCGCTACCTGCTGTGGTTTTGATGATAGCGAAGTGCGATAGGCTCGTTGGGTCTGCCACAGTGGTCACTGAGTCTGATGCTTTTTGGTGGGCAGTGTCATCCGAGTGACCGTTGGCGTGTGCGACAAGAGAACCGGTCTTGGTTGATGCAGCCACTAGGGCGACTGCCCTCCACTCGGCAGACGCTGACGAGAGATTGCCCTGCTCATCAAGATGAGGAAGGTCGGTCCAGATCTCCCAGCTACCCGAGGCGTCTTCACCATCTGCGAAAACGGCGGAGAAACGTAGCTGAAAGTACGGGTGATCGGCCGAGCTGGTGACATGCACCTCGGAGGTGTGAGCAAGCGGCGGGTAGAAGGTAGGCATAGCGAGTCTGCCTCGCGACTAGGCCTGTGAAGAAGGGAGCAAAAGGGCAGTCCACCCAGTGGTTCTGACCTCTTGACGAGCTGATAACTAGAGGGAGCGACTTTGCGGTCGCGCCGTGGATCACCTTTGTTCTGGCAATAGAGCGTTTGCTGCTTTGAGGGGACGGCAAAGTCTTGCAGACACACCCTTGTTGTAGACCGCCGTCCCGCCGGGCGCTTGGTCTTTTCTCTTCGTCCTTGTCCGTTCCCACCGTGAGAGCGGTCCCAAGTGTGGGAAATGTGATTCAGAGCTGAACGCGTTGATTACCCTGATAAATCCAGTAATCAGCCGAGTACGTACATGACGATCATAGGATAATTGGGTATATCATCCCTGCTCCTCGTCCCCCTCCAGGCACAGGTGGTGCCAGTGGGTTTTCATGCATGCCCCATGGCACCCATCCCATCCCAGCCGCCCCTTACGCCTGTCTAAGGAGAACACGGTCCGTCCCGCTATATCCCTGTGCTCTTGTTCCTCCTTTGACCGATATTTTACGTTAACTGGATTCCCTAGCCGGCGGTCGAGAGCTTGCAGTCGTATCAACCGGATGAGGTGGCAATTACCGACTTGACTAGATAGTGTTAAAATGGCCTCTCACTTACAAGCACCTGTCAATACCCTCCACTCTGACATCCCCTCGTTTGAGAAGGATATCGGTCATATCACTGTCCTTCTTGTTCTCATTGATAACCCGTACGATCCGTCACACACGTTGGTATATAGCTCTACTTCTACTCGACGCCTAATCACAAGAAACACAGACCAAGATGGGTATCGTAGAGAAGATTGAGGAGATCGAGAGTGAGCTCGAAATGTCGACTATCCCGTCTGTGTGGCACTGACCTAGCCGTCCCGTGTCCCATTAGAGGAGATGGCGAGGAGTGAGTTAAAAACCCTCATGACCAACTGTCAAGAACAGTGCTTACGTATGTCTGCACTCTTGTAGCGCAGAAGAAGTGGGTTCTGATACCAGTACAGCAAATATGCTGGCAACTTAGGGTCGACCAGCTAACCCGCTCGACCATAGCAAGGCGACGGAGTATCATCTGGGTCTGCTGAAGGTAAGGGGTTTTGTCGAGTCGTGAAGGTCAGATCAGCTGATGAGCTCATTTGTAGGCGAAACGTACGTATCCTACCTTGGAAAAGCATCGTGATCTGACCACAGGTCAGTTGCCAAGTATCGGGCTCAGCTGTTGGAACCGGACAAGAAGGGACCCAAGGGAGAAGGTTTCGATGTCATGAAATCAGGAGGTGAGTGACAACATAGGCCTCTGCACCTCGGGTGTCGTGTCTGATCTCTCAAGCCAGATGCACGAGTCTGCATGATCGGTTTCCCATCGGTCGGAAAGTCTACCTTATTGTCTAAAACAACCAAGACGGAGTCGTCTGTCGGAGCGTACGAGTTCACGACCTTGACTGTGGGTTCACCCGGTGCTCAATAAAATCATGAGACTGATTCCTCTAATCAGGCCATCCCTGGTGTACTAGAGTACGAAGGAGCCAGAGTCCAGCTGCTGGATTTGCCCGGTATCGTACAAGACGCAGCGAAAGGTGAGTTTACAAGTGTCAAAAGTGGTGCGTGAACGTCCAGCCTGACGATCGGTCAGGTCGAGGACGAGGAAGACAAGTCGTGTCTGTGGCCAAGACGGCAGATCTCATCCTGCTCATGAGTAAGTTTCGTCCCCGATTGATACGGGTACATCTCCTGACACCGCAACTGCTCAGTCGACGCGACAAAGTCTGCAGAACAGAAACGGATGCTCGAGATAGAGTTGGAGGCGGTCGGCATCAGGTTGAATTCCAAACCGCCAGATGTGACTGTGAAGCAGAAAGTGGCGGGTGGAATCACTGTGAGCTGGGTTCTCTTTAGCTAGGAGTTGACTGACACGGCTATCAGATCACGTGTACGGTAAAGCTCACAAAGACCGACGAGCGGACACTCAGGTCCATTATGCAGTCGTACAGGAGTGAGCGTCAGTCAGGGTGAGCGCGGATTAGCTAACATACCTCATCTGGTAGTCCATAGCTGCGATGTTATGATCCGAGAAGACGTAAGCTTGCCGGAGACATTTTGCAAAATCAGCCTAACCCCTGGCTTCATAGATCACGACGGACGAGTTCATCGACGTTCTATTGGGCACGCGAAAATATATTCCGGCGCTGACCGTTATCAACAAGATCGACGGTGTTTCGATGGAAACGTTAGATGCGATGGCTCGAGAGGGAGATGGCCGAACTATCATGATCAGTTGTGAGATTGATCTGGGAATTGATTGGTTGCTGGAGGCTATCTGGGCGGTAAGTATAGCTGGCTATGCGAGACAAGGCACAAGCTAATGCTCAGTTTAGGAACTTGGCATGGTCAAGTAAGCTATTAGACTGTCACAACTTGCCGCAGTTACGCTGACTTTTCGCCTCAGGGTGTATACAAAGCGACGAGGAGCTCAACCTGACCTGACGGACCCGATCTGTCTGAGACAGGGTGCTACTATCGAGACGGTCTGTCATGGGATTCACAGAGGCCTCGCATCGCACTTCAAGTGATTATCTTTCGAGTGCTGCTGTGTTTCGATGCTGACCGGGAACAAATTCGGTTATAGGTACGCTCTGGTATGGGGAAAGTCGAGTAAATTTAATCCTCAGCCACAAAAAGTCGGACTAACGCATCATGTGCATGATGAGGACGTGTGAGTATCGGAAGCAGCTCGATAGTGGAAGCTGACTGCTTACGAAATGCTTTACAGTGTCAGCATATTTACCAAGTGAGACCGTAGTGTGGGCACTGCGTGCAATCGACGCTTTATGCAGGATACTGCCTATGCACTTTGGGTTATCATCAGTCCTGGTATTGCTATGGAATTCAGGCTGGGTTTGTTCCTCTTCTAACGCAGAAGCTCGTCGCGGTCATAAACCACAATGATTCGGTCCAGGTTGCAATGGTGACCTCTATGGAAGAGATTGCCAAGGGCGACGACCATGCTTGGTCTTGTTCCAGCTTATAATCTGCTCTGAAACCGACTGGACATGTTGAGTTCGCATTAGCAACAACGGCCCGATTGCCACGCTATCCGTTAGGCACTCGTGAACAGGTGATCTCTGCTTCGCGCACATGGCGACGCGCCTGCAATCTGCAAGATCATTTGAGCTGCCCGTATGCAGGGGCGCGTCTGCGTGTACTACTCATTCAAACTATCAAAGATCGCCTCTCGTGCTGTTCCACAATATCCAGGTCGTAATCGGCCAGACCACAAAACAGTTTGTGCTTCGCCATATTTACACTTGCCTTCTGTTCGGAGGGCTGACAGATGTCGGGCTGCTGCACGAGTCGAGCTTGATTATCTCTCTGCCACCTTTGAAGTCTGCAGCAATCACTTAATTCCTCGAAGGTGGACAACTGAGGACCATTAGTGCACTGGTCGAATTATGATCGATTGGACCGTCTTGAGAAACTCGTCATATGCAGAGCGGAGATACATTTCAAGCGGTGAAATTTACTGATATCATGTTATCCTCACAGAAGAGCTAAATTACACAGACAAATTTGTCACGAACATGGTAGATATAGATACGGACAACGTTGTTCCCCTCGTCACTCTTCTGAAGAGGCTGCTCCTGTTTTTTCTGCCTCCCCTGCAACTCCCGTCTCCTCATGCAATGGCCCGCCCCCCGCCCCCCTCCTCTATACACCGGTCATCTTAAACCTTGATGCCGACCTCCTCCCTAATAGTCTCAACCCTCTTCTCAACCTCCTCGAACCACTTGAGTGCCTTGACGGCCTTCCTTTCCGTCTCTTCCGATGCCTTGACTACTTCGCCCCTGGCTTCGACAGCTGCCCTGAACCTCTCGCGCAGGTCCCAAGCGGCAAGTCGCATAACCTTTCGTACTTCCTTGCCCACACGGACGGCCTGATACTCAGCGAATGGCACATTGGCATCATCACCGTCCACGCCGGAGGACGACCGTAATGTATACTGAAGGTGACGCCCAACGTTTCGCGGGATTGAGTGCGGCAAATCGTAGATGACGTAGGCAATCGCACCGGCCATGACGACGCCGACGATAGGTCCGACCCACTTGCGCGTGGCGGGGTTGGAGACAAAGTCCGAGACGTGGACGACGCTTTCTACCACCGCTCGGAGGCCTAGTGTTTTTCCACTGAGCATAGAGAAAGCGCCCACAGCGAGAGAGGCAGCGCCAACGCCCGACAGCTCCGCCGAATATGGAACGACCTCGTTCGACGATGCGGAGTGCGGCAAGGCAGATCGAGCGAGGGACACGTGATGTTGCAGGTCGAAGATGTCCCTGATATTCACGTCCACAAGATGAGCCTGAGTGGCGAGACCAAGGCCCAAAGAGCTGACGCTCGACGATTGTCGCCGTGCCATCTTGCCTGTTGACCGAGGGGTAAACATCGCCTGAGCGTTGAACTGTCGGTTTGACCTCTCCACATCCGGAGGTAGGTGGACATCGCCGAGTTTGCCAACGTCCGCCACGCCTTCAGTCGTGATCTTTCGTGCGTCATCCTCTGCTAAACCAACGGCAAAGTCCAGCGATAATAGCAGAACCCGCTTGACTTCGGCAGCATAGTCCCATACACCAAGCAGGCCAGGATAGCTAGGCAAGTGCAGGCCAGGCGCAGGCGCAGCCATCTGTCCCATTGACACGCGCTCCAGTCCTCGTTCCATCGCTTTCCTGGTCCTCCCTGAAGCATCATCAGTGGCTTTTTCCTCCTGGCCCACAAGGCTCTCCTCGAGACCCTCCTTGCCCTTCTTCATCTTCTCAAGGATTGGCTTGACCCGGGCGATCTCCTCGCGAGCCACGTCCCGTTCTTTGGTCGCAACAAGGGAGTTGGCGGCGGCCAGTAGCTCGACATCGGCCATGAGGTGAGTGACATAGTTCTGTGCGGGCCCGAGCTTGGATTTGGCACGGTTGACCAGCACGAAGGAGCGAAGCGAGTGCTCAAGGTGAGAGAAGGCTGCATCGAGCTCGTCACCTTCCGTCTCATCGTAACCCATGGCCACCTTTGCCGAGTCGACAAAGTGGACAAGGTCGGCAGCATCTTCATACGTCTTCGGACTGAGCTGCTTGATCTGCTCGAGCACTAATCTTCGGCACCTGGCCTTGTCGCGAATTTGATCGAATCGGTTGACCACAATGAACAGGTGTGCCTTTTCGTGTCCAGCTTGCCAAATGAACTCCTTGGCAGACAGGGTGAAATGGTTGGCCGCAGACACCACGAAGACCACCACGTCGATCTCTTCCTGTCGGGCGAAATTGGCGGTGGTCTTGATACAATCTCGGTTAAGGCCAGGAGCATCGATGAGGGAGATGTCGACGACGCCATTGTGCAGGATTGAGGGGTTGGCAAGGTTGGCGTCCGCCTCCCGAAGGAAGACTCGAAGAGGGGGGCTCGAGGCGTCGGTCTCGGCGTCCGTAACCAGCTCCTCAAGCTTCTTCACATCCTCAACAGAATAAGTGGACCTATCGGCAGGGTCATACTTGTCGGCCTTATCCATGATATGAATCTCCTCCTTGTTATCGTTCTCCTTGGCACTGACCACCTCGACGAACCGGGTGGTCAGGGGTTGTTGATCCGTAGGCATAACCTCATCCCGTCGTAGCAGTGCGTTGATCAAGGTCGACTTCCCGGCATTCAGGTCACCTGTGACCAACACTCGCGAATGGGCGTCGTAAATACGCTTCTGCAACGAGTTGAGATGATCGAGCGAAGCCGAGATCCTGGTTTCGAGAAGGGCCGAGATGGACGACTTCTCAAGGTGAGATATTAATGCCCTGGCATGTCGAGCGGCACCCATGTTCAAGTCCAAACGGAGGATGGAAAAGTCGTCCTCGGCTGAACCTGATCCGCGTGCTTCCCTCTGCTGTATAGGTGGGTTTGCGGTGGTGATCGGGGCTGTAGGAGGCTGAGGTGCCAACGTGAGCGACCGCTTCAAAGTCCTTCGGACCGTAGGCGTGGAAGAGAGGACGACGTCTGTCGATTGACTGGGCTCATCGGCGAAAGTGAGCGTGCGTCGTGTCATGCTGGGTCGCGGTGAAGGGGAGCCGGGCTCGACGGGCTCGACGGGGTTCAAGTGAGGATACCTGACTGTCCATTGCTCTCCGTTGAAGTTCTTGAGGTCTGACAAGAGGTACAGGGACGAGTCGATCGCCTTTGCGAGGCTGCACAAGGAGGCGGACGCGATCAGTAATGTTGATAAACACGTCGTGAGACGGTGGCAAAAGCGACGTACCGATCCCTCTTCTCCTCATACTCTCTCAGAACCTCATCTGCAGCCTCCCTGGCCTGACGAGCATCGGGTGATGTGCCGATGTGTGACTCCTTCTCGATTGAGGGGGAGTCTGGCGAGGCGGGGGTATAAGATCGGTACTGTTGCGGAGTGGGTGGGTGGAAAGGCTGCATTTTTGTCGATGACCCGCCGGTTCTGCTCGATTGATGTGGATATCGTGATGAGGGTGTGACAAGTACGCCTGGATCACTGAGGCATGGTACGCTGCCGTCACAATATGACAAGGATAGCTTTGTCGATGATGGGAACGTGACGATGCTTTGGCAAGTGTAGAGTTGCTATGGAGAAATGGCAACAGCAAAGCCAAAGGCGAACTGAGCCTGATAACGAGATCGGACACAGGAAGCTATGACGACGTGCTGGACATAGTCGAGGGATTAGAACGATTTCCTTATCCCACCGATTAGTGACCCGCCTCCTCCTGGGACAGGATTAGGGTCGATTTCTAATCGGAAGAATGCGGGGGAAACCGCAATATTTGATCTGTTCATTTATTCGTCATTCGTCCCGGAAGCTTCCCACCCACGTGTCTGCTGAATACACGCGACTGCTCTCTCTCTCTCTCTGCCTTTGTTTGTTGATTGTTTATGCCTCGACAGCTACAGTGTCACAGATCACAACATTCATCAACGACAACAACAGATCGATACGTATCTTGCTCGGACCGGTGTCATTATCAACCTCTCGCAACCAAGGCCATGGCCTACCTAGTCGACTCGCCAGGTGTGGTGCTGCAGAGGGTCAAGGCATACGAGGACATGGAGTTACCCTCGTTACCTAGTGTCGAGCATGATATCGACTATGACAGCAGTAACGCCGAGAGCAGTCGAGATGATCAGGTCTCAACGTCGTACAACGACATCACTCGCGAGGTGTGTAATCTGGTCTACCCCTCCCCGCCGTGGTCAGCTGAACATCCGTCCATGAACAGTCCATGGCAACACCTCACCCGCTTCGCAAGGTCATGATGCCAGCACAATCGGGAAACACATCCGTCGCCTCGGATCGATCAGCCGCCGACTCGTTTTCCACAGCCTCCGAGTCTCCCTTCCCTCCCATCTCTCTCACCCAACGAGAAGAGACGCCATCACCTTACACACCTGGAGCAGCTCTCACCTCTACACCCCTCTCCAGGTACTCCAGGTCTTCTCTGGGGCCCTCCCAACTAGGCAGTACCGTGGATCAAACGACGTCAACATCTAGACAGTTTCGACATGACCGCACCAAGAGCGGGTCCAGCTCCCTTGGCGGTAGCACTCATGCCTCTCGCAGAGAGCGGTGGCAGACCCCTGGAGAGATGAGCGGAAGTTTCTCAGGAGAAGAGATTGTTTATGGCAGTGAAGGGCTCGGTACGGAAAAGTCCGTCCCGCTGAACGACCACTCTGGAGTGAGTCAATCATTGACCGATATCTTGGTGGCAATACACTGACCCCCAAGCCATAGTATGAGAACTCATACTCGCAGTCTCTGCCTGAACTTCCTTCGATGAACGATGCACCCGAGGAAACACCGGTCACTCGACGCCTGTCTTCGGCCAACGTCATCATGGACAGACCTCGTCGCAGAAGTACGTTTGCCGCAGGCCGCATCATCGATGAAGCCGCAGAGAGCGATGTGTCCATGCCCAGCACACCTCGTCTAGCCGACTCACAGAGTTCCGCAACGACCGCTCTTCACCTTCCGAAGGACCGCATACCGAGCTTGACACGAAGCGAGGTCTCTAACACCGATACAAGCGGTCCAGCCACCACGCCCGAAGGCCCCGTAAGGAGCGTTTCCATGATCACCCCTCGATACAATGCACACCAGGACTACGAGGTTACCGGTGAATTCAGCTATGCCGGAGAAGGCCAGACTGAAGACGGGCAAGGAGACAGTCCAACTCTCGACTATCAGCAGGAGTACGAGTACACCTCTCAAGAAGGTACTGATCGCACCCAGAGTGACTTTGCCTCACCTGCCAAGTCACCCTTGCCCAGATCTGCTAAGAAGCAGCCCGTCACTCCCGGTTACGACCGGTACTTGACGCCTGGTACCGCACGAGGTCACTACTTGCAGGAGCAGACCTTCGAGAACTCTGGAGAGCAGCCATCCGCGGTCCTACATGACGTTACAAACTCGGTGTCGAATACTCCCTCTTCGGCACCCTTCACGCCGACACCACTGGGCTACGCAACTAAAGCGGGCGATCTCACCACGCCTCGCGCTCCTCTCAACGACGCCGAGCGACGTAAGAGTCATGTACTCGCTGTACTCAGCTCCTCGGACCGACCAACGAGGCCTTCTCGCCCTCCCGTACGCGGCACACCTCATCCTCTCAGACGAGTCTCCCTCGCACCCGATGCTGAATCGATCTCCGAGGAGGGCAGTATCGCCGCTGATACTTCAAGACCACTCCGACTGGCGGCTACTCCCGGCAGCCTCAGCCGCCTTACCGCTGATCAGTCCGGTAACGAGTCGTTTGTATCAATCGCTTCTTCTGCCGATCTTACCTCTGATAGGCGGGCCTCACACTTGCACAGCAAATTATCCCGTGGTAACACTTCGTTCCCTACCTTGCTTCTGCCTTCAACACCAGGCAGTGGTTCTCTGAAAGGCATGTCGGATCACCGAGCGGATGGCATCAAGATTCACAAACATCTAAACGCGATGAACAAGCAGCTCCTCGAAACCAACGCCGACCTAGCCCGAGAAGCTGAAGCGTGGCGAGATGAGGTGGACAGGCTGCGAGGTATCTTGCAGGACAATGGAATTGAAGTGGAAGACGTGGACGTCATGGCGGGACTCAACATCACGCAAACGGGATCAGTCAACTTATCTCAACAGTTACCCGAATGGACAGCTTCGCCGGGTGGACGATCCAACGAAACAAGCGATCACTCGAAGCTCATTGCACAGCTGGCATCACCTAACGCGAAGGATTCTACATCCACGCAGGATCTCCTCGCAGGTGTGAGCTCTGAGGAGTATGCTGCTGTCATGCAAGAGATGGCTGAACGCCTAGAAACTCTCGAGGAAAGCCTACATGAGAAGGATCAGGTCATTTCGGATCTGGAGAAGCAGCTTGCTTCCTTGGAAGAGTCGGGTGATAACGGATCAGCCGGACAGCAAGCAGAAATCCACAAACTGGTGGCTCGCCTCGAAGAGGCCGAGAGAGCTCGCAACACGCTTCATACCGACTTTGCGCAGAAAACCGAACAGCATGCCAGGCGATTCGGAGAGATCTGCAGCGGCTTTGAAGAACAGGTCAAAGGCCTTGAGAGGGACCTCGGCACCGCTCGATCGGAAGCCGATCGTCTACGAGCCGACAAGATCCGCCTCGAGAGCATGTCTACCGCGACTACCGACAACGAACGGGAAATCGAGCTGAAGAAGCAAGTACAGGATCTTCAGATCGAGGTAGATCTCGCCTCGGAAGCAAGCAAAAAGCGTGCCGCCGAGGTGGACGGGCTCAAGAGCCATGCTGTGGAGCAGTTGCAGGAAAAGGAAGGCCTGATGCAGCGTGTGCAAGAGGCGGAGGCTGAGATCGAGCAGCTTCAGCAGAGAGTTTTGGAGCTGGAAGCTCAAGTCGAGGAGAACAACAAGGAGATTGTGGCAGCCCTCAAGGCGCAGATTGTGACCGTAACGGAAACGAGGAACGCCGCTGAGAAGGACGTCCAGCAACTGAGCGAAGAGTCGGAGGTGCTCAGAGCAACGATCACTGAGCGAGAAGCTGAACTCGATACTCGTCAGGCTACCATTGAACAGCTCTCTCAAGCGGTCGCCGATCTTGAGGCGGATTTGGTCGCCGCTCAGGAGTCATCCAGAGCCAATGAACAGGCAGAGGAGGAACTTCGAGCAGTGCAAGATCAGCTCCAAGGCGTGAATGACAAACTGTCGGAGAAAGAGTCCGAGGTTGAAATGCTTAAAGGCAAACTCGAAGTGGCAAGCATTGCTACCGATGCTCTTCGCACGTCCCAGCGCCGATCGTCCACGACTACAACTCCAGTCAGAGCGCCGTCGCCCAAGACGCCTGGTCAGGATAGCTTCATGAATGCCATGGAAGAGAGGCTTGACGAGGCGTACAGGGAGATCGGACGCCTCAAGCATGAATTGGGAGCCACGCCTTCCCGCAAATCGGCTGTTGAGGTTCGAGATGCCAGAATCCAAGCACTTGAAAGGGAAAAGGCAGCTTTGGCTGAGCGATTGGCTTCGGCACGATCTTCGGCGCCGTTGTCTACCCCGAAAGCTGCTATGCAAGAAGCCGGTTCGCCTTTCAAGCGGATTACTCCCTTTGTCAACCGGACTATCGCGTCATTGAAGACCCCTGGACCAATGGCTGAGGTGTGTACACGACGAATACTTGGGTATTTTTGCTAACGACCGCTGCAGCTATCTTGGTTGCAGAGCAGCATTGGCGATGCCAATGAACCCGTTCTTCAGGCTCAGCTGGAGTACCTGCAGCACGAGTTGAAGGACGCCAACGAGCAGCTCGACAGCAACTTTTCGCGACTGGAAGCTGCGGGCTTGGGCTCAATTGCGCTGGCCGAGAAGCTGGCGGCTGCTGAAGAGCGGATCGGCGAGCTCGAAGATGAGATCAGGACTCTGGTACAGCGCAACAAGGCATCCTTGGCGCTCGTCAGTGCCGAGAAGGAGGAGCGAGAGTGAGTGTGACTTGCCTGGAATGAAACGTCAATTGCGGCTAATGGTGAGATTCAGACGAGCTACCGAGGGACGCATGCAAAAGGCCCTCGAGGCTGTACATGCCGAAATGGAACAGCTCAAGTCGGACATTGCGGCAGAGAGGCATCGTCTGCAGAGGGACAATGGGCGACTGAATGACCTGGTCTCGGAAATGAAGCTGAGGAGCCAAAAGGAGGTGGAGAGCTTCCGAGCTGAGATGACTCGCATGAATGAGACCGCCGAAGAGGATATGAACGCTGTTCGGGCGGAGATGAGCAAGTTAACAAGTGACAAGGAGAAACTGCAAAAGGTGCGCTACATCAACGTGGTGATCAAGAGGTTGATCCATGCTGACTTTGCCTTAGGAAATACAGCAGTCTCACAGCCGAGTTGCTCAGTTGGAACTGGAGCTTGCCGATGAGAAGAGAGCATACGATTCGCTCTCGCGCAGAAGTGCACAGGCGGCACAGGTCGCAGTGTCTCCGGCTGAGTTGACCAGGAAGATCGAAACCATCAGCTCGCTCGAGGCGGCCCTGAGGGATGCCCAGATGGAAATCGATAACCTACAGGACCAACTTTCAACCCGCACTCGATCGCTGAACGAGTCGGAACAGCGTCTCGCGGAACTCAAGCAGGAACGAGAGAACGTGGCACGAGAGCTCGAGGACTTTGAACGGGATCTGTCACAGCAGAAGGCTGAAGCTAGGGAGTTTGGCGAACAGCTCCAGATGCTCAAGCGGGGCCAGAGTAGCACTTCAGACCGACATCAGACGGAGCTACAGGCGCTACAGCGGGAGCTCCGGGATGCGCGAGAGCTGGAGAGGAGGACAGCTAGGGAGCTGTCCTCGGTTCAAAGCAGGTACGAAGAGGCTGAGCGAATGAGGTCTAGCCATGTTTGTGACACGTGAGTGGTCATCGCTGGATAGCCCGTGATGTTGACGCGCGTCGGCTAACGATACAATGTTCTCCCCTAACAGGAGCGATGCCCAAGCTCTTGTTGACCAGAAAGCTCACTTCAAAGCGCAATCGAGGGAGCTCGCGTCGCAGATTCGATACTTGAAAGCCAAATTCACCCGCGAATCAACATTCCGAAACGCCCTCTCGTTGCAGAAACGATACCTCCTGCTCCTGGTGGGCGGTATGAGCCTGGACTACCAGGCCACGCTCAAGGCGATCGCGCAGATGGGATTCCCTGTGCCTGAGCCGCAGCGACCACGAAAGAGCTTCAAGAGCGTCGCTTTGGCGGTACTAGGAACCATCCGCGCCAGGTGAGCGGTCGTTTTCACCAGCTGTGGTAGATGAGGCTGTACATAAGGCTAACTTGTTCTCATTTCTACAGGAACATGGCAAAGGAATGGAAAGCAGAGGTGCAGCTCAAGCAGCAGGCGGTCGTGGCGCACAGCGAGAGGCGTAGAGTGTCAGCGAGGACATGATGCCGCCTTTCCCTTCCTTGACACTGACGACGATCATGATGGACTTTAGGCGTAAGAGCATTTGTAGTAGTACTTTCTGGATCTGTGACTTGACTGAATGATACCAGGCTGCTAAAAGTGCAAGTAATGCATGAGCGAATTTTCGCAAGCTGTACAAGAGATTGAGAAGCGTCAAATACGCCGTGTTTGGAGACATTGCAGAGCACGTCATCTTCCCCATCCCAATCTTCGCCATAGTCTCCCTCCCCAGCTCTGAGACCTAGTGAGACTCGACTGGCCCGGGGTCTGCTCCTCCGATTCGGCAGAAGTGTCCACTGCTCGTCGCTTCGACGCCCTCTCTTCTCCGTCTTCGTCATCCTGCGGTTGGTCCTGTTCCTCCCCTTTGATTTCATCGGCTACACCATCCGCGCTGGCCGGTACGTCGTCTGCGCCCGACTCGACCGAAGGTTCTCGTGACTTGCGCTTTCGACTGATGGGGATCTCGACGCTCAGATTGGAGCGAGCGGAAAGTGGCGGTTCGGTCGACACATCATCGTCTTCTTCATTAGGCCTGTACGCCGCCTCATCGGTTCTGGCCAGTGTCTGCGGTTTCTTTGCAGACTTGGTCGGGCTATACACAGGAGACGCTTTGACTCTGGCTTTGGTTTCGGGCTCGGGTGAAGGCGTATACAGTACGGGCGCGACTGAGCGCCTCGTTGACCGGCGCGGCGCAAGCTTGACTGGCGTTTGACCAACAGCGACATCGGAAGGGGCTTCCTCTGGTTCCGCCTTGACCTCATCATCCGCCTCTGATCCTTCTGGCTCGGGCGTCGACTCTTCGGGAATGTCCTCACCTCGAGCGGCTGACTTTCGTGCAGATCGGCGTAAGGCCGGCCCGGGTGATCGTGTAGAAGATCGCCTGCTTCCCGTATCTGAGATAGCCGCTGACGACTCGCGTGCCCGGCCTTTTCTTACATTAGTCGGTCGAACTGGCGTCACCGTGATCTCGATCTCTGGCTCCGCCGAGGTACTCGCCGCCAGCCGTCGCGAACTCCTAGGTGCAGGTGAAGGCGTAGTAGCGGCTTTCTTCGCTGGGGTGGACGGGCGTTCGCCGCTTTCGACCTTGGAGGTGATTGACTCGCGTTTCCCACTTCTGGCGCCACCAACGCTCTTCGGGGTGTCAGGATTGACTTTCGGCAGCTTGGCTCTCTCCTCGGCGTAGAGCAGATAACAATGGCCCTCGTCGAAGATCTGAGCCCCCACGATCCGACGTATCTTTGCAGTCAGGCGAGGCTGTAAGATGGGAGTTTCGTGGTCCATAGGTTGACATCTTGCTTCCATCTCTTCAAAGTCCGACGCCTGTCCTTCAAGATAGCTCGTCTCTTGCTCTAGCTTGGCCGGCGTTGATGTTGCGCAATGAGGGGTAAGGATCACACAAGTGAGCTCGTCATCGGACACTCGTAACTTCTCGTAGTAGCAGTGGGAACGCGTGACAGGTCGGTGCACTTCCGGCTCGGCCGATTCCCGCGCTTGAGATCGCGTCCTACGATGCCTGGTTTCCACCGGCGGGGGCGATGCGCAGTCCGGTCCATGTACATGTCGCAATCGCATGATAGCTGACTCTGTCATATGGGGCATGGGTGGCTTCACGGGTGATCCCGACTCCGTTCGAGCGTCCTCGTCAGGCGAGCTATGTCTTTCCTCGTCGGCTTCTTGCCCTTGTGGATTTGTCAATACGAGCATACCCGGGTCGTCTACCTCGTTCAACGCAAGCTGTGGTTGATGGGACAGATCGGCCGATTTGACGCTGCTTTGTTCTGGAGGCACATTTGCTTGTGTCTTTTCTCCATTGTTTCCGCCTACAGCCTCGTTCAACAATATGCCCGTGCTCGTAGGTTGAGAGGTACCCGCGGTTGCGGGATCGATATCTGTTGCCGTTTCTGTAGAAGACTCGTTCGCGGTGACAGCCTTCGTGTTCGCCCCCGTTTTATTGTCATCGGTCACCTCCTCCGCCTGAATTCCGTCAACCGACGAATCAGGACCGCCTTGGCTGCTTGAAGCGGTCTGCGAATCGGCCTCTTCGGTGATGGATCGGGAGCTTCCACTAGCCACTTCATCCGCTTCGTCATCGGTGACGACGTATTCGCGATGTACCTCAATTTCGATATCGGCGTCTACCGGATCTTGGTGCGGGACCTCTACTTCCACTGAATCTTGCTCATCGAATTCTTCGTCATAGAATCGCTCAACTGCATCGGCGTTATTCAACTGCATGATCGAGCGCTGGACTTTGATCTGCACGTCCGCGTCGTCATCGAGCATGTCAAAGTCCGCCGATCCGACCGCGGATAGCGGTACAGAAGCAGCTCTCGAGCCGCCACCTGCGAAGGACAGATCGTTTGATGGTTCTGCCACCAGAGAAGGCGGTTGCGACTGCTTCGGAGATGGCATCTGATGAGGTGTGATAGGCATTTCAAGGTGCGTATCGGATGGAGCGGACTGAGGATCGGGGAATGCAACTGGAGTAGCCGCCCGCGTGGCCGGGACAGACGCAATATCCCCCGGTACAGGGTCTGCGCCAGCAGGCTCCACGATCAACGAAGCCGATGTACTTGGTCTCTCGCCAATGTTGTCATGATTCAGCGGGATGATAGTCGTGGTATCTGGAACCTCCAAGTTGGGGTCGGGTAATTCTGTCGGGGTCGCAGCCCGTGATACGGTTTGTGATGGCAAGTCTTCTGTTGGAGGGCTGGGTGGCGGTTCCACAATCAAAGATGGAGTAACGTTTTCTTTCGGCTCGAGATGCCTAACATCTAGAGGCTGTACAGCCGAGGTCGGTGGTGGTGACAATTTTGGATCTGGAAGAGCGGGAGGCGTATCAGCCCGTTCCGAGGACGGTGACGGCACATCCTGATGATCCTGCTCGAGATCTGCCGCATCGGCAACGAGTGAAGCAGGCTTGTCAACTCCGCTGGAATCCATCGACGGAGGATCTAAAGGCATATTGGTTGTGGCGTCAGGGGCTTCGACAGTCGGATCAGGTAGCTCGATGGGCGTTGCTGCTCGGCTCTCCCTTTGAGATGCGTAATCCACCTCGACGGTATTGGGATCGACTGGTGGGTCAACAACCAGGGAGGGTGAGATATTCTGCTCAAGGTGCGGAACCGAAGGCATGAGGCTTTCTGTATCTGGTGGAGTAGCCTTCGGGTGAGGCAGATCCAAGGCGTTGCTTGTAGCCGGTTCCGCTGATGTCTCGAACGTCCGGTTTCCGCCGGCGACACCTGGAGTCGAGACAGTCAGGACATCCGCAGTATCATCAGGTCTCGACAGACCCGCAGCTGAGCTCAATGGTGAATTGAGTGTGCTGTCAAAGGCGAGGTAGTCGCCCTGCTCCACCTCGTCTCGTATCCTGAGAGAAGCAGATTGAAGGAGTGGGCTTGGAGTTGGCTGCTCCATAATATCGGTTGACGCCTCTTCGTCTACGAATTCAGTGACCTCCACATCGATGGAGGAGGCTTCGATCAAATCCGCCGCGGCAGGCTCGAAAAGCGTCGCATTCGTATCAGCGAGTCGTGGATCGAGAGAAGCAGGCGCAGCGGACTCCGATATGGCCTGCAATTCATGAATGAAGTTGAGCATTGTGGAAGTTGAAGCCGACGGAGGGATGTCATCGACAAATATGCCATCAGACGAGTCGTCGATTTGTTCGAGTCGAATGGGCTGGAGGGCGTCCGACTCCGCTTCCGTCGGCTCAGTCGACTCGCTCATGCTATGAAGCAATGATAGCTCGTCTGCTTGTAGTAGTTGCTCTTCCGGCTCGGCTGGAATACTGACATTAGCGATCGCTGCTTTTCTTCCATTTGAGACCTGCACTGACACAAGAGCTGATTTTGCACTTCCGGGGTACGTCGATCCTCTATGAGTTCCCCATCATAGAAGATCGCCTCGGCTGCTGGATCAGCCGAATTCTCTGTCATGTACGATCCTGCAGGCATCTCGATGGTGGGTGTGGCAGGGATCGCCGATATCGGTAAACAATCGTTCGTAGATGACTCGAACTGGACGCTGCCGTATGGTCCCAGCTCAGATAGTCGGTCCTGCTCGGTCCTATCTTGCGCTGCATTCGCATCGCTTTCAACATGAAGGTTGCTCGAGGAGAAGGGGTCGTAAACAGTCGCCGTGATGTTTGCAGTCAGTGAGGGTTCTTGACTGCCGACGAAAGCCTGTTCTTCGTCTTGGTCGGCCTCCTCTTCTGCTTCTGCTTCTGCTCCTTCCTGCTCGTCTTCTTCGTCTTCCTCGTCTTCGTCATGCTGTTCCTCGTCCTCATCGACTTCCTCTTCCTCGTCTGTTGATGACCCAATCGAGATCACATCGGTATTCAGCACTGGACGATTCCGATGTGTTTGCGGACGCGCACCTGTACAAGCCTGATCAGCATTGTGGGTACTTGGTACCATCCCACTCACGCTGATGACCCGAGTTTTCTCCTCGTCGCTCTTCATCTGCTGTATCGTCCTCTTCCTCATCCTCGTCGTCGTATTCGAACCCGGCCTGGTCATCCGACGTAGATCCCTCGTAACCGTCATGCTCCATCCCGAGAAATTCATCCATTTGAGCCAGACTTGGAAGGTCAACCTTTGGCCCGTAAGATGTGTCCGGCTGTACGTAGTCTTCCGCTAATCCCGCCCCCACAACGATTGATTGGCCAGTACCGTTTTCTGGCATGGCCCGAACGCTCTGGGCGATCTCAGTCAGGAGCCTAGGGTCGATAGCGTCCTCTGAGACCGAGAACGGTGGGAGCTGAGACATCTGGTCCTGAGGGTCGAAGACCGTGTCAGGTTGAACGAAAGGAGCCGGGAGAGGTGGTAACGTAGGATATAGATTATTGATGGGAAGTGGGGCGGCTTCGAAAATCGGTTCGTCGTCGTCGGCCAGCTCAGTCCCGCGTTCTTCCAGATCGACGTCTCGATCGTCTCCTATATCTCGGAACATACCCTTGTCATCTGCCTGGCTGACAGAAGATGCCGCAAGGTTGACATCGCCTGCCCTGTCATGCCTGTCATCTTCGTCCTCCTCGTCGTATGAGCCGAGCTCGTCCTCGTCTCCATAGACGTCCCCATCCGACCCGACATATGCTGCGTTGTCTTCTTCCGGCGCGACACCGTAGGCTGAGTCGTATCCTTCCTGGGACTGTCTGTCGAACTCGTGATCATCGTAGGGTTGTTGGTCGTCTTCTAGCTCTTCTTGCTCCTCCTCTTCAGACTCGTCATCCTCATCATCATCCTGCTCGTCGTCTTCGAACAACATGGATGCTTCGGATCCATATTCCTCATCAGCCACCACTGGCGACCACTGTGCGCGCTCAGCCTCCTGCTTCTCGTCATCCTCGCTCTCAAGGCTCCCTCCTCCTCGGACGGTCACCTGACCCTCCGCCCCGTCCAGCCCGTCCAGCCCGTCCAGCCCGTCCAGCCCGTCCAGCCCGTCCATAGCTTGCTCCGCACTGTCCCCCCTTTGGCTCGAGCTCGCCTCGCTCTCGGCAAGCAGCGGCGACGGAGATCTGGATGGACCCGGCGAATCAGGCGGATTCAACCCCTTGTTGATCTTGGCTTGGAGGTTGTCCATCCATGACGACACTTGTGCCGGGGTGAAACGGTCGTAGGCCCCAGGCTGCTTGATCGTCGATCCGGATGACAGCAGCCCATACTGCCGTGTGTCCGACATCATGCCTGAGCTAGCCCCGTTATTGTGTGTGAAGAAGGGACGATGAGACGTTGCCGTGAGGGACAAGCAAGCAGTAGGTCGATGGTGATGATGATGGTATCAACCCCCCTCGAGCTACGGTGGGATGTACGGAGTTATCGTTCATCTCCGCTCCTTCGAATCCGGTTCGTGCCACGTGGTCACCAAAAAGTCTGGCAACCCGGACTGGATGCAGATACTAGTACAAAGCTGCGGGTAGAACAGCTATGGATCATCTCGGTAGCAAGCTCGACTCGGCAGAACATCACCTGGAGACCCGTCCAGCCCACCATGTCACCTCAGGAGCTGATCCTCTCGTCGTCCTCGCTCGACCCATCCACCTCGACGGCTCGACAAGCGAGCACGCCAGCTCTCCATCTCCATGACCTCCTCTCCTCGGCACCGGTTCAATCCTTCAAGACTTCATCCAGCAGCTCACATTCCGTCGGCTACGTGAGATCGCATCATGGACAAGGGGGCGGAATGTTTGCCGTCCAGGAGGGCAAGGCGATGTTGAACATGTGGGCCTGGCAGAAGGATCAGATGCACGTCAAGCTGCACCTACCGGAAAAGATGACCTGCTTTGCCGTGTCTCCAAACGGATGTTGGGCTGCTGCCGGATCACCGAACGGCCAGATCTATCTCTGGGAGGTGAGTGTATCAGGTCGTCGCGACGTCACAAGCTTACACACTGCGCAGCTCGCCTCGGGCCTGCTCCTCGCTTCTTTCACCGCTCATTATCGAGCATTGACGTCCCTCACCTTTACAGCCGACTCCCACGTCCTCTTGTCCACATCGCTCGACTCGGCGACACACATCTTCCTCGTGTCAAAACTAATCGACCCTGAGGACGTTGCCATGGCGGGGAAGCCGTACGGATCATTGACTGACCATACGTTGGCTGTGCGGAGTGTCGCCTTGGGCAAGACGGCTGGGAGCTCAGGGGGACGATGCTGGACGTGTTCGGATGATGGGACGGTGAAGGTGAGCCCCCAACCTCGCCAACTCAGGCATCCAAGCAAAGCTGACCTATCCGTCCCCAGATGTGGTCGTTGTACCCCCCATTCGCCCTGTTGACCACATTCACCTTGCCGCCGTCATCAACGCCGACATGTCTAGCGGTCGACCCGTCCGAACGTTTCTTTTACGTCTCAACGACGCAGGGGGACGTGTACCATGTACCGCTGTTCAGACGGAGAGGCGGAGTCGGTAGCATGGCGCTGCAGGGTGCAGAGCAGGAGTACGAAGCGGTCGGCGGAGGGGGAGACGGGGCAGCGCCTATCAAGACCGAAGGAGCGGTCATCTCGACCAAGTGAGCATAAGAGCTTTCGTCAGAGAGCATTGATCTCCCACTGACGACCCGCCCTCGCCAGGACCCCCATCACGGCTCTGAGCCTGTCCCTGTCATCCACCCACCTGCTAGTTGGGACCAACGAAGGCTCGATCCAACTTCACTCCCTCCCTTCACACCAGCATCTGCGGACGCTCTCCCCTCACGCCGGACCCGTCACCTACCTGACAACGCTACTCCGTCCCGCCGATCTAATATCAACCTCCCATCCGGGCGGTCAGAAGGCTGACCAATGGCCCATCATGGAGGTCAAGCCGTTCGAGCGGATGAAATCTCGTCAACCCCAGTTGACTCAAGCCGTCACCATGCGGTTACAACCCTCCACTCTCCTTGCTCAGCTCGACGATCTCAGGCCGAAGAGTGTACGATCTATCGGCGGTGGACCGAAGGGCGGCGACGGCAAAGACCAGCTGGAGGCGCTGCTCGCCGAGAACAAGAGGCTGAAAACCGCCCTCGACAAGGCTGGCAAAATCAACGAGCGGATGTGGAACGGTATTGTCGATATGCGTCTGACCAACGGAGACGCCGATATGGCTTGATGCGTTGACCATGAGCCTGCAGTGTATCGCAGTGACACAGGATGTATGCATACTGTACTAATGAACTGCACGGGACAACCCACCCCTTAGACCATCTCCTCCCCGTCCAGGTCCTCCATCTCTTCCCCATCCAGATCCTCATCCATGTCCATTGCCTCTCCGTCCAAATCGTCATCCTTCGGCTCTCCATCCACGTCTGCATCGGCTCCCATAGCAGCAGTGGCTTGGAGCTGCGAGATGGGCGCACTTGCGACCGGCGCTGGCACCGACGCCGATATTGGCTTGAAAGAGGACTTGAACCCCGAGGTCTTGAACTTGGATTCCTCTTCGCTCGCTCTGGCTTGCGATTCCTCCCGCCTCGCTTCTTGCACTTTCGCAGCGGCAGCCTTCTCCGCAGTGGTCGCCAATGCTTTAGTACCGTCCAACAGTCCTCGGAGGTATTCTGCCGACTCCGAGTTGAACACGATCCTGCGTGACAGCGAAAACATCAGGATCGTACTCATCCAGCTACCAAAAGGAGCGATACTTACCACCGCTCCCAGATTTCGAGGACGGCCGCCACTTGACCCTTGAACACGTCCGCGCTGATCTTGCCAGAGTACGCTAACAAGCTCTGATACACTGTGGACAGGTGCGCAAAGACAGGTGGTAATCGGCTTTCGAACGCCTGTCGATATTTCCAGACGTTCGGAAGAGGAGAGGCCTGTCGATCAGAATCAGGACCCGATCCTTAACTCCCAACATGCCCACTGAACCGACGCACCGAGTTGTGCAGGATATCCGAGATCAAATGCAGCCTAGCCATCTTTCTGGGCACAGGCGTAGCGTCCAGCTTGAGACTCTGGCAAACGACTTCTGCGACCTGAGCCATGCGAACGTAAGCTGACGATCTGCCTCATGTAAGGTAGCATGGCTCACCTCGTCTGCAGCCTCGGCGCGTTTGAGTGCGAATTCCATGCCTCTGGCGATCTCTGCTCGCCGTCCGCTCATAGCTCTCAACATGGCCTCGAAACGCTTTCGTGCGATCTTCCCGAGCTTGCCCCGGGTGACTCTCTCGCGCTCCGAGTCTTCCGCAGAATCAGACGAGTACAGTGAGGCATATCCCTGCAGCAACGACGTTAGTGGCTAACGTCTCCAATCCACTGAGCACCCACCTCGTCGCCGAAATCGTCGGGCGGGGGCGTTGGTATTCTGTACCTGGAGTCGAGACACGATTGGTACAGGTGGTAATCGGGCAGCTACAAGCGCGTTAGCCCATTGACCGATTGCTTTCCAGCCCGCGCTCACCTCAGCATTGACCAAGAACCCAAACTTGGGATTGTCCCTTTCCTTGTTCCTGAGCAGGTCCTCGAATCCCTTGCCATGATCCTTGACACGGGTAGCAACGGTCTTGATGAATTTGTACTGTTCATCGGGTACCGTGGCAAGCCACCGTTCCCGCGCGGAGAGCTTTTTAGGCGGTGGTGAGCGGGAATTGGAAGAGTCTGACGAGTATGAGCCCCGCCTCCCGCGTCGTGGTGGCGGAGACCTGGAATGTGCGGGGGACCGAGAGCGTTTACTTGGTCGTAGTGGGTTTTTCGTCACTGGTGAGCGAGACCGGGAGCGTGAGCGGTTGTGCCGACGCTCGCTGTGATGACGATGTCGTCCGGGAGACGCAGACCTGTCGCGCTTGTCTCGACCGTTTCCGAGATCTGCCAAAAATGACGGATATCAGCCGGTGTTGACGGCCCAGTTGCTGACCCGCGCTTACCATACAAAGCTCGCAATGGCATTGGCACCGGTTTGCTCCACCCCACACGGAGCACACTGCCTCCCCAGTCCATGCCGTCGTACTCCCTGACGGCGCGTTCGGCCCCATCCCGCTTCATATAGGACACAAATCCCGACAATCCAGGCTTGTGCCGCCTCGTCACCGTCATACCCGCGCCTATCGACGTGTCTTCGTCGCCGCGAGGCCACATGATCTTGACGGTGCCCACAGGTCCGAGCTTTGCAAAGAACAACCCCAAGCTCTCTTCGGTGATATTTGACGGCAAGTTGGAGACAAACAAGTTGGTGGTCTCCTGATCCCCGACGGCCCGGTTACCCTTCTCCGTCTCCCACGCCGCGAGCGCTGAGACTGAGGACCCCTCCTGCTTGGCCAGGTTGCCTAGTCGTTGTTCTCGAGCTGATTGGTTGCCTTTGATCTCCTCGAGGAACGAGTCCATCGCTCGTTTGCCCTTCCGTTGAGGTCCTGTAGTCGACGGCGGCGGCGAGGGCGCTCTCGGCGGTGCTGCCCGTGCATAACCCATGGCGGCGGGTCCTCTGGGCGGTTGGAACCCCCCAGACGGGCCAGTGGGCGGAGCTTGAAACCCAGCCGCTGGACCTCTGGGCGGCTGAAACGGTACCAGCGGTGCACCACCGGCTCTGACGAAACCTCCTCCCGGACCTATAGGTCTCCCCCAGCCGCCACCGCGCGTCCCACCTAGAGGTGCGTGGCCCACGCTGGGTCCATCGAACGCCGCTTCGTACTCTGCATTGACACGTGCCAGAGCTCTGCCATGATGACCGCACGTCAGCTGCCGCCCACTTGCCCCGTGCGAGTGCTATTCAGAATCTCGACCCGTGAACTCACTCCTCTTCCTCCAGCCTCTTCTTGTCCTCGGCTTCCTTCTCGAGATCCTTCTTGGTCTTTTTAGTGATACCATGCGAGAATGTTTTCGTCTTGAGCGCGGTCAACTCCAGCTGCCGCTGAGGTGGTCGCCGCCAGTCAGCAGGATAGATCTGGTCGTCGCAGAACATGAGACGCTCACTTTGGGCGGGAAATCTTCCCCCTCAGAATCCGAGCCTCCGAACGCCGATAGATCCAGTCGAGGCGGCATGGTGCCGGGCGAGTGTCCGGGGCGTGGTCTGCTGTCCGATATGCGCGTCGAACGTCTGTGAGGTAGATTACAACTCGACTGTACTTGTACCTGTAACGCTCAACGAAGGCGGAATCAAATCGCTCTGGTTCGCTCGGTGGAGGCGAGTTGAACGGGGATGTTGACAAGAGTGGGCTGAGGGCGTGGTGGGCAACGGTGCTCAGTAACTCATCAACGAAGCTTGCTCGCCTCGCGCCTCATTCGCCGACGAGCATACCCCAGGCGAGATGGACAACAACCCCTTGGCCGCCGCCACTGGCGGGATCTCTTCCCGGTTCGAGTCGCAGTCTTCGATCGACGAGGCCAGGGAGAACAAGCAGAAAGCGTGGAAGGAGGCTTATGCGAGGTGAGTTGGGTGCTTCGTACGATGTGCTACGGCTGATCTCTGAGTGACCTTTAAGAATCGGACAAGAACCGCCCCCAGAGGAACCCGAAGAAGAGTATGATCCGAGAACATTATACGAGCGACTACAGTCCAAAAAGGTGAGCGTGGCCTGGACTGTTCTTGGGCTGTTCTGAGGACTTTGGACCGAGGAGAACGTGAACAGACGGTAAAAGCCACCTGGAAATAGCACTGATCACCTGTTAACTCCCCTCGCAGGATCTCAAGAAGGAAGAATGGGATGCCAAGATGAAACTGTCAAATCAGTGGAGAGGTCTCGACACAGAGGAACAGCGATTCCTGGCGGAGAAGGAGGCGGAGCGTAGGGCTGCTGAGCGTGCCGTGGAAGACAAGGAAGCGGAGGAAGTGAGAGAGTACCGCGAGTGAGTCGTCCGCTACCGCGTCTTCCTCAACAGGGCGAAGTCTTTTCTGCCCGGCCCCTCTCCCTTCCCCTTTGCTGGGCCTAGGCCTAGGCTTAGCCTCTTTCGCTCGCTTCGCTCGCCTTGCTCGTCCGTTCTGCTCTCCCGTCCGCGGACCAGCTAACCAGCTGAACGTGACAGGAGACTAGCCGCCAAGCACTCCACACCAGTCGAACCGCCCTCCATCAGCGCCTCGTCCAGCTCAGCGCCTTCAAAGAAGGTACCACCGAAACCTGCTAGAAAGGACGTCAAGTCGCTCATGAAAGGAGTCGTGGTCAAGAAAAAGGCAAAGCCCGCTTTGCCTGCTACGATCAGTCCGGGCGCCAAGCCCACTCCATCAAATGAGCCCGCCCCCACCGCCGCTCCGCCCCCTGCCTCGGTACCCGCGACGAGTGGTACCAAGCGCGATGCGCTTGAGACCAGTGATCCTGCCCTACCCGAGACAGCCGTGGAAGCAGAAGAAGCCAGCGTATCAGAGTTCAAGCGTAGGAGAGTGGACGAACCGACATAGCGTAGACATGGGATGTATCTTGTCCATATTCATATTCATCATACTTCTCAGTGAAAATCGCACATATCACAAACACCGTTCATCTCTTGGCCACTCTCCTGCTTCCCTAGTCTACAAATTGTCCCCACTGGGAACCTCACAAGGCTCGACACTCCAAATCCCATCGGCGTAATCTTGTACGGATCTGCACATGCGCTATCAGCATCGAGTAATCCCACTTGATGGTCGCGACACGTACCTGTCCGAAGAGAAATCGCCCATGCTGAACGCGGTCAAAATACTCTTCTTGGTCCATTCGGCCCTCTGGTTTGCGTAAACGTCGTCCATGAGCTTCTCAGCGGCCAGGTACGAGCCAAAGTCGTTGGAGACCTAACACGCGGTCATCGTCAGCAAATCGCTTCCCATGAACCTCTCCAGGCCAATCTCACCAGGTAGTAGTCATGCTCGTAGACAGTCTTGAGAAGAGGGTCGTATAAATGACCTTCCCCAAAGGTGCCGCTCTCGATCGCTTTGAACACCTCGGCGAGCTCGGAAGATCGCTGCTCGAGCGGCGTGGGCTGATAGGAGTTGGAATACCTAACACCTTCGACCTGCTCAGTCAGGTGGCCGAAGAGGAAGGACTGGTCTTCACCGGCATCCTCGGCGATTTCTAACGCGCGATTAGCTGGATCCTCTAAGGTATCAGACTACTCACCGACGTTGGCACCGTCAACCGTACCCAAGAGCAACGCGCCGTTCAATGCAAGCTTCATGTTACTGGTACCACTCGCTTCCGTACCGGCCGTACTGATCTGCACGGAGACATCCGAAGCAGGTACCAGGACTTCGGCAATCGACACGCTGTAGTCGGGAATGAAGACCACCTTGAGCAGGTCACCCACGTCAGGGTCGGTGTTGGCCACCTTTGCGACGTTATTGATCAGGCGGATCACCAGCTTGGCGATGTAATAACCTGGCGCGGCTTTACCAGCAAAGATAGCAGTGTGTTTAGTGATCTTCTTCCTCTCCTCGGGCGAAGCCTTCTTGATCTGAAGGTATCGGTAGATTACACCAAAGAGGTTGAGAGTTTGTCGCTTGTACTCGTGCAGTCGCTTGATCTGGGTGAGGAAGATACTGTCGATGTCGAGGGTGATGCCAAGTTCGGCCTCAACTAGGTCGGCGAGTCGGCGCTTGTTCTCGAGCTTGATACTGTTGAAGGCCTTCCTGAACTCCTCGTTCTCAGCCATGGGTAGGAGGTTCTTCAGGGTCTTGAGATGAGTGACCCAGTGGTCATTGCCAAGAGTGTGAGTGATGAGAGCGGCGAGCTGAGGGTTGCACTGCAGGAGCCATCGTCGCGGAGTGATACCGTTGGTAACGTTTGTGAAAAAGTCTCGTCCTTTGAATTCGACAAAGTCTCGGAAGATTGTAGCCTGGAGGAGCTGACTGTGTAGCTCGGCCACACCATTCACCTTGAAGGAGCCGACAATGGCCAGGTAGGCCATTCGGACGTACTTGGGGGTACCTTCCTCGATGATACTCATCCTCCTCATCCGGTCCATGTCACCGGGCCATCGCTTGGCTACAGCCTGCATGAAGTCGTAGTTGATCTTATAGATGATCTGGAGGTGTCGGGGCAGGAGGCTTTCGAAAAGATCAATCTGCCACCTCTCGAGAGCCTCGGGAAGAACGGTGTGGTTGGTGTAGGCGAATACCTTGGTGGTGATGCTCCAAGCAGTATTGTAGTCGATCTCCTCCTCGTCGATAAGGATCCTCATGAGCTCTGGGATGGCAAGAGTGGGATGGGTGTCGTTCATCTGGATACAGACATGGTCGGGAAGGTCGGTCCATGGGAGATCGAGCTTGGTGAATCGTCGAAGCACGTCCTGAAGGGAAGCACTGACCCAAAGGTACTGTTGCATGATTCGCAGTTTCTTACCCGCATACATGTTGTCGTTGGGGTAGAGGACTCGAGTGATGTTTTCGACCTCACTTGATGCGGCAACACTGGCCTCGTAGTTACCAGCGTTGAAAGAGTTCAGGTCGAAACCTTGAACCGGCTTGGCACTCCAGAGTCGGATGTTGGCACAATTCTTGGTAGCGTAGCCGGGAATAGGGGTGTCATAGGCCACAGCGAGACACTCCATACCGCCCGTCCAGACAGCCTTGTCCGAGTTTGGCACCGCCTCGACCCGGCCGTAGAAACGGATAGGATAGGCGACATCGAGTCGGGCGATCTCCCAAGGCTGCCGGAGCCCTGTCAGCTTCTCCTCGCGATCACCGCGATATCACTCACGTTTTCTCGGTCGAGCCACGGGTCGGGGGCTTCAAGCTGCTCGCCGGCGCTTGAGATGAGTTGTTTGAAGATACCGTAGTTGTACCTGCAAAGTATCAGCGTCGGTCCCAGACTGCTCCAGACCCGCTCGACTCACCTCAGACCATAACCCCATCCTGGAATGTTCAGGGTGGCCATACTGTCGATCTGGCGAAGTGTCAGGGATGAAACGCTTATCTTTCAGGACCAAATGCAGACTCACGTAACAAGCCGCAAGTCGACCGAGACCACCGTTACCTAGCCCAGCGTCTCGCTCTTCGTTCAAGAGGTCCTCGAAGTTCTACGACGTGGACGGTGAGCTGAAGTTGGAAAGGAAACACCAATAGGCTGGGACTTACAAAGCCAAGCTTCTGAGTTGAGCTCTCGTAAGTGTTCCTCACGCCCAGATTGAGCACGGCGTTGTCGAGAGACCTTCCGATCAGCCACTCGATGGAAAAGTAGTAGACGCGCTTGGGAGCCTTCTTGGTGTGATGAAGGGCGGTCTCGTTCCAGCGCTCAAGAAGTCGATCTCGGACCGACAGCGCGGTGGCTTGGTACGCGGCAATCGTGTCGATGTTGTAAGCCTGCCTGGCCAAGCTAGTGGTGACGTGCCTGACGATGGTGTTGGCGACCTGCTGGTCGTCCTCGTGATCGAAGTCCATGGCCTCGATGGCCGTCTTCCAGGTCTTCTCGTCGCCAACGGGCCACTCGTCCTCCATGGCCACGACGCCTTTCTGAGCTGGAAAGTAGGAACCGGTCAACGACCTCTGATGACCCGGTCGCTCCTTGCCTGCGAACCACAGTCAATCGCTCACGTCAGCGTGCCGCCAGAGGCTGGGTGCTACGGGTGGACCTACGGGGAGTGACCACCGGTATACCGATCTGACTGGTATCGATCTGCTTGAGGGATCGAGGGTGACCAGCCGACATGGAGGATCGTCGCGAGAGGGTGGGCTGATGCAAGTTGGGGGTCCTTGAGCCGTGCGACGAGGACCTGGACCTGGTCGTCCCGGGGTTGCCATCACCTGAGGAAGTAGTGAGCGATTTCCTTCCTGTACAGCAGCAGGAAGGGAGCGAGAGTAGCCAGGGGGCGAGGAGGGGGAAAGGGCAGAGACGCGCGCAACCCAATACTCACCGCTGGAAGGCAGCTTGGCCAGGTTCTCCTTGGTCAGACCGCTCATGATGTCAAGGTGTGGTGTGTCGGGCGGTGAAGAACCAGGGAAGCAGTAATAGCCGTGCTAGCTGTCTGTTGTTTACTAGACGAGCTGGTCGACGAGACTAGAGGGAGGTTGATGACCGTGATGAGGTAGAACGGAAGGAAGAGGGGAACGTGTGCGCGTACGTGTCACGACGAGTGCCCTCGGTGGGAAGGTATGATGTAGGCGGCAGGGGATTGATGACCACAACGTGTGAGCCTTTGACCGCGTACCGGGGGGGTGAGGGTGTGCGCGGGTGCGCTCGTTCTGGCTGGGTGGGAAAGCGACGTCGTAATGCCTGATCTACCCGGTCCATTCGGCTGCGGGGGTCCGCGATCTGAGCCCTGAAATTACACGGCATGGTCCTTGGGGATTGCGGAATGGGCCGAAGGCGTGCCAGGGGGAATTGAACAGCGAAGAGTACGACTACATCGCGTCGTCAAAGGCGTAAAGCTCGATGCATCCACCTGCGGCCTGTGGTCAATGTTCGTGACTTTGCCATCCCAAGCGGAAGGGACGGAGAGCGGAACTTGTGAGAGAGGATCGTGCACAATGATATGTCTCGCATGCTAGTGCTACAGGATATCCTTGACAGCCCTTCTCGCGTGTAACAACCAGCTCGCAACCCTCCCTCGCACCTGTCCGCCTTCTCGCCCCATCCAGCTCCTGATGACCGCACGCCACCATCCGCCCCAACTCGCATCCCTGCCTCCCGCTCTGACACCATACGTGGCGATTCCCACGCCTAGCACCACGATACCCACCGCTACCAGGGTGTTGAGCTTGCGTCGTGGGATCCTCAGTGACGGACCCTTCCTGACCGGAACGGGCGACGTGGGCAGCTCCTCATCTTCATCTTCATCATCCACAGCTGTGCCAGCGCCTGGCCGCATGACGTCGGTGTCGATCTTGGCAAGCGCTTGTTCCGGTGTCCACTCATCGTCCTTCTCGGCGGGATACGATACGACCGCGCTGCCTTCACCCAATATCTCCCTTCCGCGGATGGCATCGCCGTCCCAAGGGTACTCCTCCATCAGTGAGTCAGTCAGCTGGAAGAGCTCGCTCAGCTTGATAGGTTTGTAAGGGTTCGGCGAGTCGTCCTCCACATGACTGGTGGCAGTGGGGGCAGCGGTGTGGAAAGCCGAAGGGTCGGGATCGAACGGTTTGTCGTCGTACAGCGGGGGCAGCCTGACAAACAGTGGATGCAGAAGTGTCGGGTCTTCCTGATACTCGTCACCAAGCTGTCGAGCTAGGCCGAGCATTTGTGGTTTTTTGGCTATCAGAATCTGCCCGGGTATTACCATCATTAGCCTTCGTAACAGTTATCTTGCGACCGAACATACCCCTGCTGCGAGGTACACCGCCGAGATGGGATTCCTGGCCAACAAGTAATCAAACATCCTCTGAACTGGCTGAAGCGAGTCGCAGTCGTGAGAGAACAGGGTGAGAACCCAGGACAAGGCGAAGAACGGCAACGTCGGGACAGGGGAGATCTGAGCTGAGAATTTGGACAGCTCCGGGTCGGCCGCGCGAAGTATTCGCTTGAGTATTCTGTGTACCTCTTCGTCAGCCTTATAAGCTTCCGTATAGTGACCAGACTCACCTCAACAAACCCATCATGCCTTCCATCCCAGATCCCATCGCGTCCCGGACCCTGTTCAAGCTGACCATCTCGGCACATCGTCTCAACTCACGCCAGTCTTCTGTGTCCCGGTAGAAGTCAGGGCTGTAGGGCGGCGGAGGTGTGACTTGATCGTCAAGTGATTCCTCCGGCACATGTCTATTGGGCGAGCTCTTTTCGTGGTCAACCTCGATGTCTGATCCGTTTCCGACCAGATCCAGGTCGTCCTCGCTGCCCAGGTCCGGACCGAGATCGTCTTTGGTCTCGACGTCATTTGACCGCCGGGTCCTGAATGAATCACGGCGGTTGGTGTGCGTAGGTTGATCCTTAGTCCGGGTTATCGCTACGGGTACGAAAGTAAGATACAGCACTGATAGTATATCGTGGTAGCCCTAAATGAGTACGGTCAGCCAAGTCTGTTTACCTAGAGACGAGTTCGTGGCTAGCTGAGCGGCATCGCCTTGCAAGCCAAGACTAAGCACCGACCTGAAAATAGCTCAGAGCGGGGTACTTTCTCAACACCCCGACGATGAGATCGTTCAGGTCCTCTTGCAGCTCTAGTTTTCTTTGATGGGGTATTCCTAGATAAACCGGATCAGTGGACCTCAGAACGCTCGTCATCTTACGGACATACCCTTGGGATAGGTTACGAATGCCCTGTTCGTGTCCAGCCCCACCTGCCGCTCGTTCGGATGAGGTTTCGCCTTTGATGATTCGGCTTCTGGCTGATCCCCATCTTGGTGGTCATGGCTGTGAAGCGGGCCCTCGCTGTCCTTGGACCCAGACGATAGATGCCCTTGGGCGGTCCCGAGTTTGTGCGTATGCAGTAACGTGCACCTGAACCGGAGTCAGCTTAGGAATCCATCGTGCATCTCGATCTCTTCAGACACCCGCCAGGCTTTCTTTCTCAGCTCGTCGCCGCCGAATCCTCCGGGCAGAGCCGAGATGGTCCGTAGAGCTCGGAGATCGCCTTCGTCTATCGCTTGCCTAGTGCGAGCCCGTCGGGTTGATCTCCACCCATCAGCATCTTGTGATACAGGGTCATTAGAGGCCTCGGCTCTTTGTGCTTTCATGCTATTCGGGCGTAGACCTGGTTCAAGGCTGGAGAGCAGCAGTTTCTTTCCCTTTCACCAACCTTTCGACAGAGATGTGAACGACCCGGTTATCAAACGTGAGCTGGATGGATGCCGTCATTCGTTGATCCTCCACGCTGTAACCACGTGTCATCAACAACCGCCCGTTCGTCCGGTTGTAGCAGATGACGTTTCAGCCTGAAGCGACGAGCACGGTACGAGTTAGCTGCACTGGGATCTCGACAACAACAACGACAACAAGCTCTCACCTGTTGTCCATACAGTCACTTCCGCTGTCGAATCGGTCAGCGCCAGCTGATTACGCAACACGCCATGTTCAACGCTCCGCGCCGGATGGGCGGACCTCCGCTGTCCAACTCGGCCTTCATCTCGTCCCCAGGTCTATCCAGTTCAGCGTATGCCGATCCCTTAGCCTCCTCCGCTCCCAACGCAGGTGGTTTCGGTGAGATGGACCCATGGTCTGCGGTACCCTCTCCCGCGAGATCAGGCACTCCAAGGGACAGTGTCGAGGAGATCAGAGAGGGTATCACCGCCGGAGCGACCTCGTCGTCCGGGCGAGAAGGGCTGAATGGACTGATCAGTGAGTGGGCGCTGGCGGCTGGGCGAGCGACACCTGAGCTCAGTGCTCGTTTCTGATGTCTGTATCCGCAGACGACCCCCCGGCTATCTACGTGTCGCTGCTGGACCAGCTCGACACCACCGGCATGGGCAACGTGTCGCTCGCCTCGGTACAACGATTGCTCGCCACCTCGAGACTGCCCGCCTTGACCGTGGAGAAGGTGAATTACAGAACCTGAAACCAATCTTGAGGCGCACTGCTGATCGACCCATTCCGCCTCTTACAGATCGTCCACCTGACATCACGCGACAAGTCCACCTTGTCACGGCAAGAATTCTTCTGCGCCTTGGCTCTCGTGGCGTTGGCGCAATCCTCAAACGACGACGAGGTCTCCATCGAGCGGCTATCCGCATCGTTGACAAACCTGCCCTTACCTGATCTGAGGCCGTCTGCGGCGACGAACGCTAGCACCTTGACCGCTCCGCCCGCAGGTTACAGCCTGACCGGTCCGGAATCTCCGGCTCTCGCTGAGTCGCCCGGTACGTCGACGGGATACAACGCATGGGACGCGACCCCGCGGACGAACGGCTTCTCAGACTCGAGTATCGTACCCCCGACATCGGGCGGATACAGCGCGAACGGCAGTGCGTTCCGATCAGATGGCATGGTGGATGAAAGTCAGCAGGGTTATTGGAAGAGGTTAGAGGTGGTAGAGGTCGACTTGGTCACCGAGAAGGAAGGGTGGTTCTTGCAAAAGTACCGTGTAAATTCCAGCGTGAGCTCTTCGTCTGCCTCAGACGCACGTAGGAAGCTGATTTCCTCGCCGCAGAAACGTTCAGAAGACGCAGTGTCTAGGCGGTATAGCGACTTTGTATGGCTGCTGGACTGCCTGGTGAAACGCTATGTAAGTCGAATGATCGCCTGGCCAAGCACCTCGCTGACGATCCTGCCTAGCCATTCCGACTCCTGCCCTCATTGCCACCGAAGCGGATAGGGCGTGAGTTATTGTTCAGTTGATCTGCGGACAAACACTAACCCCTCCCCTTCACGCATCAGCCGATGCCAGCTTCCTCGAAGCCAGACGGAAAGCTCTGCGGCGCTTCATCAACTTCATAGTCAATCATCCAGTGATGAAGGACGACGGGGCTCTGAACGTCTTTTTAACCGAACCAAACTTTGAGGCGTGGCGTAAGAGAACCAAGGTCTCGTCCGACGAGGAATCACTCAGCAAGAAGCTCAACCCGGCGCAGGAGATGGCGATACCCTCCGACCTGGATGAAAAGCTCGGCCGTCTGCGGGATCATCTGCCCACCATTCTGGGATCGTATCAGAAGATGGTGATCCTAGCCGAGAGAGGTCTGGCCAGGCTATTTGCGCAGATGGGAGATGCGAGTCGTGTGTCGCTCAGCGTGCAGGGGATAGGTGAGACGGTAGGCAAGAGCTGTTTCCGATGTGTGACTGGCGGTGAGGCCTGTTCGCTGTGCGAGGGCGTAGGGAGGGGTCTAGGCGAGGTCGGGGAAGCTTGGACGAAAGTGGCAGAGGAGACGGAAAAGCGGGTGAGTCGCTCTAGAGGTGAACTGGGGAGTCTGCTTGAAGTCACGCTGAGCACACTGAACCAGGTCGCAATCCTCACCCGGCACATCGAAGCACTGAAGACGCAGCGAGATCTCTACCTCGCGTTCCGGGACCTCTTCCTCCGACACGATCGACTATCCAAGGATGTGGTCGACTCGCTACGGAAGAAGGTGGAAAGCCGTAGCAAGAAGATTGAAGGGCTCAAAGCAGCGTCCAAGCCAGGTTGGAAGGCTGAAGTGGACAAGCTTGTAGCGGGTGAGTGAGGATCCACTATCGTGCAAGTCGGGATCGTGCGAGGATCAAGCTGACAGGTGTGCCCTCTTACAGCCTCTGATCAGGACAATGCTACGGTTACGACGCTGCTCAGTCGGAGGGTGTTCATCAAGGCGTGTATGTGGCACGAGCTGTCGGTGGTCCATCACTCGAGGCAAGCGGCCCAGGCCACGCTAGGCTGGAGAGAGTTTACCAAAGATCAGATCGAGGCGTATACCCGATTGGCGGGTGTTTGGGAGGGGCTCGACGGCAAGTTGGGGTCAATGCCCGTGGAGTAGGCAGTCGGGCATGGGCATGTATAAACGAGTGTGGTGTTGTTGTAGATTCGGGTCGCCCAAGCCTGCTGCCTAGATGTCTATGTGATGGCGTGGCACGGGACCGCGCATACGCTTTATGTTCCCATGTCAGCATGAATCAGAGCGGGGATCCGTTGAACGGGAGCATAGATATTGTCGCCGGAGCCCACACTATATCCCCAGACCATGATCGCACAGCATCAAGCAGATCAATCGCCGTGACCAGGCCATGTCCATTCACGTCAGTGAGAGTTTGATGCATCCCATGCCATGTCATCTACTGTCGCCCGATCATACCTGCGATCCCAGCAAGGCGATTACGCGAGCTTCTTGAAGATCTGGCCGGCGGCGCAGTTCTGCGGGTGTGTATGTGTTAGCTTGGTTCGGGCTGCACGATTGACGTGAAATGAAAAATCGATCGTGAAGGTCTCGCCCCGATCCAGAAAAGGGGTCCTGGCAGGGCCCGATTGACCTGGTCGTTTGTAGAAAGGCTGCTGAATGGCCATACCCCTTCCTCATCGGACCACCTCATCACAGCCGGACACGCGGGACCACATCGCCCGCCCCACGTCCCGCCCCTCTCTCTGGCTACACGCAGACACCACTCCCGTCACGCCTCAGACGAAACACTCACGTCGACACAGTGCAAGACGTGGAAGAACTCCTCGACACAGTCCTCTCCGGGGAAACCCTTGCCGGCCTCTACCTTCTCGGTGCAGTGCTTGAAGTGTTGGACGTGGTCGGTACAGGACTGAGCCTCGCATTGTTCTCGGATAGCGGGTGCAAGCTGCGCAGGGGGGGCGGGGGCGGGAGCGAGGGATCGAGCGAGCGGTGGTGTGAATAGCGATTGATCGAGTGATTATCGACCGGCAATAAACAGAGGGCAAAAGCAGCGACAAGAACCTCGCTGTTAGCTGGCCGATTCTACCATACCACCTCATCAACCCATCCACTCACGTCCTCGGGCTCCTCCTCCTCCTCCTCTTCCTCCTCGGGCTCGTCAGCCTTCTCCTCCTCCTCCTCGGCAGGCTCCTCTGATGACTCTTCGGGGGCTTCGGCGTGAGCGCTGATGCGGGCGTGCATGGGTCAGTAAGGCTCTGGCGGGTGCGAGTCTTCGATCCATCGGTAGCAACGGCAACAGCGGTCCCGCCTCAGACTCCCATCACCCAGTTGTCGATTGTCAGATCTCCCATCGCATCGCCATCCAATTCCGGTGACACTCTCCACACCACCCCTCACATCATGCGCTCCTACTCCCCGAGCAGCCTGTCCACTATCCACCGCATGTCACACTCACGTAGGTACGAAGAAAGAGACAAAGCTGGAGAAGAGGGAAGACTCCTCCTGGGCAGCGACGGCGGTCTGGTTCTCGATGGCCATTTTGGTCTCAGTCAAATCGGGCAAAGACGAGAGAACGAGGACTAAAGCGGATGTCTAGGTGTATAGAGGTAGGCAACGATCAGAGTAACAAACGTCGCTCAAAACCTCACGGTCGTCGCTGTCGGTGTCGCGGCTGACGGCGGTTGGCATCGTTGGTTCGTTCGCGAGGCTCGTCGCTCGTCGCTCGCTGGTGACGGCCATCCGCCTCGTCGGGAAATTCCGCGAGCCTTATTGGCTGATACCAATGGTGCCATGACGTGGCATAACACAGGTTACCAAGGGGATAGATCTGCTTCCGCTCTCAGCGTCCGTGGCGCTATCTATGCCGCTCGTAGCCTACATGCATGTCACCTCGGAGCAATGGCATACTATGCAAAATGGTCGTGTCATGTCGTGTACGTGTCGTCCCCCCATCACACCTGTCCCCCCCCACCCCCCCCCACCCCCCCCGGGCCTAGCACTCAGCGATCAGGCTCTCCAGATCAGCCACCACGTCCGTCATGGTAGGCCTTTCCGCCGCGTCCTGGTGCCACATCCTCTCCATCAGCTTGACAGGCTCCTCCCCCCAATGCTTTCGCAACCCGGCCACCGAGGGCCTCTTCTGCTGCTTGCCCACAGCGTCATAGATGTAATGCTCGTTGTGCCCTTCCCAGGGATACTTCTTGTCGCCAATCCACCCCGCCATCATCTCCCAGTACACCATGGCAGCGCTGAACACATCCACCTTGTAGTCGTACCGCGGATGGGCGTGCCACAGTTCCGGCGCTTGCCAATTCACCGTCCCCACCAGGCTCCGTATCATGGACCGGGTCGAGTTCTTCACCCTGGCCAGACCAAAGTCTCCCACTTTGGCCTGTCCTTGTCGATTGATCAGGATATTGGACGACTTGCAGTCCCGGTGGATGATGGCGGGCCGGCGGGTGTGAAGGTATTCCAGACCACGGGCGATGTCCAACATGAGGTTCAGCAGACGGCGGTATGAAGGACAATCGACGTTTCGGATATAATCAAACAGATCACCATTCTCGCACAGCTCGCTGACCAGCATGCAGGGGACATGGGTCGAGTCTTCCGGGATGCAGATGCCACGGAATCGGACAATGTTGGGATGACTGAACTCGGCCAACAGCTTGAGCTCTCGGATGTCCATCTCGCTGAGATGTTCTCGGAATTCCGAAATCGCCACTTTTCGACCTCGAAGCTTGCCAACAAAGACGTCTTTGAACCCTCCACTACCGATCTTTTCCAGCTTGACCAGGTGCTGAGGCTTGATGATGCTGTCTTCGAGGCCCAGCTCGGACAAATCGAGGTTGAGTTCGGCTTCCGAATTGATCGGTTTGCTGTCATCAGAGTGTTGCGGAGTCGCCGGGTCGTGAGCATGGATATGATCTCGGAGCAGCACCGGTGTCGTTTTGCCTGGTACGTGAACATTTGAACCGATGGCGTGGATGATCTTGCCAGATTTGGACCGATTGGCCGTAGCTCGCGAGTTGTGCGGTGAAGATCCCGGCCGAGCGGTCGCTTGCGACGAAGGGTTCGAGCGCGAGCTTGTCTTGTGCTCGTCCCGCCATTCGATCAGAGCCTTCGCCAATTGCGGCTTGGTCCCGCCCACTTCGATACCTCGAGCCTCACACAGCTCGACCAGCTCGTCTCGCAGAAGGCGGGTGAGGGAAGCAACTGTAGCGTCGGTCAAGTCGACGTCCGCTTGGAAAGAGTCATCCTCGTCCGTTTCATCCGCATCATCCGCATCGTCATCCTCATCTTCATCGTCTTCTTCGACGACCATATCCGGATCTTCCCGCGCTTCCTGCTTGAGTCGCCTTCTGCGAGACTGCATGACACCAAAGAGCTTGCCCGAGCGAGTGGTATGTATCTGACCAGGGGTCATCTGTGTATCCTCATCGATAGGTTCCGGCGATGCATGTGGAGTAGTAAAGTCGCCCTCCATAGTCTTTTGGTCGTTGGTTTCTCTTGAAACAGCAGAAGCACGGGATGCTCGTCTGGTCAACCGCGTACGACTCCCTTGCGGCGGTTCATCGACATGTTGACCTTCATTCGCAGCATGATCATTCGGGCCATCGCCGACCTCGGTCGCATCGTCAGCCATCTCGACATCGACTTCCGAGTCGCTTGCGTCCGCCTTGAGAGCCCGCAATGCCTTCTTTTTCGCACCCCTTGTAGGTAATGACCTTACGGCGCTTTTATTCGAGCTGTTTATCGAGACGTCCGAGTCGAGGACTGTATCTCGGCTTCGCAATTGCCTCAATGGCGCGGGAGATCCGTCGCCGTCGTCCTCATCGTCATTGACCTCATCATCATCTACACTGGTGGCCACGTCGGCATCGGCTTCGGTCTCGTTGTCTTCGTCGTCCGCATCGACTTCGCTAGAGGCTTCTCCCACAAAGCTGCCTCCCGTACCTCGCGGTCTCAACCTTTGCACCAAGGGGGTCTCTTCACCATCCTCGCTTTCGTCCTCTCGGTCGTCATCCACATTGGCATGGCCATCTGTATTCTTTCTGTCTGCGCTGTGACCGGACTTTGTTGATCGCGTACGGCGAGACGCGATGGACCCACGAGCCACTGCCTGGCGACGTGGTCTCCTCGGGGTCTGCCGAGGCGGAGCGGTGTCTTCCGCGTTAGATACATCTGTGGTTGTATAAGCGGAAGAGAGCGTGGAGGATCGGCGTGTTCGGTGACTGAGGGAAACATCTGTCAACGAGTCCTCGAGACAATAAATAGAAACACCCACTCGGTCAACGCTTTGCCTGGGCTTTCAACGTGTTCGCCAAACCGAGCCTTTTTGTCCCCATTGTCCGCGTTCATATTAACGCTCTTGCTCCTGCCCCTGCCTGTATTTCTGGGCATGATTCTCCTCCTATCTTTCAGGCGGCGCGGGGCGGTCCGCGCCGGGTCAGTCTCAGGAAGCCTTACACGCGACCTTGTTCGAGGGGCTGCTTTGGGAGTCACTTCAGCATCTGGGCCATCGCGGTGCGACTGAGGACCAGAGTCGGACTGCGATGATGACGCAGGGGAGTGCTGTGTTGAGGATGTCGTGGAGCGGAGACGTGAATTACCTGCATCGATCACTGAAGTGAAGGTGCCGCGGTGTCTGGGTGACATACGGCTTGGCGAGGTGGGTAGAGGCGATATCAGACGATCCAGAGGTTTGCGCTGAGGGAGGTTGCGTCAGAGGAAAAGAATCTCGTGGATCAAGAGGGATACACAAACCGCTGCGACAAGACCTTCCACTAGCTCCTTTTTGCCCATGCCTGCGTCAGTCTCCTCGTCTAGAGAAGTAACGGATGCTTCGTCGTCTCCCTCCCACATGCCAGCGACCTTCCACAGCCGTATCAGCTCTGCTTTTCTCAGCCTATGCAGCGCGTAAGAAGGTGCAGATTCGATGAGATGTTGATCGCCTGATCTGACGTCAGCAGCTGGCACCGGCACGCGGAATGATGATAGTACCCACTCTCAGCGATGAACTCTGGTTCCTCTTCGTCTTCATCCGTCTCTATCCAGCTCCCCGATTCGTCGTCCGAATCCGGGTCTCTAAACCTTTTGCGCTTCTTTGGGCTGGCAGAAGGATCTTCATCCATATCGCCATTAGTCGCTAGTCCGTCCGCTCCGAACACGTCCACCGCCTTGGCTTTGCCTTTGCCTTTGCCTCTGGCTCTCCCTCGAGCGGTTGCCGAGGGATCTGCTCGTTTGCCATTCGTCTTCGCATATCTCCCCTTGGCACTCGTCCCGGGCCCGTCCAAAGTGGTCCCAGTGACTGAGCGTGAGCGGCTGGTCGAGCTCTCCGCTCGGGGTGCCTCTTCCTCGTCCTCCTCGGCGATGTCCGCCGGGCTACCCGTCGACGATCCGCTATCGCTTACCGTAGGCTGAGCCGGTCTGGCAAATGTAAACGACTGTGATCCCAGGCGTCTTCGCTTGGGTGGATGTCGTCCATGAGGGAACAAGGTGTGTTTGCCGATCAAGGGCGAGGAGGTGCGCCTGGGCGAGGAGACGAGGTGCTGCGAGCGGGTCCTGGCGAGGTGATGCATAGCTACCGCTGCCTGGTCTTCAGGCTGACCGAGGAGTAATCTTTCGTTCGTGGCTGATTGATGTAGAGATACGTCGAGGAGTACCGACCTCTATGTCGAGCTGCACCGGTTAAACGGTAGCCCGCGCGCGTCCAGTCAACCGGTGCGAGGTGTAGTGACTGGGTGAATATCCGCAAGCCAAAATCACTGAACGAAGCCTGCCAATACAGTGCTTCACATTTGTCAGGGGTCGTTCCAAGTCGTGAGAAGAAGGTCTGCGAGATGGTCGTACCAGCGCCGCCTTGGCCGTCGTCGTTGCGCAGGTAGGAGTCTAATAGAGAGATGATCCAAGAGTTCAGAAGATCCCAGCTAGCGAAGCAACGGGGGCAACTATGGGCGATCGCTGGAGCCACGTGATAGAAGCGTGACCACGGATGACGTTGGGAACAGCTGCAAAGAGGTTTCAATACCGCATACCATTGTCGCTCGATATCAGAGAACGGCCAGACTCGTGGGTCAGCAGCGTCGAGTTAACGCCAATCATCATGCCCGCCAACGCCCCGATCCCCGGTCAGTTCGACCAAGACCCTCGCGTCCACTTTGACAAGACGGCTTCCAAATGGCAGTACGAGGACGAGGATGGGACCGAGTTTGAGTGGACGGGTCAAGCGTGGATCCCGCTGGTGAGTGGGTGGTGAAGAAATACACAGCGTGGAGAATGGAGTGTGTTGACTGACGTATCCACCTCAGATCGACGAGGAGCTCCTCAAGGCGCAACAGGCAGCTTATGCTGTGGCTGGCGTGGACGAGAGTGTGAGTTGCATCACGGAATCGCCGAGTATGTCATGGCTGACAAGAGTCCACTCCGATAGACCCCGGCCAACGCGGTGCTGGCGCGCGAGGAGCGTATGAACAAGAAGCGCAAAAAGGGCGAGAAGGATTACACCTCAAACACCGCGTCCTCCTCCAAAGAAGGAACGTCCGCCAATTCTCACGCTTACAACAATGGCGAGTCGTCCACAAAACCCGCCACGGCTCCGCCCAAAAAGACGGCCGTCTGGGTGACCAACCTGCCCCCCGACGCGACGGTCGACAAGATCGCCTCGGTCTTTCAGAAGGCAGGTGTACTGCTGATCGACGACGAGGGCGAGCCTCGGATCAAACTGTACTATGACGAGGAGGGTAAATTCAAGGGCGAGGCGCTGGTCATGTACTTCAAGGAAGGCAGCGTCGACCTGGCCATCACCTTGCTGGATGACTCCGAGCTGGAACTCGGTGCGGGATACGGCAACATGCGTGTCAGAGTGGCCGAGTACGACAAGCATGCCAACAAGGATGCGGGAAAGAAGAAGGAGACTGGAGACGGTGCAAAGGAAGGCGATGCCCCTCAGGAAAAGAAGAAGAAACTGACTGCGGAGGAGAAGCAAAAGATGAGCAAGCGAATCAAGACGATGCAGAAGTAAGCTACTCTGCTCGAGAGAAAGCTTTTCCTCGCTGACATGACGCGTCTTTAGCAAAGTAACCTGGCATTCGGATGATGACTCGGACGATCCAGCTGCGCCATTAGGAGGGGCGCCTGCACCTCTATCGAATCGCTTCAACCGAGTCGTCGTGCTGAAAGGGATGTTTGCGCCGGAAGATCTGGACAAGGAGCCAGAGCTCTTGCTGGAGCTGAAGGAGGACGTGAGAGAGGAAGCAGAGACTCTGGGACAGGTGACGAATGTGGTCTTGTATGATGTGAGTGGTGGTTAGCATTCCACCACAAATCAAGTCCCGTTGTAGAGGCTGATTATTCTACCTCGCAGAAAGAAGAAGACGGCGTCATGACCATCAAGTTCAAGGAGCCCGTGGCAGCTCAGGCCTGCGTGATGAAGATGAACGGGCGGTTCTTCGATGGTCGCCGGGTGAGATCCGGCGGTGACGGGAAGTGGGGACGAATGGCTAATAAAGACGTCACAGATATACGCCGGGATCTACACGGGCAAGGAGCGGTTCAAAAAGTCGGGCGGGACTCAGAGCTTTGGCAACGAGGATGACAATGATCAGGAAGAGAGGGAGCGGCTTGACAAGTTTGCCCAATGGCTGGTGGAGGGCGAAGGGGAGAATGACAAGTAATGAGGGCGTATTATCTGCATGATGCACTTTGCGGAGATGCATACTAATCCTGCTACCTTTAAGCCTTTTGTTCCTTGTCAGCCGCGAGGATGTCGACCACTCGTTGCATCTTGCTTTCGTTGCCGCCGGAAGAGATGGACTTGTCGGTCCTTGTGCCGATCCGGATATCGGTCTGGACTTGATCAGCGCGCTGTCTTGCCCGATTGATCTCGTCGTGGAACAATTTACGGCAATTCGCTGACAGCCTAGTGCGTGTACAGCTTGATGGGCTTCGCCGATCACTCGCATGACATCGTCCCAAGGCCCTTCCACGTTGGTACCGTACCCACTGTGACCGATATCGTCAGCTTCGCTGGCATAGTGGCCAAATGGGCCCCCGCTCACTGTAGCTGACGCAGAGATATCAGCGGACAGTCACTTGGCCTCACACAACTACCCACCTTGTATTCCAAGCCGGACCTTTCCAGTACCCTCTGGACCTCTGCAATCTCCGGTCCGACCGATGGCACGGGCAAGCCCATGGGGATGAGGCAGACTGGGATATCAGCT
Source organism: Kwoniella sp. DSM 27419 (assembly GCA_036428645.1). Taxonomy (NCBI): domain Eukaryota; kingdom Fungi; phylum Basidiomycota; class Tremellomycetes; order Tremellales; family Cryptococcaceae; genus Kwoniella; species Kwoniella sp. DSM 27419. The sequence goes on along the minus strand of CP144080.1, from coordinate 836,463 downwards.
TGAGGTGATGCCGGTCATCTGGCACGGGCGAGCTCACAGTCAGCAACGGCGTAGAGCGGGTTGGTCATGGTGCGAGTGTGTGATGTTGTCAAGGTACGTACGCCACGAGCAGCCAGAGCAGGAAGGTGCATGGTGTTGGGCTATCGGTACATTGGCTGAAGCTGTGGTATCTGACATCTCGAGTTGTCCACGGTGATCCGGGGAAACGCGGGGGAAGTAGGCGTGCGCAACAGTTACCCCTCGATGGGGACTAGGCACGCACGGTCTCCAGGCTATTGGGAACTTAGCCGGTGTCGCCATTAGCCATGTCCTTCGACGGATGATACAGGGGTATCTCGTTCCTTCCTTCATCTGCCTATAGCTCAACGCGTATCAGCCACAGACTCAGATACGATGCCCCCCAATGGAAAGAAGACAAAGGCAGAGGAGGCTCTCGACTTCCTGTCCAACCTCGACAATCTCGACGCCCCAGACAGCGCCAACCCTCCAGCTCCCGCCAGCGGTACCGGCGCGAGCTCTACCGCCGCGTCGGCCACGACCTCCGGACCTGCAAGTGCAGGCACAGGCGAGACACCAAGAGGATCCGTCGAGTCTGCCCGCAAGTCGCTCTCTGCCAGCCGGGACCTGGGTCAGGCTGGGAACGCAGGAGGCGCAAAGAAGGCAGAGGATGAAGAGGCGCAGAAGGCTTTGGAGTTCCTCGAGGCTCAGATCAACCAGAAGCGTGCTCCGTTGAGCAAGCCCTTGTCTTCAGCTACCTCCCGATCTGCCACGCCCGTGATCGCCGCCTCTACCTCTTCGCCCGCTGCACCGTCCGCTCCGACTCCAGCCCCAACAACCGAAGCCAACGTTCCTTCCTCCCCGCCACAAGCATCGGGCGGATGGGGTGTGTCGTCATTTTGGTCTACAGCCACGTCTGCACTGCAGTCGGCTCAAAAGGTAGCAGACGAACAGTACCGTAAGGTCAGGACGGAGGGAGTCACGGGGGTCACCAACCAGCTGGAGAACCTCGGTGTGAAGGGTGTTCCCGTGGTGGATCTGAACAAGATCCGAAAGGGTGCAGAGGAAAGGCTCGGAGGCATCGTCAAGGGTGTGGATCTGGAGAAGCTTCGTGAGTATCACTCGCTCCAAGAGCTGTTGCGGGATAGTCCTAGTTCCATAGAGATGACGTGCTCACCCCCCTACTCCAGGCCAGGACCTCGTCAACACGACCACGTCCACCCTCACATCCATTCTCGACACAGTCGCCCCGCCGATCTCGGCCCACGAGACGCTCGAGCTGTGGCTGACACACCCCATGACCGGCTACTCCGGTGTCGAAGGGGTCATCTACCGCTCATGGGTGCGTATCCTAGAGCAGACCGAGTCTGGCGAGCTGGTGGTCGTATGGTCCCCGCCTAGCTCGGCTGCCGGGACCCAAGAGGGCGACGAGAGAAGCATCAACCCGACGGAGGGATGGGAGAAGGCTTGGGAAGAGGCCAAGAGGGAGATTGCAGATGTCAAGGCCAGGGAGGACAAGGACCCGCAAGGCCGGGGTAAGAGCAGTCGTGCGTGTCCTCTGCCGTGCCAAGTGCGAGTCACGGTCGCTGATCTCATATGCGATTCTCGCGCCCGCAGCAAGCGTACCCGTCACGACTGTCCCCATCTTCCTGCACCTTCAGCCTCTGCTCGCACCTTTGCCCTATCCTGAACCGCCCATTCTGACCTCTTCCTCGGCATCGAGCTCGACCGCTAGCCCGCCCAAGCATCTCTACTTCCTCCTGACGCTGCAAGACCCCACGCACTCGCTCGCATTCACCACCATCAGTCAGCCGTCCCCCGCCGACTGGATGGAGGTCGAGTATGAGCGATCCGAGTGGGTTGAAGAGCGTCTGGTCGAGGTGCTCCGCACCGCCGTCGAGGTCATCGCGCAGGATGTGAGTAGTCGAGCGGGAGTGAACCGTCCTGTGCATTTTTGACTGACTGACTTGACACTTGGCAGTACGTCGCCACACGTATGGGTCTCAAGCCCTCCGCCCCGACGGCAGCGGCCGCAGCAGCCCTTGTCGAACAAGCTAGTCAGGAGTCTGACCAGGCCAAGGCGGCGGCCAGCTCGGTCGAGGATGCCAAGAAGGATTAGTCAAAGGGTGTACTCTCGCTACCCCTGCTACACCCGGCCGCCCCGCGCGCGCACACACGCAACGACCATGTAACGTATGGCTATAGGATGCATCGTATGACACCTCGTACCTAAAAGTCACCGAGATCAAGCTCGATGGTCCTGGCGACGTATTGCTGAGCCGTCTCGCCCTTTCTCAGCCCAGACGTAGGGGGCGCGGCTGGTTTGACCGTCTCGTCCTGCACAACACCCGCGTTGGCCCTACACAGCATGCGATCGTATCAGCTGACGTCCGTCGTTTTCAGCACGCGCGTTGTCACTCACACCTTGGCCTTGATCAACGCCTCCTCGGCCTTCTTCCTCGCCAGCGCAGCCTGATGGGCCTTCATCATGACCTCCTTGGTCTTCTTCTTGTTGTTCTCATTGATCTTCTGGATCCTCAAATCATAGTCGTCATCACCCGCACCAGCAGCGACGTTGACGAGTTGTCCCGTGGCGGGATCGCCGCCGAGCTTGACGATCTCGCTGCTGAGCATGTCGGCTGAGACCGTGTCGTTTCGCCTTAATGCGAGGTCTCGGGAAGAGATCAACTGACTGATCTTGAGCAGGGCTTGACGGTTCGCTCCGGTGTCGTGAGCCTTGCGCGAGTTGATCTGGCGGTTGATCTCGGTCTGACAAGGGGATATCAGCCCACGCTCTTTGGATCCACCGACCCACTCACATCCGTCATGGGTCGATCCCTCAACGCCTTGATCTGGTCATGCTTGGCCTTCAACTCGCTTCGCTTGGGCGCCCGCACAGCATCCGCCTGGTTGACCATACCGAACCGCGCAAACTCCTTCTCCTCGAAATCGCCATTCGACACATCGGCAATACGGAACAGACGAGCTGCCTTGCCGTACGCGCAGAGCAAGCCTCGGGCATCACGGATCGTCCTCCCCTTGTATTCGATATTGTACGAGCCGAACTTGGCGGACGAATCGACCTCTACAAGAGTGCAAGAGGCCGTCTCAGCGAAGATGACCAGGTGATCTGGACACACCTAGACCCACCTTTGATCTTGTGGATCCTGTACTTGGGCTGACCCCTCTCGTCCGGCTCAGCAGCCATCAGCCTGACATAAGCGCCTAAGGACGACGACATCAGTTGGCGTGCGGTGCAGCTTGCAGAGCACTGATCCCCCACTCACCTATGACAACCTCGTCGAATCCATCTTTGTACATCATATCCACCAGTTCGTACCTGCTGAGCCTGGCAGCGTTCAACTCTTGCCTGTTCGCGGGTACATGGTCCAGGTCGACCTCCTTTGACTCCTTGCTGGGAGATGGCGCCTTGTACTCTGGCGATTCGGACGGTGACCGCCTGTGCGGGTACGACTGCGAGTGAGAGATCTCGCCGTCCTCGGTCGAGTTGTCTGAAGCCGGTGAGGCGGATCGCTGACGCTTCTCGCTCCTCCTCGCGGCCTGGTGAGAACGTCAGCACGGCAGTATCCCCCTGCTGCACGACCGCCACTGCGCTCACTCGTCGCTGGGCACGTTCATCCTTGGCCTTTCGCTTGTTCTTGAGATCCGTCATGGCCCTCGAAGCCTCCTTGGTGACGCTGGTGTGTTTTCCTACAACAGCGTTCGTCAGACTCAGGACCATGTCCACGTCCCACACTACGACTCACGCCTCTTTCTCGACGGTCCATCGTCGTCATCGCTGTCCCCCCCTCCGAGCTCCTGCTTGAACATGGCGTCGAGCTGCTGAGAGTCCTTGAACTTTTGCATCTCCTCCAATCGCGACGCCAAGATGTTTTCTCTCTCAATCTCCGGCATCGCCTCCAGCCTGCGTCCCGGTCGCAAGCAGGATCAGCATTGTCCCCCCTGTCATTCCACACGGTCACGATCCACTCACGCCTCCCTGTCATCCTCGTCCACGTACTTGCCTTCGAGCGGGTACGGGTTCCTCGATGGCACCTTGGCCGGACGCCTGGAGGATGAGCCGCCCTTGATCCCGCCAGGGGGATAGGCGTCGTCCGCGTCCTCTTCCGACTCGAGGTCCATGTCGGCTTCGCCATCATCGTCCGAGTCGTCAATGCTGGCGGGAGGTGTCAGATATGATACCCCTCATGAGACAGCCTGAGGGTGCCCAGTCCACACTCACAACGCCTTGCTCTTCTTCTTGCTCTTCTCGTGCGAGTTGTGTCGCTTCCTGTGACGGTGAGGGTTGTCTTCGGCCAAACCGAGCAGCTCGTTCTCCAGATCGGACATCTCGGTGAGGGCGACGGGGTTCTAAGTACGGAGTATTCAATCCCACTCCAGGTGTTACAAGATACGAGCGTTATCGAGTGATAGTCAGATACAAGTTTGTCGTCGAACAGCGAGCCTTGGATGATGTCCTTGTTCAAGAGCAACGATGAACGATGGAATGACAGGATAGCGACGATTGAATGCGCGACGGGATTCAATTCCACCCGTGAATTCATCCGTTGTCCACTGGAGCATCGCTATCGCCCATTCAGCTCCTGCTTGGCCCTGCACGACAAAGCAGCTTACGCCGCCGTGCCGCGAGCCAGGAGCACCGCCCGCCATGCGCATACCGCTCGGTGCCTACCTGCCCGCCCTGCTCGCGCTCCTCCTGATCCCGCTCTCCCTCGCCCAGGCTTCAGCCGAAACTCGCGAGACTCGGGACACCCGCGATGGCCCGCTCGAACCTCAGCTGGCCGAGCTCTTCGCCAACTCGACCGCCGGGAGGCACACCAACAACTGGGCCGTGCTGGTGTGCTCGTCCCGATTCTGGTTCAACTACCGGGTGAGCTGGACCCAAGGCGCCGCGTGCGGGACCCAGCTTACACCCACCCTCATGTCACCCGGCAGCACATGGCCAACACCTTGGCCATGTATCGTACGCTGAAGCGGCTGGGTCTGCCCGACAGCAACATCATCCTGATGCTGGCCGATGACGTGGCGTGCAACGCCCGGAACGCGTTCCCAGCCACCGTGTATGCCAATTCCGGCAGGCAGATGGACCTGTACGGCGAGGGCATCGAGGTGGATTACAGGGGCTACGAGGTGACCGTGGAGAGCTTCCTGCGGCTGCTGACGGGTGGGTGGGGGTGTCAACTTGGCTCAGGTCGCGAGGAGCTATGGGTCATGCGCGCGAAGGGCCAGGCTGATTCACCCGTCACTTTGCAGGCCGACATGACGACTCGGTGCCCCGTTCCAAGCGCCTTTTGTCCGATGCGTCCTCCAACGTCTTCTTGTACATGACAGGACACGGCGGCAACGAGTTTCTCAAGTTTCAAGACAACGAAGAGGTGTCGGCCTACGACGTCGCCGACGCCATCGAGCAGATGTGGGAGAAGCGGAGGTACAACAGGTTGCTGTTCACCATCGATACCTGTCAGGCCAACACCATGTACTCGAAGATGTACTCGCCCGAGATCACCGCGACGGGGTCTTCCGAGCTGGGGGAGAACAGCTACTCGGTGAGCCTGCCCTGCTGTTCTGCACTGTGCCATGGCCTCGACTGATGCAACACCCTCGACGTGCCCGCAGCATCACAGCGATATGGACATTGGCGTGGCAGTCATCGACGGCTTCACGCACTACATACTCCAATACCTAGAGACGCTGGGCAAGTCGTCCAGATCGACGCTACGAGACTTCTTCAACATCTACGACCCGGCCAAAATCCAATCTCACCCCGGCATCCGCACCGAGCTGTCGTCCGTCCCGCCCGAGGAGATCCTGGTGACCGACTTTTTCGGCGCCGTCTCTTTCGTCGAGCCCCTACCTGCGAGCGCCGAGCTTGATGCTGTTGCCGCGGGTGTTGACGCTGGTTTGGCGGGTTGGGGCGTGGCGGAGTCTATGCGGGAAGGCAAAGGCACCGCTGGCACCCATCAGACCGCTGAGCTGTCCGGTTTAATCTCTCCCACGGGTCTGATCGCGCCCAGCGGATGGGCAAGCCCTCTGCGCGGCAAGACATCAAAGCGCCGCACCTCCAGAGGAGACTCCGCGTTATTCGACGTGGAGCTGATTATGAGCAAGATGGCGCAGATGTTGCAGGCGTACCGCGAAAACACCTCCGGCTGGGTCCAAACCCTGGTCAATGTCCTCGCCGGGGCCCTCTTCATCTACATCTACATAGCGGTGGGAGACAAGACCCCAGCTGCGGCCTCCTGAGCATTTGTATATACCAGCATATCCAGCATGATGATCCCCAGCGGTGATGACAGTCAGCCCTTTCAATGTATTATCTTATCTCTGCCTCTTTGACGGGATCAGAAAGGTTAATCGTTGATCGGAATGTCGCTGTCGCTGTCGCTGTCGCTGTCGCTGTCGCTGTCGCTGTCGCTGTCGCTGTCGCTGTCGCTGTCGCTGTCGCTGTCGCTGTCGCTGTCGCTGTCGCTGTCGCTGTCGCTGTCGCTGTCGCTGTCGCTGCCTTGTCATCCCTCCTTGACATCTGTACCGCGGGCAGCAAGTCACCAACGCCCGTGATCACGCAACATGCCCCATTCTACCAGCCCCCGATCAGCCTCGCTCGACCACACCCTCGTGGCCATGCCCACCTCGGGCCAGTCCGACCGGGCCGAAGCTCTGTTATCCCTCGCCATCGCCCTGGTCGATTCGGCCCTTGACGTCCTGCTGCAACACATCACGAGCGACGCCCAGCTGTCCCGAGACAGCACGCTCATGCCGGGGGGTACGATCGGCAAGCACCTCCGGCATGTCATCGAGTCGTACCGCGCGTTTCTGGACCCACTGCTCGCGGCCACTACCGCCACTGGGTCTGCTACATCGTTGCAGTCCCAGGGGGACGATCAGACGCTGATCATCAACTATGACGATATACAACCTACAAATCGGCGACCCATCGCTCGTTCGGTCAAGGCATGCAGGCGAGCCCTTCAGCAGGTCAGAGACGATCTCGAAACGTGGGGTCATCGTGCCAGGTCGGACCCGAGCGGAGCTGGATCAGGTGGAGAAGGACTAGGCGTGGCGGGAGAAGTGGGAGTCAAGAGGGATCACCTGGCCGCCATGATGGATCGACGGGTCAGGGTGCTGGCCATCACACCCACCCGTCAGGAGATGGGCAGTACGATCGGTAGAGAGGTGAGCGGCTAGCTTGGGCTGGGCTGACACCCCGCAGCTCTGGTACACGTCCTTGCACGCCATCCACCACTTTTCGATGCTACGCACCATAGCAGTGCACGAACATGTGAGTGGCTATGCCCATAGATGCTGCCAGTGGCGGCGCGAGTAGACTGACGCCCGTGACTAGGGACTCGAGCTGCCAGTGGAGTTTGGCACGGCACCCGCGACGTTGCTGTGAGTCGCTCGGACGTCACAGCGAGGTTACAGTCACTGACAATGGCTGTCTGCGTAGGTACCGCGGGCTAGGGTGGAAGCCACCGACAGAGCATAAAGAGGTCCGGGTCGCTGTCAAGAGCAAGCTGTAGCGCGGCGGGGCGGGGCGCACAGCAACTGTCACCACGTAGCACCCTCCTCCCAGACTGAGCCATAGTCGGGTCAATTATTGTTGTATTATACGATGCCAGTGTACATGCCCTAGCAGTGTACCATGCAACGCCACCACATGATCACACAGAGTGCCATCGCCCACCTAGAAAGTCTCCCTCTCCACGCCGTAAACCTCCTTTCCGACCTTCCACCAGTCTCCATCCTCCCCGCCGATGGCAAACTTGCCCGCGTATTCCAGCTCGAGCGGATGCAGCCTCTTGCCGACGATGACGACCGAGTGCAGGGGTCCGCCAAACTCGTCCTCGTCCAGCGCCGCGAGCTCCGTCAGCGTGCCCGAGATGAGCTTTTGGGTCGGGGTGCCGATTCGCGATAAGGAGATGGCGAGGGTCTTGTCGGGCGGTAAGAGGGACGGTCGGGCGTCTTCGGGCGCGTCTGACGGGTGTCGGAGCGACTCGGTGAGGAGGATCTGGGAAAAGGCCGTGGCGGGGTTCATGAATCTGGGGGGCTCGTAGATGAGTCTACCGCGGGCCATGTTTTCCTCGCTCTGCTCCCTGACCTTGATGTCGAGCAGGACGAGGGTGTGCACGCCCAGCCGGAGGTTTTCCTCTAACCTGTCAAACCAGCTGTCCGGTCGCCAGGTCTCGGTGTAGAAGACCAGGCTGAGGGTCTGACCGAAAGAGTACATCTGCAGTCCGGTCGAACCGAGCGCGGTGAGGATAGAGGCGTTGTGGATGACCTGGGTGGGGATGTCGAGCGACTTGGCCCGAAGGAGCAGGTCGGTGTGTGTTGTGGCTCTGCGCGAGTCAGCGATGTGTCCCTCAGAGCGCAGTTCCGTCTGCTACCCGTCGCCCACTCACCCGAGAGGATCCCCAACCACCAAGAAGGCAACGTCGACCTTGTCTGAATCCCTCAAGATCTCGTCCGCTTCCAGCTCCACCAGCTCTCGCGTAGCAGTGATGACCTCTCGTCCGTAGAAGGCTTCCTGTGACCGCAATCTCGTCAGCCTGGACCTCCCATCCCATCGCCTCTCTGACGGCGGCCCGCTTCATCCCCCACGCACCAGCTTCTCCTTCTCCACCATCAAGATGGAGGTGTAGCTCTCGAGGTAGACCCTGGCGGCCCCCTTGACGGCCTCGAGACCCTTGACCGTGATGTCCTTCTCATCGCTGAGACCGAGTCCGATGACGTAGAACATGGTGAGCGGGGTGCTGACGGGTGACGATGCGCTGTTCACGCTGGTTATGGGCTGGATAGCTCAAAATTGTTGACGCAATCTTATCGCGAGGTTCGTCCCAGGTCGCCTCGGGGTTTTCTAATCCCATTACGATCTCCCTTGCCCCGACTACGATGTCATCCTAATCATCCCGATCATTCCTAATCCCCCCCCGGCGACCTCCACCAGAGCCTTTCTTCGACGCGGTTGGTGATGAACGTCGAGTGCTGCTCGACTTCGCGCTCGTACTCGGATACTTGACCAGACCAGCCAGGCTCGACGCCCTTCTGCGCATCGACCCATCAACTCACCACCATGTCCCGCTTCGCAGGCCGAGGCCTCGACAAGCTGTGGTTTGCCTTCTGCGCTGTGAGTGCGGCGTGGCACGGCGCGCTCAGAGCTGCTGCATGTCCCCGGTCGACATGCTGACCTTGGCGTGCTGCTCTCACCCGCCAGATCCACCTGGTATGTGTTCCGATGATCCGGAGCGAAGGTGACCACCATGATCACCTACTGATCCTGCCTCACTGCCTTGGCTCCCAGCCCATCTCCATCCTGCTCGACATGCAGACCCTCTACCCCGCCCACTGGCTACAAGGTACCCGCCTACAAGCCTTCTTCCACTGGTCCATCTCGCTCGCTCGCGATCCGATCCTGGGCGGAGCGATCAGCGGGTCGAGAGAGTTCACCTGGCTGAGGTACTTTCTCTACCTCGAGGGGTTCTTCCAGGTCCCTTGTTTTGCCATTGGCGCCTGGGGTCTCTGGCGCAGTGAGTCCGCCTCGTGTCCGTCTATGACTACGAGAAGCGGAGGGCTGACTCGGCACGTGCTCAGATGACAAGCGAGTGTACCGTGAGTGCGATCGTGACCTCGATGTCAGACCCAAGGGGGCGTACCAGTATCAACACGGCTTACACACAACCCCTGTCACACTCAGCCCTCCTGCTCGCCTACGGCGCATCCACGGCTACCACCCTCCTCCCCTGCCTCGGCGCCATCTTCACCTCACAGCCTAAACCCCCTTTCACCACCACCGAGATCGCCACGCTGCTGTCAGAGTACATCCCCTTCCTGCTCATCCCCCTCGGCATGGCCATCGATATGGCCGTCAAGTTGACCAAGATTGTCGCGGCTGCTCAGGAGCGCAAGGCCGTCTAGGCGGGTCAGCGAAGGCTTTCTTGCATATAAAAGACGAGCTGGCTCATAATCACGCATGTGTGGACCTGTTGGTACTGGAGGGTAGTCATGCACATGAGTGCAAGTATAACCGTGAACCACATCGGTGTCAGATTCTCATAACGAGCCAAGCAGGTCAGGAGGCCAAGCGGGTCAAGCGGAGCAGTGTCAATGCTGAGGCGCGACGAGTACGCGTACAAGGTCGCACTGATCGCACTATCCGTTCACTATCCGTTGATATCGAACCACGCCCCTGACAGCCTCAGCGGCATCCACCCATTCTGCTATTGCGTGCATTACGACATCATCCCCTATCGTATCTCGTAAGTTGAGCCAGGTCCTCGACGCTAGACCCGATTACATGCTGACGGCGAGACCGAGACCGGCGAGGGCGAGGAAGGAGATGGTGTTGAAGGCGGAGGAGATGCCGTGGAAGATGGAGAACTTCTTGTTGATCGACTCGAGCTCGGCCGAGATCTGCGATGGGTCGTGTCAGAGGTGGCACGTGTAGCGAGGAACAAGCGAGACTCACGCCGGCCTCGTCGTACTCCTTGCCCTCCACTCGCTCCTGCCTGTGTCGCTGGAACATGAGATCGCTGGTGTAGGGGCCGACGACGAGCAGGTTGAGGACCTGGGGGAGCATGGCGGCGATGATCATGAGACCCTGGTGTCCGGCCTCACAGGTGGTCCAGTGGGGCTCTACCCGGGGGGATGAGATGAGTCCAGGGTGGAACCAGAGGTGAGTGAGGAGGAGGGTCGAGGTGGCCAGGGTGGAGAAGGTAAAGTAGAGGGGTTGCAGTCGGGATTGAAGGGTGCCAAAGGTCTGTCGGGGGAGGGTCTTGTACGATCGGTAGCCGGACTGAACGATTGAGACGTTTGTGAGGTCAGCCCATGTCCTCCTCGCCTCCCGCCTCGACACGACCCGGATGGGGACTCACGATGGTGTTCCACACGTTGGCTCCGAGGGCGGTACCCCAGGTGATGAGGTAGAAACCCTTCATGGAGAAGGGCGCGAGAGCGCTCTGGAAGATGGCCATTTTGCTGGTCTGTGGATGTCTTGGTTGGTATATGCTAGAAGGAGAGAGAGAGAGAGATGGAGGATGACTGGTCGGAGATAGGATAGGACAGGGTGATCGCGAGCGAGTGAGTGAGTGAGTGACGCCGCGTAACGACCCGGGCTGTTTGGGTGAGAATTGTTTGATCCCACCCTGTAACGGGGGCGGGGGGAAGGTGCGAACGTGTGACGTCACATCTCAGAATCCAGGAGGATGACGGTATCGGTTCCAGCGTCGAAAAAGGCGAGTCGCTACCAGGTACGGTCATCCCGTACGGTGAGCGAGCGCAGTGCAGTACCCACCACCCCTGCAGCCGCTCGTCCAAGGGTACATGCTTAGGTCTAGACTACGTACTCGCCATGACATGATGATATCACCCACAGCGGATCTGCACGGTTTTACACACGGAATGGCATGGAATGCGCGGTACAGCGCTGTAGACTTGGGTATATATAAACATAGGTGGAAGGAAGCCCATTGTCCACTTGCCCCGTTCACAATACAACACTTGCCCCCTTCATATCACACCAGTCAATCACACACCCCGCCATGTCCTTCCTTCGAGCCGTTTCCACCCTCCCCCTCTCGCGAACCTCTTACCGAGCGCTGACCACCTCGGCCGTGGCTCACAAGTCCCTCACCGAGTCGGTCAAGGAGACCGCCGATGCTGTGAGTGACCCCACGTCCTTTTCGGTCCGCACGGGCTAGCAAAGACCCCCGCCGACCTCGACCTCACCTGGCAGATCCTGTCGGTGCACACCGGGCTCAGCGGGGTCAGTCCCGCCGCGGACGTCTGACCCGGAACGTTACCGCGTCACACGCTGACACCCCAAAATCTTGTCAGATCAACAAGAAGGTCGGACAGACCCTCGCTAGCGGTATCGAGAGCGCCGAGCAGGCCACCGCTTCCGCCAAGCAGACTGCGAGTGAGTTCTGAGCAAGCTTTACTGATGACCAAGCGGCTGACCCTCGCCCTCGCCCTCGCTCTAGCCGACAACACCCCGTCCCAGTCCGAGGTCGAGTCGGCCGCTGGAAAGGCCTCCCAGGCCGCCAAGGAGACCACCGAGTCTGCTCGACTGAACGCCAATCACGCCATGGGAAGTGCCGCTGGCAAGGTCCGAGACGCCAAGGACGAGCTGGAGAAGAAGGTCTAGGGTGGTGTCGAACATCCGAGATTGCGCCGTGTCCAGCAGTAAAGGTTCTTAGGGTTTTCCATGTAGCGATATCAGCATGTAGTCAGTCTCAACCACGGTCAGAGTCGTCGTCGTCCTTTACTCGTACTCTGCTGGGCATTACAAACTGATCGTGATCCCATTAGCCCATTTGTAATCCCCCCCCCCCACCTTCTTCTAAACAGGCACCGGTCCCGTTTTTTGTTGTTGACCGCCCACGTGAGCTCGAGATCCATGCATCAACAACGATCGACCACTCCGAATGTCCCCTGGTCTGGTTCTTGACGTGCCGAGTGCGTATTATCCTACAGAGATCATCCCCTGCGTGAAGACAGACCAGCGCGGTCTCCCTTGACACCGTCCCCTCTCAACGGCTACCTCGCTGAGAGTCTCAACACCGCCTGTCACACACCACGATCACTCGAAACAGGCACGGTCTGGAGCGAAGCAGCAAGCAGCGAGCAGTCGAAGGGACGTGTCGTGTCTCGTTCCGTAGACAAGGGCGATAATCCATATTGTCAATTGTCCGGTATCATCAATACCCAGCGCTACAAGCCCAAACTCGACCACTGGACATAGGCAAAGAGGCATATGGACGGCCGAGAGAGCTTCACCGGGGCGTCGACGAATGCAGAAGCGTCCGGGTCTGGCACCGGTTCCTCGGTGGATTATGGTCATCTGAGAAGCCGAAGTGCCTCTGGATTGGTCCCCTTTGGGTCGATGATGTCGGGTAAGTGATGAGGGGGGACCCTGCCGGTCAGGCCATTGCTGAAAGTACACCATTCTCTTCTACGTATAGCCCCGCCGACAACGCCACCGAGGGGACGCATACAGCAGGATGAAGAACGTCTCGGCGTCGCATCGCAGCACGGCGACGACGAGGCCCGTGGAGATAGCATCAGAACGAGTAGGATGTTTGGACGAAGTCCCCCTCCGCCGCCTGGTCCACCTCGTGAGCGACCCCACAACCAGCCCTTCACCTCGCTCACCCTTCTTGTGTCAGCCTCAGAACCGCCGCCGCTGCCGCCGTCCACGCATCCTTTCGCAGTGGGGGCCACACGACCGTATCCATCCGCAAGGATGTCATCGCTGTCGTCCATGCGCAAGTCAAGCTTACCCTCTCACATCATCACCAACTCGCCCATATCCCCGGCGGGTCCTCCGCCGTCGGGCGATCTGCCACCTCTACCTCACTCTGGCCCAAAATCTTCCGAGTCACATGATAGCGGAGACAGTGTATACCGGGGTCACGTCCGTAAAGTGTCGGACGCGCCGCCTCCCGTCTCGCCCAGGACGAGCTCTCTGTTCCCCGCTCAGCAGACTCAGCCTGTGGCCGGTCCGTCCAGTCACGGACAGCTTGGAACGCCGATCCATCTTCCCAATGGCGAACTTTCACAGACGAGTTCGGCAGAAGGCTCGACCTCGACCGCGGGTCAAGCGTCTACCTCCGCTCGGCAAGGGAAACCCGCCCGAACGCCCTCGCGCCATCTGCTGCAGACAGCGCTGGATCTCGCCCAGAGAGCGGTAGAGATGGACAAGGGGAACGACGTGAACGGGGCGCTGGCGGCGTACCGCGAAGCCGTCACCAGGCTGAAAGCGGTGATGGAACGGGTCGGGGTGGAGCCTAATGCTGAGAGGCGGCGGCGGAGTGGAACGAGCAAGACTGAGGAGGAAGGCAGGACCTTGAGGGGTATCGTGAGTGGTCTCGTGGGCTCTGTTTGATGTCCGTCGACGAGCTGACTCGTGAACTCAGCATGACGCCTATGTGGCGCGGATACAGCTCTTATCCTCGTACGAGGCTCCATCTCGCTTCGAGGGGGATCATCGAACCAGGCCTCCCGCGCCAGCAGCTGTTTCTCATATCGACTCGCCTGGTGCCCTCACTTCGCCAGAACCGGCTTACTCCCAGTCCGCTGCGACGTCAATACGGCGGTCCTCCAACGCATCGTTGCTGAATCAGGAGAACACACCTAGACCTTCTTTGGACGATGGGGGGATGACCGGAATAGGTAACCTGATGCTCTCGGAGGCAGGGGATCGATCTAGTCACGGGACGATGAGTCCCCCAAGAAGCGTCATTCCGCCTGACAGTAGATCGGGAATGGATATCAGTCAGCAGCACTCAGAATATGGCACGGACGCAGAGCAATCTCGTCGGGCAGAAGACAGGCAGCCGAACCCAACTTCACCAGTGTTGCCCAAGATCAACGGGACTCGCGAGGAGTTTACGCTGCAGCAGGCTCTAGATCAAGCTGCCGATGCGTCTTCAGCCAGGACCAGCAAGGTGTTTCCCGCCCGCGCTATGGCAGCAAGCATCGGTCTTGGCTACCCGTCATCTCCGCCCAACATGGTTCACTCGCCGTCGTCCGCCTCTACACCCACAGGTACGCCTTCGAAACTCGGTCAAGCCCCTGCGAGGTCGCTGGGAGACGAGACCGGCTCGCCCACGTCGCTCAAGACGCGAAAGAGACCCAATAGACCTTCTCTTGGACTGGATATGGAGACCGATCTTAGTGGGATAGACGGTGTCAAAGAGGTCGACGACCAAGACAGTATGGAAGTCCTGGCTCATACACCTCGGAGATCGACGCCTTCCGACCTTGGGCATGTGGGCATCGGAGCATCGTCCAGTACCGTCCCTGCCTCCCCTCGATCGCTCATGAACGCTAGTCTAGGTGACGAACGGCCTTTACCGCCTTTGCCCAACTGTGCGCCAATCCTTGATGCCAACGGGGAGCCCGTTCATGGAATGCGGTCGGCGAGCTTCGGTCGAACCTCGATACCGCTCCGAGCGCCCTCTGAGGTGGCGGACAGCGAATACCTTGTCAGTCCAAGCACGACCCAGGGGACCATCTCCCAGCGAAGGCTCTCCCGGCCGCTATCGGGAGTGCTTGATCTCGGCGCGGGCTCAGCGCGGAGATCCACCGTTGAGGACAACGCCAGCGCATCGAATGTGCCGGTATCGAGTTCGGCTTCTTCCATCAGGTCGATATCTGTTCTTCCCCCGGTGCCTTCTGATGATGGCCGATTGCGCCACAAGACATCCTTCTCGTCTTCACACGTCGTCGCTGGAAGATCACCTTCCGTCCAGCGATCTACGCCGTCATCCCGTGCTCGGGATCACGGACTGAGCATCGATACCAGTCATCGTCGCCAGCCATCTGGAGGCCTCGCGCCGCCCGTGACGATCCATCAACGGTCCCACTCTTCTTGGATATCACCGCCTCAGGCTGGTAGCCGAAGCCATGCCAATCCGAGTATCCAGTCTCTGCCTGAAGTCCATCGACCTTTCCATATTCTGCACCTCATTCAAACATCGATGGGTCCCGACTCTCCGGTCGTCCAGCTCACTCCGTCTATACACATCCCTCCGGCCATGTGGAATCCGTCCGGCTGGACCAGGTTATCCACGGGAACCAACGGGACGCATGCGAAGCTTGTCGGTCCGCCCAAGATCGCAGCGCAGGATGCCAAAGTCCGCTGTATCGAGGCTTTGATCCTGCACTTTGAGGCGATCAGACTGACGGGTCAGCCGCTGCTCTCTGGTCCGCGGGGATCAACCAGGCCCCTGGCTGGGGGAGGTACCAAAGGGCCTGGCGAGGCGGCCAAGATCGCGCTTGCGGATGAGCTGTGTGCGGTGCTGGATGAGCTGGACGAGGAGATGGACAATACGCACAAGTCGCTGGTCAAGCAGGGTGTGGAGGTGGGCGGGTGGAAGGGAAAGGCCAAGAAGGCGAGCGGGGTGAGTCGTGGTTGGCTGAGGGGATCTCTGGAGGGTAGTGAGCTAATGGTCACGGCCAGACGTCCAAGTCCTGGGGATCGAGGATCAGCCGATCGATGGACAAGATGACCAACTCGAAGAGGTGAGCGGGCGGTGTGTCTGGCAGAGCGAAGAGCGACGATGCTGATGGTTGCACGGTGTATCCGATAGTGACAGGCTCGATTCGGCAGACAAGTATGTCGACTTGCTCGCGCACCTGTGTGGAGGTGCCCAAGTGATCAGTGAGTGGTCGCGGCTGTGCCATATTCGAATCGTATCTGGGCTGACTGAATCTCCCAGACGAGCACCTGGTCAACTTTACCAGCGGGCAATGTACCGCGTCGTACGCCTCGATGCCTGAGAAGCCATATAGGAATATCGAGACTCGCCTGCGTCGCGTCTCGGAATTCGTAGGCGCCGTCGTCGTGCCCTTTGTGATGGACGATTTCAAGCAGTTCTTCCTGAGGTACCTCAAGGGCGGCGTGGCGTATCTAGACGAGTAGGGGGTGTCTGTGGCATTGGGAGATGTAGCCGCGATAGGTGCGATGGTACAATGCATATACTATGTGTATGTGTATGCGTTCACGTGTAGTGCTATAATGTCCGGTCCACGGTCACACCTGTGACTGCAGGCGGAGTGCCACTCGCCCGCCTACGAGCGGAAGAAGAGGGCGTTGATGATGATCCAGACGACGGCGGCGGGCCAAGCCACGGCCAACGTCTCCTTCCACGACTTGGCGACCACGCCGTTCCTCGCGCGCCACAACCACACGACAAATTTTTTCACATGGTCCAATCCGACCCTACTGCCCCCCGCCGACCTCCTGGGCGCCGAGGCGGCCCCGCCCGTCATGTACTCGTACAGGCTCTTGTCCTTTTTGCTCGCCGCGGCCGCCCAGTCCGAGGTCGACATGACCCTCGGCATGGTCACGCGCCTGACCGGGGCGGGCGAGATCAGCTGGGACCCCGGTGCGGAGCCGAAGCCGGTCGCGCCGCCTCCGCCCAGAGGCGCGGGCGGGGCGTTGGCGCTGGATCCGAGCGAGAAGGTGGACGAGGAGACGCGGCGGAGGGAAGGCTGCTGGTTCGAGTGGAAGGGGAAATGCGAGCCTTGAGGGGTGGTGAAGCCGAGTCCTGCACCGCCCGACGGACCCGCCCCGCTGGCGGCCGTCGACCCTGGCAGAGGCAAAAAGTACGAACCGTTGCCATGACCGCCGGAAGCCTCGTCGGGCGTCTCCGCCACCCCGTGACCATGACCATGGCCATAGCCATGACCATTGGCAGCGCCAGGCCCGCCCGCTGATCCACGGTGCGAGTCGTTCATATAGATATAAGACGACCGTCGGGACACGCTCGGGCTCGGCGTGTTGCTCACCGCGACCGACCCCGACCCATACCCATAGCCAGGCTCGTACAGGCCATTCGCCTCGACGTCCTCGTCCATCCTGCCCAGTCCCGAAGAATGGTGAGACCACCCGGGACGTTCCCGATCATCGGCAAAAGACATTCGAGGGCTGGCGAACGGTGACACCGGCGCCGAGACCGATGGGTTGCGCGAGCCGAGCTGTTCCGATGACGGGTTCGAGGCGTATCGCAAGGGTCGAGGACCGAGACCTGGCGTGGCGGTTGTACTGCCCATCCCGGTGAGATGCTGTGACGACTTTCTGCTCGGCAGCGTGAGCGGCACGGGCCGGTCCGACACCCCTCGACGGGCGGACAACGAACCAGCCTGAGGCATGGTCTCTGAATCTCGCATCATGGGCGAGATCCTGCTCTTCAGATCGCCGTACAGCGAATTCCGTCCAGCCGACCAACGCTGCCATGCCGCGCGGATGTTGGTGCCGAACAGATACAGGATGGTGAGGATGCCCAGCGGGATGTAGACTCGGTAATACACACCCAGCTGGTCGGGCAGCAGGCACGGTCGGTCCGCGTGGGTCAAGGCGGTCGAGTACGAGTTGGGGTCGGGTGGAACAAGGGATAAGAGCTGGAACCCGGGCCGTCGGATCCCCGTCGACGAAGAGAACGACTTGATCGTGACCTCCTTGACGCCGCCGGTGGGATGCCTGTACTCGCAATAGTCGTGATCGTCGCCACTGAACACCACGCTAGGCTTCAATGCCTCCAGGAGGAACCTGGACGTCTCGCTCCCCAGCAGGTTCTGATACCCCGGTCCGGCCCCTTTCAGTATCCGTCCCTTTTCTCGCAAAGGTCCACAGGTGGACGCTTCCGGCCGCGCGAGGGGGATGTGCGATATGAGGATCCTCGGCTGAGTGGGCGGAGTATCCCCGAGATCCTTGACAAACTCGATGACCCCGCCTTCCAGACCGTCCCACTCGCCAAACTGCATCTCGGCGGCGTACCGCCGGTAGTCCTCCTCCACCAGGCCGACCGCGTCCAGCATGATCAGGCTGTGATTGGCGATGGGCAGGATCGTGTTGGGCGGGGAGAAGTGCGCGGCATAGCGATCCCGGGATTGAGGAGAGAACAGTCGGTTGGGGCCCAGGGGTATGTCGTGGTTGCCCGGTACAAAGTGCATCGGGGTCCCTTCCGGCAACCGAAAGATGGACCGGAACAAGCCGTGGTAGTCTTCGTACTCGGCGTCGCTCATCACGCCTCTCCCGCAGTCCAGCATATCCCCGAGCACGATGACAGCGTCGACCCTTCCCAGACGCATCACCACGTTCCATGACTTTCGCATGAACAGCTCGTCCATCTGCTGCTTGATCCAGTTGACCCAGGGTCGGCTGTCGGGCGGGTACGACAGCACCGGATGGGGCACATGGGTGTCGGCCAGCAAGACGACATGTGCCGGTGGGTCCTTGATGTGAGGGTGAGATCGCCGCAGGATCGAGTCGGGGAACCGACACGTCGACAGGGAGTGGAAGAAATCGCCCACCTCGAACCAGATGACCAGGACGATCCAGCCGAACCGCAGGGCGAGCAGCTGCGTGCCTCGTGCTTTCAGTCCGCTCTCCCTCCGTTTGCTCAAAGCGGGAAGGTGTCCATTGGGCGGTCCGAGGCTGGGCGAGGACCGCAGGCGAGGGGAGTCGAGCATGGCAGGTGGATCGACTCAGGGCGGGAGACAGCGTAAGGGGAGCGCGAGATGATCGATTAGGCTGTCGGCAAGACCTGCTTGCGGGCGATCGGTCGAAGCTTTTTATGCGTGTGAGTCCCCTGTCAGGCTGGCTGTGAACGACTCTGGCGATGATGTGCCGTCTGAACAATGTCGATCCAGATGTGATACTCCCTCACAAGTGTCGACGCTACTTTACACGTCCACCCTAACCCACCCAACGCGTGCCGCTTTTGCACAACTTGAGCTTGGCAACAACACTCAGGGTCTGGATCGCGGGGGTGTGACTCCGAGGGGGTTAGGCGTGCGACCTGGACAGCCCCTCACCATTCCGCGCCTATCTACCGCTGAAACACACACACAACCCCCCGGGAATCTCCGCCAAATCCCGTGATGATGCGTCATCGTGTGGCACCCCGTCCAACCTCGCCCTCTGGGATAATGACGACATGCGTGTGCGTGTCATCCTTTCCCAGTCGGATTCCCTTTTCGCAGCACAGCCAAACAGCTCCCACCACGACAGGCTGACCAGTCTTCTTCCTTCTCTTTTGATCCTCATCAACGCAACACCACCAAGCTATCAACTGCCTTCTCTCGCTCTCAGAACCAGCAGCAGAAGTCACATCACAGTGAGTCTCGCTCCCCTCTTGCTGGTGACGTGCGGGTACGCCGAGCTGTCGGAGCGCGTCGAGGCGCGGTACGTCATCCAGCGGGGGCTACTGCCAACCCTCATACTGCCTCGAGCCCCTTCGTGGGCGATCTGAGCTAGCCCTCTGCGCAAGCCCTCTGCGCAGAGCTGTCCTCCCTTCGTTGACCTGCTGCGAGCTCCATCACTCTGGATCCTTCTCCCTCCTCCACACTCCTCCCCCGCACCTCGTGTGACCCGCTCGAGCCACCACTGACCGCCCACTCACCCAACCAAGATGTCCGCCCAGTCTCAGCAGATCAAGCAGAACTTCCTCAACCACCCCTACACCCAGCAGGCCTCCAAGTTTGCCAACGGTCAGGTCAGCGCCCTCGATGCCGAGGTGAGTCGCGTGGATACCTGACGAGCCCTGCTGTTGAGCTCATGACACCCCCCTGCCACAGCTCAACAAGTACCCCATCCTGCGAAACATTGAGCAGCAGACCAAGGTCCCCAAGGCCTACGGCGTCCTCGCCCTCGCCGGTTCCGCCGTCGTCTTGATCTTCTTCAACATGTTTGGCCTCGCTCAGCCCGTCTCCAACATGATCGGATGGGCTCTCCCCGCCTACCTCTCCATCCAGGCCATCGAGTCTCCTCAGTCCAACGACGACAAGCAGTGGTTGACCTACTGGGTTGTCTTTGGCTCCCTCAACCTCGCCGAGTCCATGGGCGTCCGAGCCATCCTCTACTGGGTCCCCATGTACTTTGTCTTCAAGACCTTGTTCACCATCTGGCGTGAGTGGTGACGGCATACGCGTAGGGCTTGTACTGACCCACTATCTCGCCAGTCATGCTCCCCGCTACCCGAGGCGCCGAGGTCCTCTACCAGAACGTCCTCCGACCCGTCATCGGCAACGTCAAGCAGAAGGCTCAGGCTCAGACTGGCTCCACCAACCCCTTCGCCAAGGACGCCTCTTCCACCGGATTCAACCCCGCTGGCACCACCGCCCCCTCGAGCTTTGAGCGTGAGTCGGAGTCGTGTTCTGAAAGGCTTAGTCCGAGGCTGATTCCCTTTTGCGCAACAGACGAGAAGACCCTTTAAGCGGTTCCTCTCGACCCTTAGATCGGCCCCTTACCTTTCGCCTTCCTTTAATTCGCATTAGCCAGTACAAGACTCGTAAAACCAGAATCGATAACGACCAAGACGAACCCTCTGCCATGGTGCGACGACTCGACTCGAAATCTATGTTTCCGTTTTCAAGTTATGTTGCGCCCTTGATCAGTGATCGTAGACACGTCAGAAGAAGTATACAGCGGATGAGATGCAGCAGATTCTACACGGTGTGGGATTTGGCAGAGGTGCCGGGATGACTGAGCTGTGTCGTGGCGACCAGTGCATATACCTGGGTTATCAACAACTGCTCATTTGCTTAGGAGAGGAAGCCCGATGAGCGCCCGCCTGCCTCGTCGCACAAGGACAGCCCACTGCATAAACGAGATGACCCAAATCCTAGCCATGTCAAGCGAGTCGCCTACAGGCCCGAGGCCTTGATCATGTCCTGATAACCAATGAGCCTGAGCAGGTTTCGCTGCAGCATGGCGATGGTCATCATGCCGACCGAGGGGACGTAGATGGACGCCTGGGGTCAGGCGTGGTGTCAGCCGTGGCGCGGGGGGAGGAAAGAGAGAGAGAGAGACGAGAAACACCCACTCGTTCTCTGACATCCGCCTCAAAGTTCTTCTCCCCCGCTACGTTGACGCAGACGCATCCGTCCTTGAGGTCCTTGCTGGGGACCTTGTAAGACTGCACGGGCACGGCCGAGATGACAACGTCCGAGATGGACAGGGCCTGGGCGAGGGTGAAGTCGGGCAGA
Source organism: Kwoniella sp. DSM 27419 (assembly GCA_036428645.1). Lineage (NCBI taxonomy): Eukaryota > Fungi > Basidiomycota > Tremellomycetes > Tremellales > Cryptococcaceae > Kwoniella > Kwoniella sp. DSM 27419. The sequence continues at coordinate 814,956 of CP144080.1, read as the reverse complement.
GGGGTGATGATGTGGTGAGGGTTGAATTTTGATTGGGTGGATGAGAGCGAGGGTCGTTTGGAGAACTCGACGATGGCTGGGGGGCAAGCGCAGGGTAGTCAGCAGCGGTCCAGCCGAATATGTGCCGTGTGCGCATCCGCGGCTCACAGTCAATGTCGACGCTGATCACCCGAGCGCCGTCGTTGGCTAGCAGCGCAGCGAGAGGTCTGCCGACGACTTCGGATCTGTGGTCGCCGTCAGTCGTGCGGGGCCACGATGGTCAGGCTGTGACCCAGGCTCACCGGTTGATCACGGTGATGACTTTTCCCCTGGCCCTGTCGCCATACTCGAGCATCTTGTTGTACACGCCGAGGTGTTCGAGGACCTTGACGATGGCCAGGGGGGTACAGGGCAGCACAGACTTGACGGTGCCCTCTGGCGCTTCGTCCGTCTGCGCCGTCTTGCCCAGAGGTGTGGGCAGGTGAGAGGACGGGATGGGTCGAAGGGTCAACGGGGAGATGAACCGGACGCTGGGGGAGGTCAGCGCTGGACCGAGACGCGGCCGCTACAAATCGAAAGCCGACCACCCACTTGTGATACAGGTTGAACAGGAACTGGTGGTTCAATCCCTCGACGTCCTTTTGAGCCGAGACGACGGACTGGAGGTATTGATCCTGTCGTCCACCGTAGATGGGGTAGTAGACCATGATACCGTCCACATCCGAGTCGTCATTGGCCTTCGTGGCAAGAGGTCAGCAGGCCGATGGGAAGGACGAACCGCCAAGCCTCGACCCACCTCGAGAATAGCCTCCTCCACATCGATCCCCACGCCTTCCCCGTCCATACCCGCCCTGGCCTCGCCCACCAGCCTCAGCTCAAAGTTGATGCCAATCGTCTCGCAGGCCTTCTTGGTGAACTCTGCGTAGGTCCTCGCGTCCTCCTTTTTGGTGGCGAGGATGCCCACGAGATGGGGCGGTTTCCCCGCGAACCGAGGCGAGGCCATGGCGCTCAAGAGCTCGCTCTTGAACGGGGTGTGGACCTTGCCTGCGGTCACGAGCAGGCCCTGTGGGGCTGGTGAGGGGGCTGCCATGGTGCTTTGTCGTTCTTGGTGGGTCTTTTGTGTCGAGGGCGATGCAAATCCGTCCCGCTCTACCTGTATTTGGTTCTGCTATCCCCCCGAATGCACTCCCCCTCAACGGTCACCTTGGCTCGTCAACTTTGTCTTGCTATCTCGACAGTCACGTGACTCTATAGAGTACAACCCCTGAAGGAAACTCACAATCTTAACGGGGTGACCGAGATAGATTACTCACTTTTGACCTTCTGATTGCTTACGTGATATCCCTTCCCACTCTCTGATTCCCAGGGTCCCTCCATCGTACGATGAAAAATGTCAACACGCCCCGCCGATACGCGCTCGCGCGCCGGGGACATTCCGGGGCTGCCCTCTGCCTCTCTGGACTGAGCCAGAAGCATATGCATACGCAGGTGGACCAGGGACACGGGTCCCGTGGATTCACCCAAGGACCCGGTCTGATCAGGCCCAAATGGCCCCCGAGCGGCGTGTGGCTTTCCTGCAGGACCCCGTCTTCCACCCAGACTTTATGAACACGGACATTGCCCGAGGTTTTCGTCCACTTGGGCTCGGCGTCGTTTACGTTGCACCTCATTCGCTCGTCTGCTCGTCCCGATTCCCAAGGTGACTCGCTGAGAGGATCAGTCTTGATCACCGTCCTTTCTCAACTCGGCTGATCACTCCTCCCCCCCCATCACGCCACGGCCTTGCTGCCTCGATCCTCCTCGCGACCAGCCACGACCGACCTACAACCTTTGAGAGATCCACGCTCTTGATTTGCGAGTTTTGCCGTACTGCCAGACCGAGCTTACAAAACAAACCTCGTACAACTTTTCCGATCCCATCGCCTGTTTCCGGTGGTCATACACGACTTGGACTCTGCTTTCGCCTCACTCACATACACCGAGGTCCTTGTCAACCCGCTGCCACCCTCGGCTCCGTTGACATTGCATACACGCGTCCTTGGGTGAGTGTCGGCTCCATCAACCCTGGGCCAAGCGGTGGCTTCCTCCCATTTCTTGGCTTTTCGGTCCGATCCTACGTGACGGGGCGAGCGTGAAGGAGCTGCCAGGAGCATCGTGTACAAACCAGCTGACAATTCTTCCTTTGCCCCATCGTACCACCCACATACCCATATCACCTCCTGTCCGATCACACTCGTCCCACTCTCGCATCACCCTATTCACCTCGGTCTATCATCACGCCTGCCGATCGATCGACCAGTCTTCGCCGCTAGACACATTTCCACCTGCACAAGACAACCCCGCAAGCATCATTAAAATGGCGTCTCACACCATCGTCCGACCCACCTCGTTCCCCCATCTTGGCTCGATCAAGTCGTGGGGTCTCGAGACTCTGACCTCTCCCAGGTTCACCTTCGACACGTGAGTCATGCCTCCGCGCTTGCTCGGTGCTTGAGCTGATCACGCCTTCATCTGCCTAGCAAAACCACGACCGCCACCGTCCTCACCCTTGTCATCTCCCTCTTGATCCTCGAACAGCTCGTCTACAGGACCAGGAAGGCTCACCTGCCCGGAGCGAAATGGACCATCCCCGTCATTGGCAAGTTTGCCGATTCGCTCAACCCCACTCTGGCCAACTACATCGCCCAGTGGAACTCTGGACCCCTGAGCGCCGTCTCGGTCTTCAACATCTTCATCGTCATCGGCTCGTCCAACGAGATGGCTCGAAAGATTCTCAACTCGCCCAACCACGCCGAGCCCTGCCTCGTCCAGTCCGCCAAGAAGGTCCTCCTCCCCGAGAACTGGGTCTTCCTCCACGGCAAGGTTCACGCCGATTACCGAAAGGCCCTCAACGTCTTGTTCACCAAGCAGGCCCTCTCCATCTACCTCCCCATCCAGGAGCGAATCTACCGAACCTTCTTCAGCAAGTGGCTCAGCGACACGGCCGGACCCACCGAGTACATGATGAAGATGCGTGACCTCAACATGGAGACCAGTCTGGAAGTCTTCATGGGTCCCTACGTCACCGAGGCTCAGAAGCAGGAGATCAACGACAAGTACTGGCTCATCACCGTCGCCCTCGAGCTTGTCAACTTCCCCTTCGCCATCCCCGGCACCAAGGTCTACAACGCTATTCAGGCCCGAAAGACTGTCATGAAGTACCTCACCTCCGCTTCCGCTCAATCCAAGGTCCGAATGGCCGAGCCCAACGCCGAGCCCGAGTGTCTCCTGGACGAGTGGACCCGAGCCATGCAGTCTGCCAGGCGATCCGAGGACGACGGCGAGCAGACCAAGTTGCTCTCGCGAGAGTACTCTGACCACGAGATCGCCATGGTCCTGCTCTCCTTCCTCTTCGCCTCTCAGGACGCCATGTCTTCGGCCATCGTCTACGCCTTCCAGCTCACCGCCGATCACCCCGAGGTCCTTGCCAAGATCAGGGAGGAGCAGTACAGGGTCCGAGGAAACGACCTCGACAGGCCGCTGACTCTCGACCTGGTCGACGACATGGTCTACACCCGAGCTGTCATCAAGGAGGTTCTCCGATACCGACCCCCGGTCATCATGGTGGGTACGAGGTGTGGGCGTGTGTAGCACCGATCGACGCTGATTGATACTCTCTTTTCGCCCGCAGGTCCCTTACTCCACCACCAAGGCGTTCCCCGTCTCGCCCGACTACACCGTCCCCAAGGGCGCCATGATCATCCCGGCCTTCTGGAACTCGCTCCACGACGAGACCTGCTACCCTGAGCCTGACGCGTTCAAGCCCGAGCGATGGCTCCCCAACGAGGACGGATCGGCCCCCATCGCCGACTCGAAGCCTCAGAACTATCTCGTCTGGGGCAGCGGACCTCACAAGGTGGGTCGTTGGCGCTGCAGCCGTTGCGTACCGCATACTGACTCTTCTCTCTTCGCCTCAGTGCATCGGAGGACAGTACGCTTCCATGCATCTCGCCGCCACGCTCGGAACCGCTTCCGTCCTCATGGACTGGCACCACGAGCGAACCGACCTCTCGGACGAGGTCCAGGTGATTGCCGCGTGAGTCGTCGTGGTACCCCGTTGTAGGCCGCACCCCTGCTGACCTGGTCTGCTCAGTATCTTCCCCAAGGACAACCTCCGACTCAAGTTCACCCCTCGAGCTCCTCCTTCCTAGTGGCGTAATGTAGGAGGGTGGGCAGTAGACACCCAGGAGGACGGACAGAAGCACGGCCACTAGAGGCACGACGACGATACGATTTCTTTCCACTTCCCCCCATACTTAATTCAGGTCATATCTATTTCTCTATAGGTTATTCGCACCGCACTACCGTAGGCTGTCCATGTTTTCGCAGCACGCCGCGAGGGCAGCTGCACTGGCAGGTTCGTACCATGCACCAGATGCTATATCTAGGCCGTGGCTAGCAACCATCGACGAGACACTGCCAGTCTGCGCACAGCACCAACGCAATAGACGCCAGTGCCCCACTCACCCCACTCACCCCAGTCATCCCAGTCGCTACCATGAGGCAGATCATACATGGCTAACCTCACATGCATAGACTTGATGTGAGCCTGCGCCACAATAAGGTGGCTCTAGCTAGATAGATGATCGGTGATAGATGTGTCTCTTCCCCCGCTCCCCGCTCCTCCTTCCCTCTCCCTCCGCCCCCTGTGCGCCTCCCTCTCACGATGCGCACCAGAGAATGTACGCCCGTACGCCCGCGGCCCACACACCTACGACCTAGCCTCGGTCGTTCCAGCCGTCGTAGCAGGCGTACCAGTTGTCACCCCCGCTCCTCCAACCCCGCTCGTCCCCGACCCAGCGGGCGAGGCGACTCCCGCACCGTGCGGACTCCCGCCGACGCCCCCTAGTCCATTCGCGAATGACCGTCCCAACGCCCCTCCGCCTTTACTGTGCGAATGGGCGGACCCGTGGCCGTGACCGTGGCCATGACCCACGCCCATACCCACCCCTAGACCCATGCCCATACCTAGTCCCATGCCCATCCCGAACAGCCCTGAACCCGGGTGGGAAGGCTGCGCCTGGAGATACTCTGCCAAGCTGGAAAAGCGGGATGTCACCTCTCGTGCAGGCGCATTGCCCGGTGCTGTGGTATGCGCGTTGGAGGAGGATGACGATGATGCGGTATGAGCCGGTACGGGTGTGCTCCCGGCGCGACCCGCGGGCAACGGAGTGGACGAGGTCGAGGACGTCGCTGACGGCGCTCGATATGGCTGGGAATGTGACTGCGATTGCGATTGCGATTGTGCCTGCGCCGAAGCTTGGGCCTGAGCGTGGGCCTGAGAGATCCGATCCATCCCTCCGATCGGAGGCGATATCTTGCTGCCGGTTGAAGGGGATCCGTTCTCCCTCGCCATACCCACCGTCGGCGTGTATCTGACTCCGGCGGGACCACCATTACCTACCGGCTTCGCAGCGGACGACGAACCCGGACTAGCACTGCCGTTGAGCTTGCCATCCATGGTCCTGCCCCACAGGCCCAGTGCTGACGACCCTAACGAGCCCATCCCTTTCTCCCTCGGAGGTGACTTGATTAGGCCGGACGCCTGGCTTTGCGTCTGCGCCTGGTTCTGATCATGTTTTGACCCTGCATTCATCCCGCCGTTGAACAGGTCCGAAGTAGTGGGTACTGTCCGCCCCTCTCTCCGTTGGCCCGGACCCACGTCTTGCTGTCCCGCAGACCGCGGCGCAGTGGTGCTCGCGCTGGCTTTGGTGTTGGCCACACGGGTAGGTGCAAAGACATGCGACTGGTAGGTGTGCGTTTGGGACGGCGGGGGGATCGGCTCGTACTGCGCTGGTGCTGGCGCTTTCGCCTGCGATTGAGACAACGGGTGGGTTGGACGGGCGGGGTCTGGGTATGAATAGATGGTCGATCCTCCTGGTTGTTGCGCTGACGGCCCGGCGCCCGAGCTATAAACTGCAGGTGAAGCATGTCGCGACGGCTGGAGGTTGCGGTGATTCTGTCAACCATGGTCCTGTCAGCTGTTGCACGCCTAGCGCGGATGTTACGGCCTCAGCTCACCTCCATCAGGGCCAGATCGCTGTATGCGTCCGCCCTGGCCATACCCGCCGGCGTCGCCCCTGCGGACCAATCGAACGCCCGGATCGCGCCCGCCTGCCCGACCCTCGGCACGGCCTTCACGATGCGTGGCGTCTCAATCTCATTCTTCTCCCTCGCCAGTCTCCTCCTTTTCGACCAGGTTTGTTCAAACTCGTCCCAATGGAGCCGGTCCCGGTCATCCGTCCATGAGCTCCAGATGAGGTGCTTCTCGGCCTCCCGTACACGCTTCAGCTCGGCGAGTGTTTGCTGATGACGCCTTGATGCGACTTCGTGCAGCCTTTCCCGTCTGTCGCTGAGGGTCTTGTACAGGTACTGAAGGGTTGGATGGGTACCTATGTCAAGATAGCGGGCTGTCAGCGGATATCCCTTGAGCCCGACAAGGCGTTTTGGCGGTCGACGCTTTCGTCTGAGACACCCGCAACTCACCATTGAGAATCATCTCCTCCTCAGCAGCAGCTTCCTCCATCCGCTCGATATACAGCCTATCCCGCAACGCCGCAAACTTGAGTTCTAGCATCACCAGCGCACGCATGGATGCGGTGGTTGGGGGAGGAGCATGGGAAGAGTGACCAGGTCTACCGTTACTGGGAACCGTCAGGTAGGCGGGAGAGTCTATTGGCGAGTCTGTATCGTCAGTTCCAGCTAGCACGAGCCGACTCCGCCGGCAGCCAAGCTCACCTGCAGTCTCCTCTGCCTCCTCTGGGTCTTCCCCCTGGTCCTCCAGCTCCTGATCGCCATGTGCTTCAGGTTCCCCTTGCTCCAGGCTCTCCGTGGGTTGCTCTTCGAGCTCGATATGGTCCTCAGCTTCAACCTGATCCTCCTTGGGCGCCTCGTCTTCCGCTTCTAGGTCCATGATCTCCTCGAGGTCTGCTGTGGTATGATCCTTCGACAATGATGGATCCTGACCACCGTCGTCCATATCTTCCTCTTCTTCTGCCGCGTCTTCGTGGTCTGGCTCTGGGAGTTGTCCATCGAGCACAGCGTCCGGCAGCTCGGCTCTCATGGTGACATCCCCGGCATCGCTTCCCTCATCCTCGCTGAAATCTTCCTCGCTGCTTTCCATCTCCCTTGCGTTGACCGGGAGGTGTTTGGCCTTGGGCGAACCAGCGATCGGGTCGGACGGGGGAGGCGTGAGGGAGGCGGTCGAAGCTTGGGAGTGGGCTCTTCGATGTCGGGTCGTTGACGCGTCGGGTCGTTTATCGGGCGAGCGACTCATCTCCAGCAGTTCTTCCCCCTCTTCATCGTCGCCGTCGTCATCATCATCGTCATCATCCTCACTGTCGGTCCGCCCGTTGGTAAGGGACAAAGCCCCCTGGTTCGCCCACGGTAGCGCCTGCATCCTCGGTCCTGATGGTTGAGTGACCTCTTGCCTGCGCTGACTCAGTCCCTCGTGCTCTTCTTCCTCTTCCTCTTCTTCTTCCTCCTCCTCCTCGGTCAACTCGCTTTCATCGTCGCCAGGCTCGTCCTCGTCACCCGTCAACGGCAGAGTCGAGCTAGTCGCAGGCGACCTGACATCCCCTCCGACCTCCGGAGCGGGGGCACCAGGCGGCTCGAGACCATACGCTCGAAAGTCGAGCTCTGCGGTGACCTCGGGCAGTTCAGGTCGAGTATCGGATCCGGGGGAAGATAACGGGGACGAGGTCTTCCTCGGTGGTGGGACGGGGGTCGACGACTCGGCAGTGCCAGCCGCCGGCAGCGGCGGCGAGACTTCTGACATGCTTGTGACCTGTCTAGTCACGGCGGTGGGTAGGTGGCAGAGCAGAGCAGAGGCCGTGCCGGATGGGGGTCGAGCCCAGCTATCGATCGCACGCTGGGAAGCTCGATGCGCCTGGTCGACAGGGCTGGATCACGGGAGTGGGTATGAATCGAGACTCGTCGGTCGAGCTTCCACGAGCGGGTACCGGGGGTTGAGTCGGATGGTACACGAAACAGAGTATGAATGTCGAACGCAGTCTTGAAAGATGAGCCAGTGACGAGGATGCAGAGTGATATCATGTACAGTATGGTCCGGTCACCCCCCTCAGTCCCACTGCTGCTACTGGTGCACAACAAACCCCGGTCCGTATAGCGTCACTTGCCGCGTTCAGTGCAGCGTGCCTGTTTTCAGGGGGAGAGGGCAATTTTACTCGCGTGCCTACTGGATCACCTTTCGGCTAGTGGCACCCTGATACACCACACTGTGCATAGGCAACCCGCATGCATGTATCGAATCTCTATGTATTTTGAAAAAGGGGAAAGGATGGAAACTGAGGAGTGATCTATGACACAACGGGAAACGGCAAGAGCGTGCGTAGTATCTTGCTACCCAGGGGGAAGGTCCGTCAAGAGAGCGAAACTCCTGGTGGTTGCGGGATCGTGCCGCTCGATCAACCCTGGCTGACGAATCGTACCTGTCGAGTACAGGTGGTATTGATCCCCCAAGAGGCATCAGGAGCAGTAGATATGGCGTAGCCTCGGCGACAAGAGTCTGCAAGGGGTGCTCGATCAATTTGCCAACTCGACGGAAGTTTCACACGGCCAGCGGCTTGAAGTGAAAGACTTACCGATCACGCAGCTGCCCATCACACACCTCACCTCGGAGACGCCTGGGATCGCCCCGCAATCTGCACATGGCGAGACTCATTAGCAATGTCATTCAAGTCAGACTGATCGAGCGCACATACCGATACCTTCACCGGGACAGCCGCCGCAGGACGAGAGCGAAGACGAGATGCTACGTGAAGTGGACTGGTCTTAGCGGTGGACCCGTGACGGCTTCGAGCATGACCCACTCAGTGCAGGCCCACTGGCCATGAGTCTTGCAAGCCTTCTGGTCATTATCACATTCGAGGAAGTCCTCCAACGCTCGGCTAGCCAGGGACGCATCGGCCGCGTCCGCCTCTCGCATCTTGATGACCTCTCGCAAGGACGGGGCCCTCTTGGTCTTGCTCTCACCCTTGCCTCCACCGTGGCTGTACCCGCCAGAGGGCTGAGGGCGACGTTTGCATTTGAGAGGCTTTCGGTGGTGACCGCCTTTCTTGTCGTTGTCAAAGTAGTGGTTATCAACGGGCTCGTAGCCGGGCTAGATGATGGCGTCAGCTGCCCTCGGCATAAACAGCAAGAGTACACTGCGAGCCCACCTTGCACTCGCATCGTTCGTCGTCGATATCGTAGACTATCGCGATGAGTCTCTCGTCAGCTCATCCTCGTGCGCAGATTGACCGCCACTCACACTGATGGTCCCCCTTGCATCGACACTGAGGGTGAAGCTCGCCGCCCTTCCTCTTCCATCCGCCATACCCCCAGTCGACGTACGTGTTGGGCTTATCAGGACAAACACAGTCTTCATAGTATGGCTGGTTCCTCTCGTCAATCACCCCGAGGTCTCGCCTCCAGTAGTCGTCTGGCTCGACGAAGCCGGGGAGACAGTGGCAGGTCCTGTGGTTTCGAGTCGGGATGTTCTGACATTGAGGTCGAGGCTTTCGGTTGTCTGTGGTTTCCGACCTCTGCTCGACTGAGTGCGAGGTGAGAGTAGGTGTGACGGCAAGAATCGCTGGCACGAGGGCCAAAACGAGGCCAAATAGGGGGAGCCGCATGTCAAGCGAGTTGTGTCTGGCCAGCTGTGCCAGGGGGATGGGTAGAGATGGGGAAAAGATAACAAGAGATTAGGACCGTGAGGCTGTGACAAGGAGCAGTAGACGCAGCAGGAAAGAGCGTGAGAAGAAAGAGAGACGGTTGATGGGTGAGTAGGACCGCCATGGGAGCAACGAGGCTATATGATATCCTCGGTGGGGCGGCTTGTGACGCGATCAGTGTGTGACAGGTGAGGGGCTGATGCATTAGAGGGTTCCTTTGCGTGTCGAGGCCGCGGCTCCTGCGAGACCCTCCTTTAGACCCACACGACTGGGTTTGGGGCATGTTAGCGGAGCTGATCAGTATCAGGCGGTGCTCTGGAGGGTTCCGTAAGTCAGCTCTACTTTGTATCGTGTATAGATCAACAGCTGTCGGCCGCGAGTGAGACTACCCTCTCGCCTCTCACCACGCTTCGCAAACATGATTTGTAGCTCATCAACGCTCGACCAAGAATCGCTTTGATCGCCATAGGTTACCGTCCATCGCCGAGTGTGAGTGGTTGTGTGCATAGGATGATAGCCCCAAACACGTTAGATCCCTTTGCGACCGGCGGCAATACTCGCTTCTCCGTAGAGGGCTACGGGAGTGTGTCACAAAGCCCCTCGTTACGAAGGCACCATGCGACAGCTAAATATGCAGGGGGCGACAGAGCGAGTGAGGAGGCTGCGAGTGGAATTGATACCGCAGTCGAGCCAAAGGATTACATCTCAGGGATGATGTCATAACCTGATTCCCACTTCCGCCAAGTGATCTACGAGCATCCAGAGCGAACGACGACGACACCATCTCTAGTAACGTCAACAACACGACCACCACCTCATCAGCAATCATACCACCCTCTTGACCAGCTCAACACCATGTCGCACAGCTTCCAGCCCGCCCCTACCCCCTTGTCCAACCAGCCTACCGAGGCTGTACCTCCCAGCGTGGTAGCGGCCGGTACGGGGGTACCATCCGCACCCACCGAGCACGCCGAGCCACAGCAGGGTGAGTGGGCCCGTTCGTCCGGTGTCGTGATTGCATCACTCTTGACCCACGATGCTGACTTGTTCGCGTCAGCCAATACCGCCCCTGGGACAGGAGGGGTAGTGAGTGACGGTACAGACAAAGTCAGCTTCAAGGAACAGGTAAGTCCTGCGACGGCTTGCCGGGGACAAGGTTGACTGACAGCTGGCTCAGGTGAACGGATACGCCAAAAAGTTCGCTGGCCAGGTGTTCAACAACGATCGAGAGAAGGAGTTTGGCGAGCAGAAGCTTAACGGGCAGGCCTAGACGCGCAACACCTGCGCGAGTATCTGGTGCTCGAGGGGGACTGTAGCATAGAGATGACGCATGTATTGTAGGTCTGACATTGAGGCCAGCTTCAGCTCGTCGGCACTCATCAGAGGCAGTACTACTCGGCGATACTCATAGAACCCCCATCCTTGGCTTCCTGCTGACATCCGTGGATCTAGCTTCATGGCGAACACTGGTAACAACCCTACGGCATGTAACATACTGCTGACCTGGCTAATGGGTCCTAGTGGACGCCCGCAAAGCTCACAGTGCTCATGACTACCCCCTCACTCGCTCAGAGGAGCTCCCATGAACGCCTCGTATTCGTGGTCTGCGTGATCGTGATGCCCTGCGTGCACGGGCTGTCAGTCTGCCAAGTGAGCTCCAGCTACTCACCGTCCCCTTGCAGTACTGATTGCTGCTGGTGGGTACACAGGAGAGATATCGACACCATTCGCAAGCGGCGTTCTGAAGTATCGTCAGTGTCACAATCACGCTCGGCATGCGTCGTACTCGCAGGATCGTCGGTATCTGCAAGCACAGCATGGTCAGCAGGGGCCAGGGGGAGCAAGGGAAGATGATGACTGACAGAAGTTTTTACTGGTGAGAACAAAAGCCAGGATGGTGAGGACCAAGGCAGCCAATCTGACTCCCCAGAGAATGTGCCTATGTCGTTTGGTTTCCGATATTGAAGGATAGAGTATGATACCGAGGAGGATCCCGATGGCCCAGCCCTGTGTGCCGTCAGTCATTGACACGCTGCAAGCCGGTAGTAACACCTACACCGAGATGGGCCAAGCCGTCCACGGCGTTGGGGATATAGCCTATTCCGAAGCCAATCAAGAACTCGACCGCCAGGAGAAACGCCTTGAGCTTGGGGCGCTCCTCGTATCTCCAGTGCAGAACCAAGTCGACCAGGACACAAGCGTTGGTCGCGAACAGCGCCCCACTGGCCCCGACCGAGGGGATCCCAATTCGCGAAAAGTTGCCTCCCAGCACGAAGCCGTAGATCCCACCTGCAAAGTAGACCACCAAGAACGGGATGGTCCCCATCTCTCGCTCGACCTGCGCGGCGGCTGTGATCTGGACCACCATGTTCAGCAGGAGGTGAATGACCCCAACGTGCAGGAAGATGGGCACGAAGAACCTCCAAGACTGGTCAGGTGTGCCGTTCGGAAATCCACCATGGCCGCAGATCTCTTCCAGGCTGCAGGAGGTGGTGGGCGGGTTGGCTGTATCGTTCAAACACGCCAGCTGGAAGGTCGGAGGTAGATCCTGGACCAGCTTCATGCATGGTGGAAAGCGAGCACCGATGTTGATGAGTACTTCGGACGATGGACCGATCATGTAGTTAAAGCTGGGTTTAGTGGCTATGGGGGATCCGGTAGCTTGGTAGTTTGCGACCAGCTCGTAGATCAGCAGACCCGTCATGACTGAGATAGACAGATGTATATGTCATTAGCAGAGCCTTATCAGGTACTAAGAGCGACATCACTGACCAGCAGTCAAAGCCCACGAAGCCACCGGCCACCTCTGGCCGCTCAGCCCACGCTTCTTCCGCTCTATCGCCTGTTCGACGGGGTATTGACAGTGATCCATGCCGACCATCGCCAAGACCCTGTCCAAGCCGGTGGGGAACAGCAGTAGGTCGTACAGCTCATTCGGCCGACGAAGCTGCAAGTCGCCGTGGGAGTCTTTCGATTGGGATGGGTACGGCATCCCCTCATAGGCATTGTACCTGGTCGTTGGCGTGGCCTCCTCATGTCCGCTCATGGTCGCCGCGTCTCGTATTAAGCCCATCTCGAGGCCATCGGGGTCTTTCATGCTGGATGTAACGGAGGCCGGTCGAGGTTGGTCAGTATGATAGTAAACGCCCTCTTCGTCGATATATGATAGACCTCCGTATGACTGCGCCTTGCGATGTTGTCCACCGCTCGAGCCATCGCCAGCCGATACAGGGGCGAGAGTAGCTCGAGGGAGAGAGCTCTGTGATGCCTGTCCGGGATGCTGCGAGAAAGATCGCTGGGACGCCGAGTCCCACGGACCAAGTGAAGGGGAAGTTGAACGGGCTTGATCGTACGGGTCGGCGTAGTGTTCCCCTGTGTATCCGGCTGCATATTCGTAGCCTGCCTCACCGTGTGTTCGCCTGTAACGGTCTTCTATCATGACCTCTTGATCCTGGCTGTATCGTGATTGCTCGGATGGCGAAGGGGCGCTTGATCGTGAGGCGTCGTGTCCATCGGACTCGGTGGTCGCCTGTTTGCCTATGGGCGCCTGCATTTCAAAGCTGGGATTAGGCCTTGGACCGCCTAAGACCATGACGACTGATGCGAGATTCGACTTCTGCCTGGGCTGACAGACTTGCGGATATTAGACCGCTCACCAACTTTGCTCGAATGCCCACCCGATGCAGCAGAAGCGAGCGCGAATCAACGACAAAGGATGCACAGCTAATGCGTATTCCGCTGATCCGACCCATCCGCAGCACCACTATGCAAGCGAGGGCATCAGTTGTCGTGAAAGGCGACAAGGAAATGCTGTGTCCCACTCCTCGCAGCCATTGCATCAAGTTCCTGCTCAAACCCCCTGGACGCATTCGACCTCGTTTCATCGTCTCGTTTCATGGTACATTTACGTCATATGCACGCTGCTACATTCAGGCCAAAAGTGTTGTTGGATACAAGCTAGACGGGTCTAGTATGGAAGAAGGCAAATCAGAAACTATTGGTATCCGGCGTACGCGGGAGGGTTCGGTAGACCGCCATTACCGTATGCCTGCTGAGGAGCCTGATGTCGAGCCGGGTAGCCAGTCGGCGCGGAGTTGTCCATGAGCGATGCTCGGATTTGAGCGTCTTCGATTGATTATCAGCTTGAGTTTGGCTGGTGGGAGTACCAAGGAGTACATAAACTCACAGGGATCGTCATAAGCCAGCTGCATGGTCCTACTGGGTTCATCGGTGGCGCCACCAGCTCCAGGCATGTCCCCGTCAAACGCTCCATACACGTCCACGCTCGGTCGAGCCATCGCTCCGCCGTGCACACCCGGGCGGGTATATCCATACCCTCCAGTGGGAGTTTCAAACGTCGACTCCTCTCGGGCATGACCTAGGGATCGGGTGACCTCGGATTTGTCCGCGTAAGGGTCTTCGACCTCTGCTCCAACGCCCGCGTACGAGACACCAGTCGAGTCGGGGGGGATGAAAGATGGTTCCATCCTTCGGCTTTCTTTGCGTTCCCGGCGGAACACAAGACTTGTAAGCACAAGAAGAGTTGCCCACGCGCCTGAGGTCGTAACGTCAGCCATATCATACTTCTCTGCTTCTGATCGCTTGCTCACCAAAAGCCAGCCAGTCAAAGATAGCGGAAGCCTTCTTGGTAGTACACCAGTCGCTGAGGCCATCTTTATATCCATCTCCTAGCTCGGCATGGGGATCATTGTCGGCATTCTTGCAGCCCTTGGCGGTCCAGGCTATCAAAACACATCATCAGTACTGCTGCATCGATGTAAACAGCGCAAGCCATCGCTCTCTTTTGGACTCACCGCCGATCGTGACGATGAAAGCGCTCATTAGTATAAGGACGGTTCCGAATGCATGGAGGATAAAGGTGGTTCTGGTCTGATGGAGGAACTGTGCCGGTCGCTTCAGACGGTCCCATCTGTCGTAGACGATCGGCACGATCATGAGGAACGCGGACAGCAGGAATGCGACGAGCAGCAGGAAGAGCACGAAGCCGGTCCCACCGGCTGAATCAAGGTCAGCTAGGCCTGACAACACGTACTGATGCGACTGACAGACTGCAAACCACTTGGCCTGGAATGCCGCAACCGCTCCCATCGTGCATATGGCCAGGAAAGTGAAGAAGATCTGAAGTTTTGCATCAGCTCATGAAACCTCGATCGTTTCGCCGGGAAATTGACACACCGCTACTATGTGGAAGATCAAGTGCGCCTTCGGCAGCGAACGCTGGTATGGCGGAACGTAACCATCATTCGGAACGGGTTTGGGTTCGTACGATGTCATGGTGCAGGGAATGGGAGAACGAGACGATCGCAATAGACGGAGTTGTGAAGTGCATGAATAGGGTGATGATGAGAGTGAGATAGATCAGTGTCAGCCGCGTCCATTTCGCAACAGGCGATCCTCCGCATCGCATACGAGCTGCCTCGTCATAGGCATGCGAATGCGACGACCCATCGACGAACAGCTAGACGTGTGTCACAGCCATAGCTTCCTGATTGCCACCACTCACCTCCTCAAACGTCGGCCCATCGCGGAAAGGATTCCCACCGCCCATACCATTCACGTTGGTACGCCCGAGCACATTGCGATCCCCGTTGAACCTGAAAGCTTTGGATAGCTTTGCTGAGGCTGAAGCCGATGATGAGGAAAATGCCCCCTTGATCTTCTCCATCTCGTCGAGGCCTAAAAGAGTAATAAGAGCGATAGGTGGTAGTCGTCGAGTCGGGCCGGCAGCCTCTGATGGTAAAGCGAAGGACGATAGGTACGCTCGGAGGTGCAGTGGTGTAGACGGATAGGAAGAGGATACCGAGCCAGTGAAGAGTATCCAAGCAGATTTGGCAGGTGGCCAATGTTGAAGTATCCTCTACGGCACTGAATGACGGGTTTGTAACGTTGACAAAGCGGTTTGGCAACAAGTGAACTGACCTAGCTTGCACCGGTAGATAACCCTCACGGTTCGAAGACCATACTATGGTGCAGTATCCTATTCAGCGGTACTATGCGATGACGCTGTCGCCAGCGACTACGCTTCGTCCAATGCTCACGACTGCGACCTAGGCCCAAGCGATGCAACAAAGGCGGTGCGGTGCGTCAATGTTTTCGTTTCAGAAATCAAGGCGCGTCGAAGCGGCCACGTGGTAGACACGGGTCACCCATATGGGCCGGCCAAAGCTGCGCGATTTTCATTTTGTGGCGGATGATGAAGTGAGCCTCAAGAGCCTGGTAAGAATGTGTAGGTTGTATTTCGCGCGGAGTGATATATCCTCCTCGCTACCCACTTGACATCTGATGGTTGCTACAGCTCAGCTCGGTTATGATGTTATTAATCAGGTGACCGTCAGGCCACAGACAGCATGATGATCACCCTTGAGCGATTTACACCCATCAACAGCTCATCATTCGTTAGATAAGCCCCCCGTGAGCATCCCCTTTCAGGATTGCCGGCATGCTGTGCTTTCGACGTTGGGTCTCGTGTATCCCGCCAAAAGGCATAATGAGAGTTTATGGCAGTTCTCCAGCATCAGACACGCATTCAGCTCGTCACGAAGCTGCTTGGCTGTCTGAGCTATTTACAGGGGAACATGAGCCCGTATGGAGCAATTTCGTAATCAGCCAGGTGCCTGTGAAGAGAGAGCGGGAAACAGCGATTGCATCAAGCCATGGAGCCGGCATCACGCCTCCTCCGCGTCTCCGCTGGGATTTGCTTAGTAAAGAGGGGCGGATTGTAATCCCATCATTAGGGTGGAAGGCAAATTTACTCCTAATGAATTCCAATGGATACTAATAACCCTTGGTAATGTTTTGAATCACCACGGTGGGAATTGAGGCAATTTAACACGCTAAACGCTGTCACCCTTGTAGCGGCTCCAGTACGTCGTCTCCAGCCTACCTGACAGCTTAGAGCGAGCATAGACATTGACCCGTTGTAGACTGTGCAAAGACAAGCATCGCACATACGCTCAATCGAGATCGCACCCGCCCTCATCCGTCGCATCGCCACTATAGGAACGACCCTCCTCAAGATCAGCCTTCATTGCGAACGGTGACTGGTACTTATCAGCAGTAACAGTGTCGCAACACACATCCCTCAGCGGTCCTTTCGTGAGTCATCCTTCCAGCCTTGCGACGCATCCTTGCTATGACCCAGTGGTACGGCTGGGCTACCATCGTCTCGTGATCATCGCGGCCCACTACGAGATCCTAGCCAGAGCGTCGCTCATTGTCCTGGTGTTGCGAGATCTTCCAGCTGACACATGTTGATTGTCTCGGACAGTCCCTTTGACTGTTTAGCAACCCATTGCCAGGACACAGTCACGATCATCCTGAAAGACACGTCCTATTGACGACGTTCGTCTGCATACCCAGGTGAGTTTCGGTCCACGTCCTTTCGTTGTATCCAGCCATACAAAGGTTGTCCTCCTCCTTTCGCGTCTCCCTCACTTCCTTGCATTACGCTCCCGTGAGCATCACAATCAGCAGACGATCTGCTTTCGATCTTACACCATGATCACGCGCGATCGCTGCCAGTCATCACGTCTTCCCTCATATTTTCATCCTTGTCTACCTATGTGATCCCCTTGCGTCTTACAAGGCTGACCTCATTGATCGCCACTCAATAGGCATTGTTGTTGACTTGAGATCTCTGACCGCGCTAGCCGTGTCATGGCTGTATAACCGGCTTGGACGAACCTTTCGACCATCTTTGCCCTTATCGGCTTTTACCTGCACTCTGCACAACACACCGCGTACTGGTACCTTCCTGTTAGATTCAAAATCGCATCACACCACCACACAACATGTCGTCAACGCCTAGCGGACCGGGCGGTGTGGACACTATCCCGGAGGCAGTTGACGAGGAGGCCATACCGGAGGATACAACCAAAACCCGAAGCGAAAGTCAGAGCCAGAGCAAAACGGTCAACGTGCACGACCTCCCTTACATGATTGATTCCCTCAAAGCCCCCTCCGCGGCAACCACCATCAACACCCCGGCTCTTTCGCCTGCTGTTTCCACACCTGACTCTGGGTCAGAACCTGCCAGCCCACCGAAGCACGCTCAACATCCTCACAAGCATGAATATCAGCCTTCACCTCTCGGCGCTCCGGATGAGAAGGCAGCGCACCGGTCGTTGAATGGCGGCATGTCGGACAACTACCACAAACCTCCGCTCAGCTCCAGTCTTGCCACTGTCGGCTCTCCTGAAACGCCTGCGACACGGCAGGCGGCTACCCAATATCACGACGCTTCATTCCCCTTTCCCAACTTTCAGCCTCTCCCGTCAATTGCTGGCTCGCCTTTGGGTCATCACCCAATGAACATTCCTCCCGCGCCGGTCAGTGGTCAGACCTCGGCCCAGATGTCGCGAGCTGGTTCATCTGCTGGATCGCATTATGGCAGCGAAAAGGCGGAAGGTCAGACACGACCCGGTAGAGCCCCGTCGTCTGCTTCCAAGCCTGTGATGCTGGGAGAGCATGGACAGAAGAAGAGTTTCCTTCACAAGATGTTCCACCCGAACGAGGCCAAGCACGAGGCCAAGCTTGCCGCTGCTGCGCAGGCCCAGGCGCAGGCACAAGCTCATGCTCATACGCACGATCGACAGAACCTGGATGTTTCGCGCAATCCCTCAACCGGTTACAATTCCAGCGGTCACAACTCGCCCCGAAGTCGGAGCCCGAACCCTCCCAGTCGAGATGCCACCCGCTCTCCCCCTCTTACGCCGCCAGCGGGTGCGTCAGATTCTGATCACTCGCGACCGCCAAGTCGTGCTCCGAGCTTCCGCAGACGAGATTCGGATCCCCACGCGCAGCCTCCCGCCGATCGGCGAGCGACGAGTACTCCGCCTCCCATGCAGCGCAAGCTGTCTGCCCGGTCCGCGTCCCACGGATCCACCGGTCCTGCTAAACCCGCCGCTGTTACTGCACCTGGTCAACCGCTCGTTGTCGGCAAGAAGGAGGAGGGCGGCACCAAGTTCACACTCAAGGACCTGGTCGGTCTCGGCGAGGGTGGCGTGAAATTGTCTCGAAAAGCGTCGGCCAACGGCTCTCAGAAGGGTTCAGATCGCGGTTCCACCAAAGGTGGAAGCGAGGCGGGAGGTGATGGTGGAAGTACCGCGAGCCTGCTGAAAAAGTACGGAATCTGCGACAAGGCAGCGATCGGCAAGGGCGCCACCGCAGTCGTAAGGCTGGCGCACAAGTGGGATCGACGTGAAGAAAAGCTCTACGCGGTCAAGGAGTTCAGGAAGAGGAGGAAGAACGAGACGGAGAAGGACTATGTGAAGAAGCTCACTTCCGAGTTCTGCATCTCGTCTACTCTGCATCACCCGAACGTGGTCGAGACCGTCGATCTGGTCCAGGACGAGGCGCACCACTGGTGTGAGGTCATGGAGTACTGTCCAGGTGGCGATCTGTACGCGGCCATCAAGAAGGGCGGCATGTCCAGTGCGGAAGTCGAGTGTACCTTCAAGCAGATCCTCATGGGCATCCAGTATCTCCACTCGATGGGCGTGGCTCACCGAGATATTAAGCCTGAGAACCTGTTGTTGGATGGAAGGGGACACGTCAAGATCACTGATTTCGGTGTCTCGGACGTCTTCAGGATGTGCTGGGAGAAGAAGACGCATCTGAGTAAGGGCCTGTGTGGGTCCGAGCCGTACATTGCGCCTGAGCTGTTTGACCATAAAGGTGAGTCTTGCATGCCGCTCCTGTATGCACTTGACATCGGATAATTGCTGACACAATGGTGTTATAGAATACGACGCCAGGCTCGTCGATGTATGGGCTGCGGCTATTGTCTTTTACTGTATGCAGTTCCAGGAACTGCCCTGGCGAGTCGCCAAGACCTCCGACACCACCTTTGCCACCTACCTCGACCAGTACAAGACCAACGTTGCCAATATCGCTGCTGGCGAAAAGTCCTCAACCCCCGCACCGCTCAATAATCTCATTCCGCGGGAATGTCGCTCGGTCATCCGGCACATGTTGGATCCGGACCCCAAGGCCCGATGGGGAGTCGATGAGGCGCTCAAGGACAAGTGGGTGGCTTCGATCGAGGTGTGTGTGGAGGGTCAAAAGAACAGTCATAGCCATACTTCGGCCGGCATGGAGATTGTCA
The DNA here is from genome assembly GCA_036428645.1 of Kwoniella sp. DSM 27419. Classification (NCBI taxonomy): domain Eukaryota; kingdom Fungi; phylum Basidiomycota; class Tremellomycetes; order Tremellales; family Cryptococcaceae; genus Kwoniella; species Kwoniella sp. DSM 27419. The sequence goes on along the minus strand of CP144080.1, from coordinate 795,138 downwards.
AGATGTAGCTGTGGGCAGGTCGATGACGGTTATAGACGCTGGATGATTATCTGCATGTAGGATGCTGCCGAGATAGTTTGACTCCTTTCCTCTACCATATAGTGTCTGCCTGTAGGCTTTGTTAGGTATTTGACGATGTCATGGATATACGCCTGTCTTGATGCGCTATTGCTGCTGTTTCTACATCGCCAGGACGCGTTGCTTACCTAAGCATTGTCATTCAAGTGCACGTGGCGCACGCGAGGGTACTCGCCGCCGAGCAGCCATAGATATCTTGTTCTGAACATTGAAATTGCTTGCTCAGCCTGTACATGTCCGCAAACGACTGAACACTTGATTATCTGAAGTGCGACAAGACACCGGATTGAGGTAGACCAACATGGTGAGCTGTCATGCTGTAGCGCAATGGTGTGTGATTGTGAGGGCCAAGCTGACGATAACCGCTCGACCAGTCGAAACATCACCCCGACTTGCTCATGTGCCGAAGGCAGCCTGGTATTGGTAAGTCCCGCTGCGGGCCAAGGCCGTGTCTGCGTCTCTGCCTGTGTCCGGTCCTCGAACTGATCACACCCTTTGACAGCCATCGGACGAATGTGCGAGAAATGCGACGGTAAATGGTGAGCATCTGCTTCCCTCGCCTTGACCTATTGTCAACTCGAGAGGTACTTGCTGACACCTCTATTAGCCCTATCTGCGATTCGTACGTACGACCCATGACTCTGGTACGGATTTGCGACGAGTGTTCTTGTGAGTGGATCGCCCCATTACCTGGTATTAGGGTACTGCCCACACTCGTGGTTGAAGCTGTACGCCGAGGCAAGGGCAAGAGCATAGGCTGACGTATTTTCTCTACCTTTTCAGTCGGAGCATCCGCTGGAAAGTGCATCATCTGCACGTCACCTGGTAAGCTCAATACGCTCCCGCGGTTATCGGGTATCAGCTGACGAACCCACCCTCCAGCCATCTCGGACGCGTACTATTGCACGGAATGTACTCGGCTCGAAAAGGACAGAGATGGATGTCCTAGAATCATTAACGTGAGTCTCGTCTGCCTTTATCCCTAGGTGCTTGGCTGGCGGAAGCATCCACGCGTCCTTCTCGTCAGATATAGATATACAAGGTGCTGAGCTGATCTCGTATCACTCGATTTGCAGATGGGAGCGAGCAAAGTCGACGCATTCTATGAGAGAAAGAAACTGGGGTAAGTCGCTGTCTCGCGCCCACCGGGCACATATCCGCTGACACGGACCTCACTCCAGACTGGACAAGAATGGCGGGTTCAAAAAAGGATGACACCAAAGCATACAACATGTACCAATAATCTATTCATGTACCATATTCTGATGACCGCTCTCATCCTGGTCATGGCGCTGACTAGGATGAGGGCCTGCCAAATCTCGATCAGGCTGATTTCGTTCGTTCGTTACGCGATGGACCCGCCAGTCAGACCTTCTCATGGTTTCCAGAAACTAAAAAGCCGCTGCGGAGCAGAACAGACCGCAGCCACCTATACCTAGCCAAAGGATAGCCAGGCGATTGATTTTTTGATCGGATCGAGCTTCGATCCGCCGCGAGTCGCGCATCGGAACGCTCGACAGCGGACAAGGCAGCAAAGACAGCGTGAGAATGCGACGGCGTGACAGCCCAGAGCGCAAAGGTAGAATGCGCGTTATAACATCTGATATCGTACAAGCTGCCTACAGAAGACGTCCCATGCCCTTGCTGATTCCGAAGCTGTATAAGTAAACGTTGCCTGGCTAATTCATTCTCCATCCAGGTGACAGACTGGCCCAATGCGCTCCTATGTTCCAATTCACCTGTCCCCAGCTCGGTGGCACCGGCTTGACCCTTACTTGCTGGCTCGCGACAGGTCTCCGACGGGCAGCAGGAAGTGCGACGTGTCCTTGGTGAGCATACCCGCCAGAGCCGTGTATCCCGCGATGGCGGCCGTGAGCTGGAGGTGTAGGCCGTCAGCACGAAATGTACTGCATAGCCGCAGGTGAGCCACTCACGATACCCATAGCACCACCTGCCTTGTGCGTGGCTGTGCTTCCCGTCAATGCGCCAGCGGCACTGAGTATATGGTCAAACATGTTTTTAGAAGGGCTTGGCCACGTAGCACTCACAGTAGCCAGAAGGTCAGGTCAAGGAAGAAGAAGAGCGAGACAAGGGCGATAGACGATCGAAGACAGGCCAAGAGGAAGATAAAGGTGACAATACCCCAGGTGATGAGGAAGAGGCCGACGGCGTTCTCGAACATGGCAGTGGTAGGGTAGGCATCGGCAATGGCGAGTTGAGGGATATAGAGGGCTATTGTGTTTCCAGTCAGCCATAAGTCGGAGCTCGAGTAGCTGTTTTGACAAGACTCACAGCCAAAGGCAAACCAGAAACCACCGTAAGAAGCGAAAGCAGTAGCCTGGCGGTGAGTATAACGTCAGTAGTGTACGATCAATCGGTCGCCTGCCAGCGTAGCGATCGCGCCACTCACGCCGAAGGTGTTTCCGCAGGCCCACTCCTCAATACCGACGATGACCTGAGCGAGACCGCCCCAACCAAGAGCCATACCGAGGATGACATTGGGGACAGCTACGCCTCGAGTGGAGATGTTGAACAGGGACAAGAGGAAGGTGGTACCACCGAATCTGTATCGATCTCGTCAGCCACGGACCAATCGTGCACCGACTTGGATCACCAGCCACACTCACGAGATGAGACCGAGCGGGGCGGGGTTACCAAACTTTCGGTGATAGACGGGGAAGGCGGGCTGACTGGCGTCCACGGGGTGACCGCCGGGAGTGATGAACCTCGACATGGGTCCACCCGATCCAGAGTATCCGTTACCGTTGGCATTACCGTTGTTGTAGCTGTGATCGGTACCGACGGAAGACTCGTCGTGGGCGGCTGCGCCGTGGGCGGGTGCATACTTGGTCTCGGCCATTGTAGTGATGTGTTGAGCGGGATCAGAGAAAGTAGGATAGACGTTGAGGTTTTCGCTGTGTCAGTGAGCGATTGCAAAGTGGTCCAGGGGAGAAGGGGGCTAAAGGGAAAGAGGAATCTCTGACGGTATTTATGCGTCGTCGCGATGATGACTGGGCTCGTCCCACGATCCCACACGAACCGAACACGCCTGGTCATGATGGCCGACCGAAACGTTAGCTTTAGCGCTTGACACGATCCGGCCACTGAGAATAACCGATTCCTGTGATCTGAAGCACGATGTTATTACCCCACAATCCCCAACGAGATTACCGATCAACCGTCAGACGGTACACCCACACGGGGGGGCAGGGGAACACACCCACACCGCACCCTCGCAGCTGACCTTTCAGTCGTGTAGTGACCGGGAATTACGGCTAGCGATCAAAAGTCAATAGTAGCGTTTCTGGCAGGAGAAAAAAAAAGTGTGGTTGAAACGATGACGCGCGGGGTAAAAGACAGGGGCCAGAGGGGGGCTTAGCTATTCTGAGCCTAGGTCACGGTAGCCTTCGAGGGAGAGGATCTGCTTCAGGCTCGAGCCGGGTGTGAGCCCCACGGCCCCGCTTCAGCCCCTGTGTGGTCGAGTGGCGTTCCCGAGGTATGGTCTGACACCGGTTAATGCGCGACCAGGGAATAGCCATGACTCGGTGGAATTGATTGAATCGCCCGGTTAAATCACCCCTGAACCTGCCGAGCCTAAAGGGGGGGACACCTCCACATGCGTATGCCCTTGGTCATGGTCCATTCGCTCTTACTCTCCTCGTCAGCCTTTGGTCTGCGTGCGATCCATTCTCACCAAGTACAGGGTGTATGCGTAGGGAATACTCGGTCACCTCGCTAAACGGAGACACTGTTCCAAGCCTTTGTGGCTCGAGCCTGTATGGAAAGGGGACACCCGGGTAGCGAACAAGCCACGGACAAACCGTGCAGAGTTTCAGGCAAGTCCGTGTCTGCGGTCTGGAGTCTGGGGTAAAGCAGGGCCCCGTGATCACGTCTCGACCAGCTGGATCGGAAGTCTATAGTAGCCGGTCCGACGCGTCAGTCCCATTCTCTCAGAGGTCGACACCGATTCAATCGCCTTGCTCGTGGGTTCGCTACACCCGACGCGCAGCTCTGTCCTCAATGCGTCCGAGGTTGCCATGTCCCAACTTTGCGGTGTTTGCGTAAATGAAGCCTGGCAGAGCAGAAAGGATTAGGCATAAATCCAGCCCCACGCAGGTCCGATCTAACCCCCGCTCACCATAACGTCTCCCGCTAGACCACAGATCCCACAGAGTGGAGCTTTGACGTAAAGGAACGGCGATGACCGGCGGCCTTGTTTACGAACGAGGATGCAACCTCCACTCCTGGCGGCCGGTGATATCGCCTCGCTGCGGGTCTCAGCTGATAGGTTGGACTGACCATAGACGTCGCTTACGGTGGACTATAATGCTGATAGAGCGGGTACTGACGTGGCTGCTCGGGGCGTTCTCGACGTTGATCTCGCGCCCGCCCAGCAATGATGCAGCAGAGGCCGGTTGGTCCTCCTACGTACGGAACCTGGCGGTACTGCCTCGCCCCAGTCATACGACGACTGGCAACGGAACCACTCCCCTCTGTCTGTCTCCAGACTTCCACATCGAGGTAGTCATTGCGCATTCGAGCAGGCCAGAGGACACGCCGAGCATACCTGATGACCTCTTACGGGCCATCGCTCGTACTCAGGCGGGGCTACGCAACGGGCGGATGAGGTACCTCTCGGTTCGCGGCGGCTCCGAGTTCTTACAAGAATGCACGACATGCTTGGGCTCACTGGAGGTACGACTGTCCACAGACGAGGGTGCTCCCGTTCTATCGATCCTGGAGCAGGCTCTCATGCCAGTCGAGATCCGCCCGGACGTCGAAAGCTATTCACTGGATATACCGTTGGAAGGACCCGCAGTGATCGCGGCTCACGGTGCGCTGGGCGCTCTCAGAGGCTTGACGACTTTCGAGAACCTGTGGTATTACCTCCCTCCGCGACGAGGCTGTGAGGAACCGGAAGAAGTCCAGAGTGGGTTGATGTTCGCCCCTTTTGCCCCATACTCGATACAAGACAAGCCAGCTTTCGGGTGGAGGGGGCTTCTCTTGGATACCTCGCGGCACTACTTTTCCCTCGAAGCGATCAGGCGGGTGAGCGCGGTCGTCTTGGGGGCCACGAGGCTTGTGACTGATGGTGACCCCGGCAGACCCTTGATACCATGTCGATGGTCAAGCTAAACGTCTTTCAGTGGCATATCACCGATTCCAATTCGTTCCCTGTAGTGCTTGACGGGTTTGGTGAACTAGCCGAACACGGGTCGTATAGCCGTGACGAGGTATACACCGAGACGGATGTACAGGACATAATCACTTACGCAGGAGAGGTAAGTGGAATATATACTCCCCAGCTAGGCCTCGAGACCGTCAATTGATACCCTGTCCGCTCGCAGCGCGGGATCGACGTGATTCTCGAAATCGATACACCAGGACACACAGCTGCCATTGCCGCCTCCCACCCGTCTTTCATCGCCTGTGCGGAGTCGGTTCCTTGGTCAAAGTATGCTCATCAGCCTCCAGCGGGTCAACTACGCTTTGCCGATGAGAAGGTGACGGAATGGACTGCGAGGCTGTTCGAGGCGGCCGGGAACATGGTGAGAGGGAGCTATCTCAGTACTGGGGGAGATGAGATCAACAAGCAGTGCATGGTGAGTGGGGTGTTTCGGCGCTACTGGCCCACGAGCCTTGCTTAGAAACAATGCTACCGTTGGGCGCCAACACACACGTCGTCAGGAGTACTGATAGATAGTATTTCGCAGATGGAAGATGCAGCTACTCAGCGATCGCTTAAGGCCAGCGGTTGGTCCCTCGATCAAGCGCTCGCACACCACACAAACGCGACACACTCGGCTCTGCGTACACAAGGCAAGACACCGATCGTGTGGCAGGAGATGGTACGGTCTTTACTGCGACTTTCCAGTCGATCGCTCACGCACTGGCAGGCTCTCAATCACGGCAATATGTCACTTGGTAATGCTACCGTTGTCCAGGTCTGGGTGGATCACAAAGACGCGAAAAAGGTGTTGGATAAAGGCTACAGAATGGTGCACGCCGCGTCGGACTACTTTTACCTGGTATGTGGCAGTGCGAGCGGGGTGACCTTCGCGGCTGCGGAGTACTTATCTCGCGATCATAGGATTGCGGCCACGGAGGATGGATCGGCCAAGCTGGTGGCGGCAAGAGCTGGTGTGATCCGTACAAGACGTGGTCCAGGATACACTCGTAAGAGGCGTGGGCGGCGGCGGCATCTTTACACAGCGGGCTGATGTTGTAACATCTATCTCCTCAGCTTTGATCCTTATGAGGGTATTGCACAGCACCAGCGGCATCTCGTTCTTGGCGGTGAGCTGATGTACCAAATTTGGAGGTTTGCGCCCAGCTGATCCTCATGAGAACAGGCCAAGTGTCCCTCTGGACCGAGCAGGTAAGTGGACGTCTAGCAGAGGCTTGATCCGCTTCATTGGCGCCGACCCTGACATCTCGAACCGCACCACAGACCGACGAGACCAACCTCGACTCGATGCTCTGGCCACGGGCCGCGGCTTTGGCCGACCTCTTATGGTCCGGTCGACAGACCGATCGACGTCCCGCAGATATACGCGCCGTGCTAGGGCGGATGCAAGATGTACGATACAGGATGGTAGACAGAGATGTGAGAGCCGTGCCGCTCCAGCCGCACTGGTGTGCTCTCAGGCCGGGTACGTGAGACCAGCCTACACGAGATCGACCGATCGCTCATCAGCCTGTTACTGTAGATACTTGCGTCGAAGGAGCCTGATTCGTCGCGTCGTATGGATCGTACACTGCTTTACATGGGTATTCCCTGATAACAGACGAGCTACAAAGATACACGGGCCGAGCCCAAGATGACGTGTACGCCGACACTGGTGCAATATCTCTGTCCCTCGCAACTTCTATCTCTGAAGAGCCCTTCTGATGATTTCCTTACTATCCTCCTTCTCATCCAGAACCCGCCTGAGGGTGTAATGCTGCATGACCAGCCGTTCTTCCTCGGTCGGCTGCCGCATGTCCACCATCTGATCGACCGGTGAAACCAGCGAGGTGTTTGTCGTGGCCCCCGTCGTGTTCGGATCAAAGGTAGACGTGGTAGTAGCGGTCGAAGGGTCGTAGGTGCTCGTGGCGGACTCCGTTGTGGTCATCGTATCGTGTCCCTGTGTGCTGCTGCTGGCGTGTATGGGTGGCACAGGTAGAGGCCGACGTGTACTGGCCGTGGGAGAAGTCGACACCGCCCCGCCCAATGAGGGGACGGGCGGGGCAGTACCCTGCGATGTGGCGCCGACCCCGACCCCGGTTGTAGCACCACGCAGAGCGTAATGAGGCTGATAAGGTGGTGGGGGGATGTATGGCCCATGATCGACCTCTGGCTCAGCAATGATCCGCTCGCTCTCGGCCGTCCGTTGTCGCGTGACCGGTGTCGTACCGGACTCGACCATCAGCGTCCCTTCACCTTGGCTTGGAGCCGTGACCGAACCAAGGCCGACGAGACCACGCTCGAGGTCGCTCGTGGGGGATCTGGGGCTGTCCCCGGGAGCGTACGGGGTGACGGCGCCTGTTCTCTGAGTCGGTGGCCGACCGTCGGATCCTACATCTTCTCCTTCAGACCGCCGTTCATGTCGATAGTGTCGATAATGATGTTCCCTCGTGTCGCGGCGCATGATCTCGCCTGTTGAGACCTTCCACAGATCCCTCGCGCTCTCTTCGGATTTATCCAGTGATACCCTCGTGACAACGCGAACCAACCACCAGATCCAAAGTCCCATCGCGGCGGCGTGCAGGGATGACAGGGCGATAACCGCCGACATGGTGTCGCAGTACTGGGTGACGGCTAGCCGGTCGTTGAACGAGTACTGTGATGCCTGCAGGCCGGATTGATACAATGCTCGATTGCAGTAACCCGGACCGCCCGAAATGCCAGCCGAGATCGCCGCGGCTTTGAGGGCGATAGTTCAGCATCAGCGCCGGCTCATACGCTTCGCGTCCGTCGTGCCTGCCCACCGCTCACTCACCGAGCCAGACGATCGCTTGTAGACCAAGGTACACGACCTCCCCTCTGACCCTGTCCCATCTCGTCTTCCTCCCCTTGGCGTTCAGGATCAGCGTGGCCGGGACATAGACCAGCGCCATGATCCCCGACACGCTGTGGATGGCAAGCAAGGGGATGTTGGTGGCTAGGAACAGAGTGAGTAGCAGCAGGACGAAGATGAACAAGAGGTGGACGACCTGTCAAATCGAGTGATAACAGTCCCAAATCAGCCTTATCTCGAGATGCGGGACCCGCGCCAACACCGCATCGCACTCACCAGCGCGGTCGTCCGTACTTTGGTGGATCGAGTGGCCATGTCGCACCTGCCGCTGCGCAGTGCAATGCACGCTCAAGCTTGCGGAACAGTCGACTACCGCTTGGTACGCCGTTCCATCCAGCTGCTAGCCATGTACCTTGCCAAGGTCGGCGCTGCGAAAGCGGTTTCGGGAAGGTCTCGCCTTTTTCAACTGGAGGTATGGCTTGCGGGTGTAGCAAAGACAACTGATAAGCTCGCAGAACGACTATTTGTTTATGGGCGATCCTTGCAACAATGTGGATAGAGCTACAGTACCGACACATAGCCAAGACACCAGCTGCGGCAATCACCCGCCCACCCCCGTTCGCGCCAAGCCAAATCTCACCCACGCACCACGCAGGGTTTTCGATCGTGACTCATTCCGTGGCATCATTACGAGAGGGCACTGGAGACAACACACCCCGCATGCGTGATTGCCTTCCGAGCTGATTCTCTACAGGCATAAGTGCTCAGGCATACATGCATGTGAACCCGTGGATCCACGCTACAGCACTCCCTCTAGGCGTCGCAGACATTCGTACCTCCCCCTCAGCTCCTCGTCATCTCGAAGAGTTCTGACCATCACGTCCAGCATCTCCCTCTGCGCCGGACTCAATCCGTTCATCCGTCTCTTCTGCTTGACACTCCCCTCGGCTCCCGTCACGGGTCGGCTCAGTCCATCTTCCAGCTCGTCGACCAACCCTCCCACCAGGTCAGATACCGCTTGTAGTCGACCCGCGGTCGCTGATTCATGCACCAGCAAGAGCGTGCGCTTGATCAACCACGATAACGACTCCCCTTGGACGGGGGTTGCTTGCACCCCAAACAGCCCTGGCAGCCAGAATCTGATGACGGCCCAAATGAGTGGTTCGACCGCTCTTCCAGGGGACAGCGCGAGGAGAAGGGGCACAAACCCGCCCAGCATGTCATTTGATAAGGTCGACGGCGAGGTCACCTCGGTCATGATCACCGATGCCACGCCGACCGCACCGTACAGTGAGACGGATTGATCGACAGCGTCAAGCAGCGCTCCTTGCCAGCCAGGGAGAGCCAGCTCGAGCTGTCGCGCGGGTTGTAGCGCGGCTCGAAGGGGCGTGATAGTCGACGGCGGGGGATTGAACAGCCCGGACGCCTCCAGCTTGGTGCGAACTCCGTCGACGTCGAACCCCGAGCTCTGCACGACTGGGCCAAGACCACTGTTTGGACTGAGCACGTCATACAGCGCGGAAACGTTGACGCGAAGCAGCGCTTCCGGGCATGTATGCCCAAGGATCAAATCCTGCAAGACGACCAGGTGAAGAGCTGACAACAACCTAGCAGCTTTGAGTTAGCACAACCTCGTCTGTCTCAAAGTGCACGAACTCACCCTTGCCGCCGGATCTCCTGACACAGCCAGCCTACCACACCGCCCAGGCACCAGCTCAAGAGCGGCTGTGAAAAGTATGACAAGCCGCTATGCAGAGTGTCCAGGTCGATCTGCCCGGCCGCCGTCGCAGCGATAGCCTGTAGGATCAGCGTTGGTGATAGCTTGTATAGCGATTGAGGTGGCGTGGCCAGGAGGATCTGATCCTCGATACCATCAGAGCCGAACTATGTCGAGTGTGAGCACTATCTCTGACTGTGCTTGCACGATTCAACGTACTATAGCCTTGACCCAGCCGTTCATACAGTCCTTCTCGCTTGGCTCGAGATGCGGGAAGGCCACTGCACGGCGGGCTTCTTTGAGCAGGCGAGGCATGGGTAACTGTGCGGATTGTCATCTTTAGACTGCTTCTCGATGTGGATATGATGCTCCTCTGGCTTACTTTGAAGTGTGCCACCATGGCTTCGACCAGCATCACACCTTCGCCGAACCTAGTCAGGCTACCTTGCGGATCATCGTTCCTCGCGCTTTCGTCCACGGGCGCTTCGATGAGATGCTTGACCAGCGTTTCCAATAACGAGCCCGGGCTGATGTAGCCTGTCAAGGCGGTCAAGAGGGCCGGCTGAGACGCGATGTAATTGAATAGATTCTCAGGCGGAGCGATCAGGGGACATGCCTTGACGATACGCATCAACTCGTCGGCGAAGGACGTGGCTGCACCGTTGGCGTATTGTATCAAGTGGACCAGAGGTGGCAAGTGCTGGTGTGACTCGGCCGCCAAGCGGTTCTAGCAGTATTCTGTCAATACACCGCACACGCGTCCGATCAGTGGCAATCTCACCAGTAACGATTCCCCTGAGCCAGACGCAGTGATCTGAATCCCAGGCATGGCTGCCGCAACCTCCTCAGCAGACGTGATTCCAAGGCCTATCAAGCGCGATGCCAGGGTGTCCTGTAAGGATGATATGTGCCTAGAAACGACGACTCAGCTATTGGCCAGACTTGAGACTCGCCTCCGACCCACCATCCTTCGAGCGGTGTAAAACTACTCGACTCGTCCTCGGATTCCGATTTTTGGACCAGCGTGGTATACCGCTGACTAATCGATTCGGAGTATACTTGCATCTGAGGCAGCAAGCCGTGCAGAATAGCGGGAACGCTGGAAGCCGCTTCGGTCTGACCCAGTCACGGTCCGGTTAGCTGAAGGCTCGGCACATCTTCCGCCATAGCATTCAGCTGAACTCACGGGATATGGAAAATGCGGATCCGGGTGGTCCTTCCACCACCTGATCAAGCCACACACACCCTCGAGCATAAAGTTCCAAGTCTCGCCGGCGTTGATATCCTCCACTGGGTGGTCAAGGAGACCCTGCACCGTGACGTCCACGAGCATATTCAGGAACACTGCCGGGTCGTCATTCAGGCGCGGACCGATCTTGAGCACGTCTAGCAGACTTTGCGGCGGTCGAGGATTTGCTAGATCGACTTCTCTCTCCATCCATCTGTCTGACCTCCTTGCGTGCTCGAATAGGAAGACCAGAGCGGGACGTAGAGGCAGACTCTGTGCCGTCCCGTTCGACACCATGCTCGCTTCGCCCATGGCGATGTCCCCTTGGCCCTGTTGGACATCATGCGATGTCAGATCGGCCATGAGACCGCTCAGGGTGGATCTCAGCGGAGCGCTGATATCTTCTGGCAGGGAAGGGAGCAGCTGACCAGCTTCGAGACCGACGTCGAGGGAAGGAGCCGGGAAGGGAGCGAGTACCGCTACCGCCTTGGCGATCAGCGTCGACAGAGCGGAAGGTGGAGTGGTACTGCATAACCTTAACAGGGGCAGGAGTAGCGCCAGTGTAGATGTATGTCGTCCGGGCGAGTTGAATGCCGAAGCGGAGGTCCCGACGTCGGGCACGTCTGTAACAATGGAAGGGTGAACCAAGGCGGCAGGGAGTGGACCATCGTCAATGCCTCTTGGGCAAGATAGGAGGATAGTCGAGATGGATAGGATGGTGTCGATAGACGGCAGGTCATGGTCGGAGAGGTAGAACAGCCAGTGTATGAAAAAGGTCTTTGGGGGAAGGAGAGGCGTTGTGAGTAGCTCCGTCAGATACCCAAGAAGTAGCGATGGTGGTGAGGGCAACAGCAGTGGGAGCAGGGCGGCTAGGGATGAAGCGTCAGCAGCACATCACTCGACCATGCAGACTGGATCTTGACATACCGGACAGTTCCTTTGCTACCTGCTCGTGAGCCGCGTCGCCGCGGCGAGACTCGACAAGTCGTACATACTAGCCAAGGGACATCAGCAGAAGTAGAAGCGACCCGACCCGACCCACCTTTTTCGGTGTGACCGCTCGTGAATATGCTTTGCCAAGCAGCTCGTTCATTCCCAGCTCAATTCGACTCATTGTGCCGGCTCTACCGAGGTGGTCAATCGACCAGGCGTCGATCTGTACTAGAGAGTACTATATGCACCCTTGCAACTACTCGACTATCGCCTGATCAGTTACCCCGGACTGTCATCTTCGAAGGTAAACACTTGTTCGGCGATCACCGCCAGCCACCAAAGCATGACGGAACGCTCGTCACCTTCACCACGTCAAAGCCATTCTACACTTGATCCCCTACTGGTCTTCAACGTCAAGACTTGTACAATGGCCACGACGACTAGCAACCCCAAGGACAGGACGTTACTGGCCGTGATAGGTGACGAGGTGAGTTGAGCCGCTTTCAGCGGGATGAGGAAGTCCCGGGGAACTGTATCAGCGCAGCTAATCCCTTGTCCCTGCTCAGGACTCGGTGACGGGCTTGCTCTTGGCTGGTATCGGAGATGTCGACAAGAACCAGAAGAAGAACTTTCTGATCGTGGATGGAAGTGAGTGACTGCTTGAGCCGCCTCTAGCCAGATCCCACCAAGCCTCCTCATACTGACAACCACTGCCCGTGCAGAAACCCAAACGAGCGTGATCGAAGCGGCTTTCCAGGACTTTACCGAGAGAAAGGACGTGGCTATCTTACTGATCAACCAGCACGTGAGTGTCTCTTCACAGAATCTATCACGACTAGATCATACGACTAGCGACTGACCCCCTTTTCGTGGTGCAGGTCGCCGAGCGTATAAGACCGACGGTGGACCGGTATCAAGCTGCTTTCCCTGCTCTGCTCGAGATCCCCAGCAAAGAGCATCCATATGGTGAGCTGACAGAGTGTACGCCTTGGAATATTGGCTGATCCCCCTTCGTCAGATCCCGCAAAGGACTCTGTCCTGAAACGCGTGCAGAAGCTTCGTGGTGACTAATAGTGTGACCGTACACGCGCGCTTGCAAGGTGTGATTCACGGATCACATCGTCTCCTGTAGATTGTATGACTGCTATGGATGTGTATCAGCTCACGAGTGCAGACGTGCAGAGCTGTACGGCTGCGCAGTCACATGTCCGTATGCTGGATCCAGCGCTCGCCTGGGTAGCTGTAGCAGCCTCATGTAATGTACAACATGATTAGCATCGCTATGAGTCTACTGCTGTAAGATGACTACTGTCTGTTCGTAGACAAGCCTCTCTTGTCCCCCGGCCCTCCTCAAGCGATCACGCCTCAAGCTGAGCGACCTCTTCTCTCAGCTGATCCTCCTTCCGCCTGAGTCCCCTGACCTCTCCTTCCATGGCCTTGCAAGCCATCTCCAGCTGCACCGTGGACCCAACCAGATCCTGCCAACGCCCTTCCAGCTTGCCCAAGTGCTGTCCCGTCTCCTCCTGATACACCCTTCTCGTCCTGTTCACCTCTGTCACCTGTTCCTTCAAGCCGGTGAGAGTACCTTGCAGTTCGGTCAACTGCGAGTTGAGCTGAAAGTTCCTGACCAGCCATGCGTTGGGCCCATACGATGCCAAGACTGAAGCGTTCTCGAGCCTAAAAGGGGGGTGTCAGAACGATTCTGGACCAACACACCCAGTACGAGCTCTCGGTCCGAGACCGCTCGGCATGATTCAAGCCGATACCCACCTCAGTGCCATATGTCCCTCGCCTATTCTGCTGCGCTTCTCCGCCTCTTCCAGCTCCTCCCGGCTGGCACCCTCTGCGACAGTCGGTATCCCATACTTGCTCGTATCGATCCCTCGGATGGGATTTGAGGGGTACCCGTTGAGCAGCTCGGACAAGTCGGACGAGCGCTGATGAACAGAAAGCATCGCGTCAGTACGACCTTGCCCTTGGACCTCGAGCTCAGGACTCACCGGGAACACATCCACGCTCTTCGGTAAACGCTCGTCATCATCGTTGATCTGAGGAGTCTTCCTGAGCTCGGCGTCTATCAGCGCCTGAGCGGCCGACTTGAGGGCAGGGTCATCCGCCTGCTTGTCGTAGTATGGCAGGGAGTCGATGTAGGACGCGGACGACATGGTGAGGGGTGGTCGTACGATGCTGTGACTGTCAGTGGTAAGAGATATACTCGTACTCGATATATCGCAATGCTACTGAAGCAAGCGACTGAGAGGGGAGAGCGGGATCAAAATGACCACGCTGTGCGGAGCAGGCCGCCCTCGGCGATAAACGGTGATATACAATGAGAACGGGAGTGTGGCACTTGGACCCCCACGGTGATCCCCCCTTCCCTCCACCTTTGGGAGACAGCTCAGTGGCTCTGTATTGTCGAGCTTGAGACTCGTTCAACGTCGCTTGATTGACTCAAGTGCGACTGCCTGCGATTTCTTGACCGGGGAGTGACCCTGCAAGAGCGCCCCGATTCAGCTGATACCCCCCGCCCATTATGGAACCGATCATGGGGGAGGACAAGAGGAGGGTGTGTTACTTCTTCGACTCGGACATTGGCAACTATCACTATGGACCCGGTCACCCGATGAAGCCCACTCGGATCAGGATGTGTCACTCGCTCGTCATGAACTACGGCCTCTACAAGAAGATGGAGATTTTCCGGGCCAAGCCGGCCACCAAACGAGAGATGTCGCAGTTCCACACGGACGAATACGTCGATTTCCTTCACCGGATCAACCCCGATAACGCGCAGCAGTTTGCCAAGGAGCAGGTCAAGTACAACGTCGGGGACGACTGTCCCATATTCGATGGCCTGTTCGAGTACTGCTCCATCTCGGCGGGCGGATCGATGGAAGGCGCGGCGAGACTGTCAAGGGACAAGTGCGATATCGCCGTCAACTGGGCCGGAGGGTTACACCACGCCAAGAAGGCCGAGGCGAGCGGGTTCTGCTACGTCAACGATATCGTCCTGGGCATCCTCGAGCTGCTCCGATATCACTCTCGGGTGCTCTACATTGACATTGACGTACATCACGGTGACGGAGTGGAAGAGGCCTTCTACACGACCGACCGGGTCATGACCTGTTCGTTCCACAAGTATGGAGAGTTCTTCCCTGGGACGGGAGAAGTGAGGGACAATGGTATCGGCAAGGGAAAGGGATACGCGGTCAACGTCCCCCTGAGGGACGGTATCGGAGACGAGGCATACAAGAGCATCTTCCAGCCTGTACGTGTCCCCCTTAGCAGCACCCTTTCCACCAGCTGACATCTACCCCACACAGGTCATCAAGCGGGTGATCGACTGGTATCAGCCCGGTGCTATTGTCCTGCAATGCGGTTCGGACTCTCTCTCGGGCGACCGACTCGGATCGTTCAATCTGTCGATGAAGGGTCATGCCGCCTGTGTGCAGTTTGTCAAGTCATTCAACTTGCCCTTGCTTCTCCTGGGTGGAGGTGGATATACCGTCAAGTCTGTCTCCAGGACGTGGGCCTACGAGACTGGTCTGGCGGCTGGCGTCGAGCTGCAACGGGGTGAGTTGATGCGCTGGTCGTTTGCGTACAGTCCGACTGATCCCCTGGCCTCCAGACATCCCCAATAATGAATACTGGGAGTACTACGGACCGGACTATGAGCTGGATGTGCGCGCGAGCAATATGACCGATCACAACACGCCAGAGTACTTGCAAAAGGTCAAGGAGGCGGTATTTGAGGTATTGAGAGATAAGAACGCGGCGCCCAGTGTGCCATTACAGGGTGAGTCTATTATCCGTCCGTCGTCGGGCACCGAGGCTGACCAAGCGCCGATGCAGAGGTACCCAAACTCCGGCACGATGACGAGGATGAGAACGAGCTCGAGGATGAGGAAGACAAGGACGTGCGGCGTCCCACGCGTCTGTGGGACAAGGAGAAGCAGCACGAGGCGTCGTTGAGTGATTCGGAAGACGAAGGGACGGGCGGTAGGAGACATCGACAGAGTCACAAGAGCGGGTCACCGAACGGGACGTCGAGCAAGAAGAGACGGTCCCGATCGCCCGTCTTTACGACGACGACGCAACCGCCGGCCGGCGGTGCCGGTGTTGGCAGTGGCGCAAGCGCTTCCGCCAGCGGGAACGGCCGGAGCGATGGCATCAATATCCAGAGCTGGGCATCGGGCGTCACGTCCTCTGCACCGGTATCGGAGGATGTGGAGATGGGCGACGCCGAGGTGGTCGGTTCTGTCGCTGGCACAGTACCGGTCGTGGAGTCGGGCGAGAGGACAGGGGCCGCGGCTATACCTAGCGCGCCGAGTGGTACGGCTCCTGGTGCTGCGGCCGGGGACGATGTGGCCAAGGGTAGTTAGTGCAGATGTATAAGTATTGCTTTAACGGCATGGAGTGGGCAGATGGTGCAAACAGGGGTATGAGACTGGTCGCAGGAGACCCGGACTCATCACGGGACACTCTCCACCTTTGGACTTCTATCACTCTGCATCATCATGTACATTTCGTCGTGAAATCATCTAGACCCATATCTATCCTAGTGCTTGACAGTGTATCCGGCCTTCTCCTTGAGAACCTTGACTGAAAGATCCCAGAACTTCTGGGCGAGCTCGGGGTCCTGACCCTGACTGCTCTCCGTTCCGACCTTTCCATCCGCCTCGGTCAGGTAAGCACCCTGGACCTCCTCCCTCCTCTTGGCCGCGGCGGGAGCGGTGGCGGCCCAGAGGGCCGACTCGGCGCCCTGCTCCCTGGACATGAAGCCGAGTTTGGCGGCGCCTTCGAGGACCTTGCCGACGATCCCGTAGGCCTCGGTCGTGCCCGACTCCTGCTCGGTGGCGACGGCACCGGGGTGGACGGCGATGGCGAGGATGGGAGTGGTGGAGGTGATGGCGGGGAGGTGAGCCTTGGCGAGCTGGCGGATGAAGAGGATGCTGGGGTTGTGAAAGGTCAGCTATGGTATGCGACCTCGTGTGTGAGTCTGTGTGAGGACCCACTTGAGCAGCTTGGACCTTCCGTAGAGCATGAGGGGGTCCTTCTCGTGGCTGAACTCTTCCAGGCTCTCACACTTGACGTCGGTGGGGCTGGCTCGGTGCAGCTCGCTCGATTCGGCCACGATCCTCGTGCTGAACTTTTCAACCTCATCCCCGTTCTGCTTCTCCCCGGCGGTCTTCTTCATCAGGTCGAGCAGGATGTCGGTCAAGACGAACCCGGCCAGGTTGTTGACGCCGAAATGGTTTCCGATCCCGTCGTTGGTGAGTCCGAAAGGCGCCACTCCGATACCGGCGTTGAGGTGCAGGATGTCGAGCCGGGGCAGGTCGTTGGCGAGCTGGTCGCCGGTCTTGATGACCTGGGAGAGGGTGCCCAGGTCGATCTGGTGGAACTTGATCAGGTCCTTGGCGGCCGGGGTGTGCTCCGAGATGTTCTTGATGGCCGTGTCGGCGTGCTCCTGGGTGGCAGAGAGGATGTGTACCTCGGCGCCGTGCTGGACCAAGGCGGAGACGGTGGCCTCACCGATACCCCTGGAACCGCCGGTGACGACGGCGACCTTGCCGGTCAGGTCGGGCATCTCCTCGACCTTGTATCGGTTGGAGAACAGTCCGGCGGGGGCGACCATCTTGACGGTTGAGCTGGAGAAGTTTCGAACGAGGGTGGAGCAGGTGGTGTGGGACTGGGTCAGAATGGACGATCGGCAAAGCGAAGCGGACAGAGGCTTGAGCAGAGGTGTACCTGCGCAAAGAACAGTCGGTCGGATAAGTACAGACATGGAACGTTTCGCTGGAGTGAAACGCAGTAGGTTTGGAAGGTAGGCGGGGTAGGTCACGGTCAATGTCGATCCCTGTCCATGTATATACCACTGCTAAGATCGATACTGGGCAGAGCTGCCCATGCTCAGTATGCCATGATCGATGATGCGGTTACCCCGCACCGGAGTGTGGAGACTGTGACGCGCTCTTTCAGGGAGTGCTTCCAGACGTCGCGATCGCCACGTCCTGTTTCTGTTGAACCTCATGGTGGTGTCCTCAGCGGGTAGCATGGTAAGATGATGGATAGGCTTGGACATCAACATGCATCGAGGCTGAAGGCGTGATCCATTTGACCGCGCCCATCCCATCTGCCGGTACTCTTCTGCTTCCACCCTTGCCTTGTCTCGGCTCAGTATGCCACATGCGGTCCGCACATAGCAGCAGCGGCCTTGCGGAGTCCTGCAGGTCCCTTATGTGTATACCTTGCTCTGTCCCCTCTCGCACAGGCAATGTCCAGCGATGGAGGTGCCAACAGCTTTGCTGCACGCTCGCCCTCAACCTTTGTGAGCGGCCGTGTAGGGGCTCAACCGGTATCCAGGCACGTCCGAAATGCCGTCCGCTCGCTCGCCTTGGCGCTCATGTGGAGTGGAGCAGAAAGTCTGACAGCACCGCATCGAGATCCTTTTGCGGCTAACGCGCGCTAGGCTGATCAAGTGACCCCGGATGCAGTGCGACCAGAGACACGGGCTGGCGTCATGTTGGGTCGCCCTTGCCGTCCTCTGCTACGATACCGAAATCAAAGCCGAACATGTTAGGCGCCGGACTTGTCCTCGTGGGCGACTTCCTTTGGCTCTTGGCGTTCGGAGCTAGCAACACAGCTTTCTTCGGCGTCGCTGATAGTTGACGGGTGATAAGGCGTATATAACCATGCATGAGCAAGGTCTTTAAGCTTCTCTCCTATTGACAACACCTCACCAAGACCCCACTGCTCATCATGCCGTCGAGAGTATACAACCACACGCTCGCTGGTCGAGTCCGCTACTCCCTCTTTGTGAGTGGCTCGCTGCCTCGAAACTCTATAAACGACCGGCCCACTCCCTCGTCCCAGCTGACCCCCTGCTCCTGCATACCAGGCATTCACATTCTTCCTGTGGCTCATATCGTTCTTCATCGACCTGTTCGTCGCAGGTGGCGGGATCGCCTATATCAACCTATGGATCATTGTCTTCTCCGGCGGTCTCATGTTGCTCTATGCGCCCGCCGCTCTCCTTTTGACCCGCAAAGACAGCTCCAGCGGGTTCCAACAGGCCGGAATGGAGGTCGCCTACACCGTCATGCAGGGCATCACCTGGCTGGGTGAGTCGCTCGCGTCACCCCTTCCAGCCTAGCCTGTACTGATTCTGAACTCCAGTCATCTTCTTTTGGACCGCCTTCGACGTCGCCCTGCCACTATGCAGCAACACCGACTCTGGCTTTTACACGAAAAAGGCCAACTGTCGGGCGACCCAGATCGGCCTGCTGGTGGTCTACATCATCACCCTCCTGACTTACATCGGCTGGACCGCGTGGGTCATCAGGGCCGTTTACAGAGTCAAGAGCATGTCCAAGAACAAGGCGTACAAGATCCCCACACACAGGCTCCTGGCCGGTCACCATGGCGCTCATAGCCGATTGAATGGTGGCAGCCGTGCGACCGGGGTGGACCTGGAAGACGGACAGGCGGGGCTATTCAACGAGCGAAGGTAAAGAGACCTCAGCGACAGCGCCTTTGTAACCTGAGATGTCAAAGTCAAGTATAATATACGCCTTATAATGCAGCACATAGTCCATGCCCGACTTGCAGTCACGGCCAGCTTGGCAGATCTGTCCAGTTCCGACCCTCATGATACCGACCATAACACGCCCTACGAGGATAGACCCTGCATGATAAAGAATGGTCGCATGACAATCGGTAGTGAACAGGAGCGAAGGCTTGTATGCGTACGTGAAAAGTCATGAGAGGTAAAGGAACCATGGTTTTTTAGGTCGCGTATCTGCGTGATCGAGGTCAGCTGGCGCACAAAGTCTGTAGCGGTCACTAGGCGACACCCACTTCCTCGTCCATTCCCTAGCTGTAGCCTCATATCGAGGTCGGTCGGTCTTGTAGGTCTAGAAGAGGATGGGTCAGTACCAGCGCTCAGCGCTCTACTGGCGACCCAGGTCGAACTCACGTTGGCAATCTCGGGTACCAAAGGGTCATCCGGGTTGGGGTCGGTCAGCATTGAGCAGATCGACAGGAGTACTGGACAGCCCGTCAGCGATATCATTCCTCCACATAGTAAGAGCGGACCTACCCTTGGAGATGGTCAGGGCGGGGGACCACTGGTCTCGCAAGATATCCAAACAGATGGAACCGTTGGCATTGATATTGGGGTGGTAGATCTTGGTGGTGAACTGGACCTTAGGGGGCTTGAAGGGGTAGTCTATGCGAGGTATTAGTCAGGTGGGGGAGGGTCAATCAGGCAGACCGAGCGTACCGGTGGGGAAGGTGAGGGAGCTGGAATGTGGACGCGTCAGTCAGGTCCTTGCGATCATAACGACCCATAGTATACTCACAGGAAGAAGACACCGCCAGCGTAGGGTGAGTCAGCCTGAGCGTGAAAACAGCATTTGTCAGCTCGGACGTCTGCATACGAACAAAACAAGCCTCATCGCCGTCTTCACTCACAGGACCCATGATGGTGGCCTGCCATTGGAACAGGTTGTCGTTGATGGGACCGGCCGAGCAGGACGATGGTGGGTCTCGTCCGAGGTCGATCAATTCCTGTGACCAAGAAATGCCAAGCGTATCGCGTGAGCGACTGTACGTTTGCTTGATCCTCTGACGAGGCGTCGTCGACGCTTCAGATTGGCCAACGTACCTTGTTAATTCGCTTGAGAGCCATGATGCTGTTCTTCTAACGTCTGTTGGTGATGCAGATGGATTGTAGGTGAATGACAGGTCGAGGCAGGAAGGAGAGGTGGCAAGGAGATTGGTAACAGATCAGCGACCGCTTTCCGGATGACCGGTGTGAATGTCAAGGTGCACCACGTAGAGCAGGCGCCGACTCACAAAAGGTGACGGTAAAGACAGATAGGATCAGTCAGCAAGAAATGACGATGGAATGTCAAGAAGGGGAGAAAGAAGCCTCGGTCGGTGACGGTGAGGAGCGAGTGTGAACGACGAGGACAAGGCGCCGATGCAGAGAGAGAGAGACTAGGAGGAGGGGCGCTAAAGTGAACGTGGCGTTTAAGGATTATCGGGTAAAGAGGGGGGGAAGGCGGGGACCGGAGTTTCGGCGAAATAGGGAGAGGTGGCACCTGAGAGATTCTGCTCAAAAGGCCGTATCAGGACCTATCCTATGCATGGGTGGCATGTGCAGTTTGAACGTCTATACAATAATATTACTAGTGATGTGTGACAATGATGCTGCGAGATCTATCCGATGCCGTCTACAATGATGATTACAACATGATCCAATTCGTTCAGTGAGAACAACCTCTACATGACAAAGTCGCCGTGTGATGGGCTGTGAGGGTTGACATTCACCTGGACGAGATCGGGCCGTCCAGCCATTTGCATCTGACCCTTTATCCCGACTGGTGACAGTCCATCCCATTGGGGCACGGGGATAGTCTGGGCGTTGACCCTCTTGTCGAGCGGCTGGAAGTCTGGTGTGGGCGGGAGAGAGATATCGCCTGATGACGATGACCGCGAGCACGATGTCCTCATTCCCATTCCCATTCCCATTCCCATGGGATCTTGACGTCGACCCGATACGAGTGAAGGCGTCTCGGCGTCCAGCGGTGAGGGAGCGGTAGATCGCTGCGAGAAGTCGATATGGGCAAAGACATCCCGGTCGATCTGAGCTTCCGAGAAGGACGAAGGGTATGATGAGCCGGAGGAACCAGACGAAACATCCGAGTATGGGTGAGGCGCTCGGAATCCAGCCTGCGCCACGCGCTGGGCGTGATGGTTGGCGAAATCGTCCAACGCAGCGTCGTCCACAATGATGGGCTGCACGGCAATCTTGATCGGGACAGGGGCGACCTTGACGGGAGCGGCGACAGCAACAGGCGGTATGGGTCGGACGGCGGCAGCGGCGGCACGAGCGGCCTCGTGAGCGTGCTGGAGCTCTTCATCCGTCATGGTGAAGGTGTCCACCCTCAGGATCTGCTCTCGCAGGATGTGAAGTGGCGTTCGATCCCTCGGTTCGAGGGCAAAGAGGCCCTTGAGGATCCGGTTGGTAGCTCGGGAGATGGGCAGGATGGTTCGCAGGAAGTCGGGGTTGTGCACGTATGCACGGAACGTTTCGTCATTGGGACAGGCCTGTCGCCATGGGTTTCGGCCACAACTCAGGTTGACAAGGATGACGCCCAAAGCCCAGATGTCGTTGGTCTCGGTGGCATAAGAGTCGAGTCGCTCGAACAGACCTCCTTGACATTCTGGTGAGAGGTAGAAGGTGGATCCGCTACAGGGCGCTGATCAGCAAGCGTACGTGACCTAGGCCTAGGACAGCACTTACCATCCGAAATCAGTCGAGTGGCGTTCAGACGTGGCCAGGCCAAAGTCCGCAATGCAGATCCGCTCGCCATCTTGTGAACAGAGGATGTTTTCGGGTTTCAGGTCCCGGTGGAAGATGCCCATCCTGTGGCAGTACTCGATGGCGTCGATGATTTGGAGGAAGACCTGCTTGATGAGCATGTCATTGCCAAGATACTAGAGAGGTTGTCAGTGTTATTCATACAGGCGAGTTGAAACCTAAGCTCAACAGTACTCACTCTTTGTCGCTCGGTAATCATGCCAAACAGGTCACCTTCATCGCAAAAGTCCATGACGACAAACACATGATCCCCTTCCTCAATCACCTTGTGCAGAGTGACAATGTTCGGGTGCTTGGAAGCAAGCTGGTGTAAAGCGATCTCCCGCCGTTGGAAATGACGTTGTCTCGAGTCGAGTCCAGCGCGTAGAAGACATTTGACAGCGAGATAGACCGGTCTGGGCGCGTGCAGATCCACAGCAAGGTACACCACGCCGTAAGCGCCCACGCCGAGGGTAGCGAGGAACTCGAGTCGGCCGTTGTCGATTCGGTGACCGACAAGGTCTCGACCGGAGGTAGCGAAAGTGTTGGAAGGCATCTTGGTGATCGTGGTGTGTAGGACGACAGTGGCTATCACGATTACGAGGCGAACTATTGGTTGGCTTGCTGGCTTGCTGGATGAAGAACAGAGGTCCAGTGTCCGGCAGCTGCGGTTCTTATAGACGGCCTCTCTTCGGCGCGGAAGCTCGGACTGTTCTCCAAGGATCAAGTCCGTAGCCTGCCTTCTCCGTCCGGTAGATATCCGGGATCACCGTGTGTCTTTGTGCTCGCGGTCCAGATCACAATCCAAGATCGTTCGGTACCCCCTTTCGGCTGCGCGAAAGTCTTATCTAATCGCGGTCGTCCGTCTTGGGGTGTATTTCAATCTAGCCCAAAGATGGGCTGTACTGGTTCTTCGAGTCGTGTAGCTACCAGAGCCACTTCGAAGCCGGATGTCGTGCTGCCGTTCGCTCGAACTTGGACGTCAGACGAGAATGACGAGATGCGACGTAGATTGCACAGGCGAAGACGGACGCAGCCTATACGATTTCAGTCGAGGCTTTACACTTCCCGTCCAAGAGCCACGCGTAGCCAGAACGTGCGGTCTCAAAGCCTTGACAGATGTCCAGGTACGTCGAGCGGATCGTTGCTCCAGGGTATGTTTTATCGCCGGAACGCGAGCGAGATCGCTTCAAGACAGCAGTGACGAGGTGGGCTGAGTGGGGTCTTTGACATGCGTCGATATCCTTCTGAAGGGGTATGTTCGAGATCTGCTGGAGTCGTGTGCGTGTTAAGCCGAGACCTGGCTGATGTCGATGGCTTTGATGGGCTGTCTCGACAGCGGAAAGCGTCCGTTCTGGTGCCAGATACTCCTCGACGACCGTGTCTTGCAGAATAGATTTGTCGCTATCTAAGGTGTACCAGGATTATAGGTGTGTATTGTTCAAGTCTTGCAGGAAAGGTCGTTTGTCCAACTAGCCAACTGGGACCGAGGGAATGGTATGCTGGAACGCCGCCTGCTGAGGCGCTCGCAGCATCCTCTCACAGTCGACCAACGACGGCTCGTGGTCGATCGAATGAGGGCCACAGCGATGGACAATAGGTCCTACGCTAAAGTCTCAGGTCTCGTTACTCCCCGCCTGAAGCCCCAGACTGTGATGTGCCCAAGCCCAAAGCTGAAGCCAAGGGTCCAGGGCTTTGAGGCCGCCTGGAATCACCATCCTGCGGACCTAGACTAGCCACTTGCAAGGGTCTCACATCACGATGCTAAAACGGCTTGATTCCTCCGAGTTCGAACGTGAACGCTTAGCTAGATTGTGACGTGAGAGGATGAACGCCCCGTGCCATAGATAAACGTCTCATCTCATCAAGCCGCAATACGTTAGCGCAAGTTAAGGGTTCGGTGGCGTTTCGTCGAGGTCGAACAAGCAGGAATCTAAGGATCCAGCAGGCAGGGCGAGAGGTGGTCAACGCCTTGGCGCCGCGGATCTTTCTTTCCCTTCGCCTTTCGAGGCCGTCTAGCCCCTGGCTCGATCTTGACATCTCCCACTGCACGCAGAGTGAAGGTATCTTTGAGCAGACCTGGTAAGATGCATCTAGGCTTCACCCTTCCAGCGTCGGAGACAAAGTCATCCTCGACCAGGACCGACGCTGAAGGCACCCATCTGCGGGCGAAGGGAAACCAATTAAATGGAAAAAAGAAACTCTAATTCCCGCTGGGGTCTCCCTAAGACTAGCTGAGGGCATCTTGCGGTACAGCGGCGGTGTGGTAAGGGACGACTAACCCTTTCGGTGGAACAGCGAGCACAGGACGGGATTTGGCGCTCACACCACCGTTCAGTTAACCTTCTTTGGTTCCAGTTTCCCTGATAACGTAGGTGGCGCTTCGTCACAATTAGTGCTCCTTCACCGCTCCGCACCACCAGTACGCCCAATGCATGCACCGCAGGCTTGTGCCGATGACAGTCTAAAACACGATGTGGAGAGTCTATTGTTTGCGGGGGAGCTAAGATCTTTGTGATGTTTCGACTATGGCGAGCACATCATGACGCCCGTATTGGCGCCACCAGACTAGCGACCTTGGCCATCTCCAAGGCCGTCCCAAGTCCCATCAGGTGGCGTTTCCTACCGCTTGTTCGGACTTGTCTGACTCCGACAAGGGGGGCCTTTCCCGCCCCGACGGCCAAAGCTGACGGGCTCGAGGCATGGCTAAGCGTTTCTCGGCACTTGAAAGAAGCGCCTCCTCTGGCGTCGACGGTCTCGATCTAGCTGAACGCGTGTGGACCCCTCATCGACGCCTCTGGGTTATGCTTTTATCTGTATCACCGAGCAAAACATGCAGGCTGAAACAAGCCTCGTCGTCCATTCCCGCTTGGCATGATCGTTCCACATCGGGACAATGCCAGCATGATGGGAATCATCATCAATGGCGCCTCAAACCCGAGGACGCCTCCGCCGCATCTCATGTTGTCTAGCCGCAACAGATGTAGCGCTAGAAGCAAAGATCGATGGAATCGCGCATGCTGCTGATCGCCTGGCGGTAGGCTGACGTAGCGGGCGCAGAGGAGGTCCCTATGTGGTGAGTCACCAATTGATGTATTGGCTTGCTATTGCGCGCATGGCAGACTCCACGAGGTATGAGTCGGGACATGCATTCTTGTCCCAAGCCGGCTTCTCGGAAAGCATGACAGATGCTTATGCACTGATCTCGCTGGGAATCGAGACTCTGGAATCGGCATAATCTGATAGGCTTTCTGCCCGCTCATACGCGCTGGTTGTCGTCAAACGCCAGCATGAGGACTATCGGTCTGCATCTCAAGTGATTCTCGTTGCAAAGACCGCTGCTCTGAGCCAGTACAGCACAGACTGAGCCAAGGTGGAAAGGCTTCATACAAAGCGGACGCCGATGGGTCTTCGGGCCTGTTCACCCTTAGTGCCCGTTGAGGAGCTGGAACCAATAAATACGAGCACCCTCTGCTTCCCTTGAATTGACGTCGCGCTGAGACCTCATTCTGAACTTGTTACCAGCTACTCACAAGATACACCAACAGCCTCGACCGTTCCGTGTGGTAATTGTCTGCCTGTCTAAGCCTGTCGCTTCCCCGGGACGAGTTACACCCCTTCCTTATGAAACTCCTCCGCATTTCATTCCCAGCTCACAAGGGATGAAGACCGCCGAGCAGCTGGGTCAATTATAAGGTGCTCACAACGTCGAGATGTCTCGAAGGTCGTCTGCAGTTCCTCCGTTTGCAGGCTAGCCTCCAACATAGTGAGCATTTCAGTCATGCTTCAGGGGATTCTGGAGATGAGGGTCTCGATTTCTTTCATCTCTCCAGGGAACGACATTCACGAATCCGTGACGACCCTCCTTATACATCACAGAAAAACTGGACTCGGATCCTCGACTCATGATATCTCCGGGGCTTGTCGAGCCCGAAGCATGAGCTGGTTGCAGGTAGTTGCGGACGCCTCGGATCCGTCGCGACCGAGTCTGCACCCCAGCGGGCCTGCGATGACGCCTAGATCGCGGTACCTGCTCATAAATTCAGGTCGATGTGGGAAGCGCGGTGTAGTGAACGGCCAGCGGGGTCGATTTTCGACTGTCCGCAATTCGCCTTGACTGCTTTACTTAACGATTCAGCATTGTCAGATACAGTCAGAGACAAAGCATGCGCGGCAAGCGGTTGCCTCTTTGGCTGAACAGGTGTCTTCAGGCATAAGCCGCCACATACGGGCGACAGCTGGAGCGAGGGTCAGCGCTCAGTCGTATGATCAATTCTGGACGATGAGCAATACAGTAGACCCATGGTGAGCATGACAGGATGAGCGCACTCTGACCCGAAAGACCCAGTACAATACATAGCGCTATCTCACAATGACTCATCCAGCGCAAAGCTCTATACGTTGACCCCAGTCGTGCAGAACATGGCTACTACACCGCCACCAGCGAGTATGGAAGCGATCGCCGCGATGCCTAATTCCGGTATAGGGACTTTTGATTTGGGCAGACTACGGGGTTGAGCAGATCAGTTGTGCGCCTTTGCAACCAAAAAATGGGACTTCGCAGGCATGACGTACGTGGTAAAAAGGAAGGTCAAGGCGAAGAAAGCGAGAAGTGAGAGGAAGGCGATAGTAGGCAGGGCTGCGATGGGGATAGGCGGAGCGAATGCCGGCGCGGAGGCGTGTAGCGCCTGAAGAGGTGTATTGTTAGCATGGGATGTGTGCAGCTGGCGGCTGGCGCAAGGGTACGACCCGGCACTGTCACTCACTTTGACCGACGCGTACGTGTCAGACATGATTACCTTGTGACCTGCTTATTGATACCACGTATCTTCCAGAACGTAGCAAAGGCTCAAATGCGCGTACGCAGCACGGTCAACAGACGTGGAGGCGAACATCACTCGCTTGCGCACCTAACCGTTTCGCGGCCCGGTTTATAGGCACGCCAACGCGGAGACCCCGCTTTGGCGCGTCAACGCTCAAACCCGGCAATAAGCAAAGTCAACGCTCGGATTGTTATTCTCACCCTTGTATTCCTGGTCGAAAGCTATACATGACCAGACGCCATGTCGGCGAGACGAAAACCATCGGTCGAGAGTCTGGTCCTCCCTGCCGCCGAGACCGCCGTATTCCAGCACTCGCCTCACGCCGATAGCAAGCTCAAGAGGGAGTGGGAACCGGGTTGTCAACCTGACGAAGTGTATGACCAACGGCTACCCGCATGGAGGGCCTGGCTCAGAAGATGGCTCGTGACACGGTTGCGCGAGGAAAAGGACTGGATGGCCAAGTGGCAGCGGCGCATAAGAAGCGAAGGGAGGGATAAATACTTTTACTGGACCGCTATCTTTGGCAGTGAGTTACTCATGCCAAACGCAACTAGCCTTTGCCATCTCATGCTGATATATCCCTAAAACACAGCACACGAGTTCTTCACAGCTTTTCTACCTGTCATGTTCTTCTTCGGCTATCCCATCAAAGGGCGAGGGTGAGCATCCCTGGCATACTGCCGCGTAGTCGGTGCGATGCAAGATGGCTGATATAAGCAATCGTGTAGCCTCCTGTACGTTGTTGGTCTCGGCATATACACCTCCTCCTTCGCCAAAGATCTGGTCTGTACACCTCGGCCATACAGTCCGCCGGTGATTCGGCTGAGTCAGTGCTATGGTCACTATGTCACAAAAGCCGCTGACAGCCACCTCCTCGAAACAGGTATGAGCACGCACCATCACGAGTATGGTCAGTACCTGTCGATGAGCAACAACGGCATATGTGCTGATATCAATGCCCAGGATTCCCATCATCCCACTCAACCAACTCTGTCAGTATTGCACTGTTCTTGGGCGAATGCTTGTATGAAATACGAGATCGCATCGGTCATCATGCTCTTATTGGAGGTTGGATATGTGAGTCCCAGAGCTCAGTGCAAGCAGATCGATGGCTTACGATACGACATGACAGTGTTGTCCATGTATGCCACCAGCATCGTTGCAGGACGGCTGTACACGGGCATGCATTCGACTGGTAAGCCGTAAAATAGCCATGGAGGCAGCAGCTGACGATCGATGCGATAATCAGCCGATGTTATCGCCGGGATCATAATGGGCGCAGGTTGCTGGGCTCTGTGGCTTGCTGTAGGGAGCGCTTCAGAAGCATGGGTCAACAGCGGCTCTTGGCTAGGTGAGTTCAGCAGACGCCTGTGTATAGTCTGGCTGATCGATTATAGTGCCCGCTATCTCTGTCCCACTGTCTTTGAGCCTGGTCCATTACCACCCTTTCCCCATCGATGATTGCCCATGTTTCGAAGACGCAATCGCCATCCTCGCCGTCATCCTCGGCTCTTTCGTTGGTCATTGGTTGAGTGTCGTATATCCGGACACTTTGTCTATCGCTATACATCAGCAGCCTATCATGCGGCACGGCCCAATGATCGGCACAGCTTTCATCGCGTTGAGGATTGTGATAGGTAGGTGTCACTCATAATCAGCTTTGAGAGTAAAATTCATCTGCTCTTTTCTGAAGGCCTGGCGATCGTTTTCACGTGGAGGATAGTAGCCAAGTTCGCATTGATCAAGGCATTGCCTTCAACCTTCAGACTGGCGTCTAGTCTGTCCAACTTGCCTTTACCTACACGGCGTTTTTATAAGGCTGCGACGTGAGTAGGTTGCCGACCCGCTGGCGACGACACTGACGGTGTCCATCTCAGCGACTATAAGGACGTTCCCAACAGCATCGCCTTTCGGACCATTCCATCCGTCATAGACCTTCAGATAGGCCGCCGGGGTTCAGACTTCAACACTTCACCGGCTGATTCGCCTCAGCTAACGCCTCAAGTGCCCAGTCCGACGCTCAGCGAAGGACTACGTGCAAGGCGGACTGTGCCAGCTGCAAAGGAACGCGAGATGCCTGCTGTGTCGAAGAAGAAGGGCAGGAAGGGTGACAGAGCAAAATACGACGTGGAAGGTGGGTCGCTGGACTTGGCCAGTAGGGTGGATGTTGATCTTGGCTTGTGCATCAGTCCTTACCAAAGTCGTTGTGTACAGCGGTATCGGTTTGCTGGCGACAACCTTGATACCTCCATTACTGGGTCAAATAGAACGGATGATCATCGCATGAGTTGGGCCCAAGCAGGCCCACCGGTATCACGGTGCAGTGCATCTTCTCTGTTCCCGTCCGGTTTTACGGCAGTCAGGCAAGCTTAATGGTAGAACCGGTTCGGCGGAGTCAGGGTACCTGAGGGGATATGACGGCATCTGATCAGCCGGCGTCACAAGGAGGGGTTCAGAAGACGCTGTGAGACGCCATTGCTCTGTGCATCAGCGAGGGCTAGACGTGCTGAATGTTGGGAGCGCAAAACACACCCGCTGAGTCTGAGCACTCGGCTGACAGGAGGCACATCTTGGTTCATCTTGTAGAGATGGAGAATTTGACGAGACTCGTCCCCAATGCCAGCTTAAGTGTCCCTCAGGTGATAACCACGATGCTGTCGGGACTCGGTTGGCGACACAGCAAGCAGCGGGGGTGAAGGGTCTCCCCGGTGCCCACTCAACGTGGTTTGTGGTGGGTAGGTCATAAGCATTCCGCGCCGGTGCGCGAACCGATAGTGCTTGCGTCCCCTGTTATCCGACGACCGCAATGACGGTATGTGGATGTCACGCCGTGCCTTGATCGTGGAAGCTCTCCACAATTCTGGTTTTCCTGATAACACGGGAGGAGCGATGATTCAGAGAGCCCCACATATAGAGCGCTTCGGGGTGTCACTGATATGAGTATAGGTTAGCGATCTCTTCAAGGGGCAACTAGACAGGTCGAGTGACATCACAGGAATGCCTAGTACTCGCCACCAATCACTCCTTTGTATCAGATCTTGAGGCTCGAACCATGCGGGATGATTGTGTGGGCGGACTGGAGCTTATCCCTTTGGCACGGAGCACCTCAATCACCTCAACATCAGACACCTGTATTTGCGCTTTCCATCACCGCTTCCGTCTCGCCTATCAAGGCGTTCGTCTCGGCCAATTCTGCGCGAATGAACTGATCAACTGCTCGCCTGGCCATTCAATATAGCGATATACAGCACGATGAGATACCTCCCTTTATTTTCATGGTCGCTCTTGGCACCTATAGTGATGGGCTTCTCGTTCAGCACGTCGACCCCTCAGCAATGCTCAGACTTTACCATCCAGTGGTGAGGATGCGTCATGTCGGGCCTGTGCCGCTGCACGAGACTAATCAACCTATGCAGGTCGGGCGGGACACCCCCCTACCAACTGGTCATCGTTCCGGTGGGTCTCGAATGGTCGTCCGTGGTGGCCACTGCTCACGCTAGCTACCCATTTAGACCATCACGGTACAAGGTGGACGCATCATCAACATGACTTTGCCTGATAACCTCACAAACCCTTACTCGTATACCTTTCAGCTGGAGGAACCGACAGGTCTGGAATTCATGGTTGCGATGTCGGATGCGACCGGGTTTGGAGCAGGGGGAACGACGTCGGTCCTGAGTGGGTTGCTGGATGCAAAGCCGAGCAGACTGATGACTGACTCGTCGTGTCCAGCCGTTGGCTCATCCTCTGACAGCTCATGCCTGCCAAGGTGAGCTCGCCCGGAGTTAGGTATGACAGTGCCCAACGCTAATTCTACTCATCGGACAGCGCCCTCAATTACGACTTCTTCTTCTCTATCGACCCAAACTCCGCGCCCGCATCATGTACCAGCATGACCGTCTCGTGGCCGGAGAATGCCACCGAGCCGGTATCTCTTTACGGACTCATCCCTCACGGTTCGGCCTTCCAGGTGCCCATCGACCAGTCGAGCCTCTCGCACAACTGGCAGGTCGATATCAAGCCCAACACCCAATTCCTGCTGCTCATGTCGGATGAGGGGCAATACAAGACGGGTGGATCTACACCCCTGTATCAGGTGCAGAACGGAGACACAGGATGCGTTTCCAGCACCTCGCCGTCCGCTAGCAACGGCGACGCCGTGACGTCGGCTACGAGCGCCACGGCAGCGCCCAGCTCCAGTGTCAGTGGAGTCGGCGGCTCATCGTCCGGCGGTACGAGCGCAGAAGGTCGAAACTCTACCGATGTCGGGGCCATCGTTGGCGGTGTGGTGGGTGGTGTCGCCTTCCTGGTGTTGCTTGCCCTTCTCCTTTGCTTCTGCGTGAGGCGACGACGCGGGGAAAACGGATCAAGGCGCGGGTCCGACGGATCCAGACAATCTTTCATCAAGTCGTATGGTCTGGCTGGCGCGGTCGAAAAGAACAGAAGATCGAATCAGCTGGACTTGGTCGACTCAGACGACGCAGAGCAAGGGCAACGCGGGCGCCCCAGCTCGGAAGGACTGGTCCGGAACGGGCAACCGGTTGAAGGCGAAGGCGATGTCTACGAGCCGAGCCCCTTCAGGTATCCCTCGCCGACTGAGACGCCGGGCCAAGGCGGCAATCTGGGAGGGACTAGATTCAGCGGCATCACACACAGTAGTTTGAACACGCCCGAGATGCTGGCCTTGGGTAACGAAAAGCTCGCGGCCCACGCTCGACCGGAGAGCGTGGGCGGTTCAACCGGTCAGGGAACTCCTACCCGACCTTCTACCGATTCTGCCAACGTCACTCACTCTCCGTTAGCCCCATCAAGCGCGCTGGGAGGAGCGGCGACTCACGCGAGTGGACAAGCCACGGATGGAAATGGACCTGGGAGAATGAGCTCTATCAGGAAAGCACCACGGGGTCAAACGGCGCCGGGGGTCAATCCAGGTTCGAACGCCTCGGACGCCGTAGCAGAGGGCACCAGATTTGTGCAGCATGAAGATGCGGGCGTGATGTGAGTTCGTCGATCGGGTTGTTCTGCCTGGGCCGGCATATGCGGATAGCGCTGACATCTTCCAGTGATCTCCCGCCACGATATGACCAGTTGAGGGCTCGTAACCCCGACCCGTCTGAATAAGGTGGATCAAAAGACTGTATACGATACCGTTGGCGAGAGCTTCCTGGTAGCCGAACAAAGCGACTATGGCACGAAGCAATATACACGTTGTTTAGTAGACCTATAATACACATACATGCATCCGTCTTCTATAGACCACACGTAGAGACTACTCGACTTAGCAGAGAGACCGCCACCGTACGGGGATACGCGGTAATATCCGCCATTAGCAAGAACGCGTTATGCAATGTGCCTCTCGTGAGATTCTCAAGACGACGAGTTGAACAGCGCTGATGTCAACCTCGGTCAACCTTGATCGACCTCTCCTTCCTTGTTCAATATACATCATAGACGGTACAACAACCTTCACGTAGACCGGAAACGGACACAGCGGACACGGCGCGGCCTGACAAGGAATCCCGACGCCGTTGCAGGGATCTCAACGCGGAACGCTGCAGAACTACATCAGATCCACCAAGACGGACCAGGAATTGTACGACATGGCTCAAGGGAGGAGCGTGGTGCGTTGAACGGTGTCAACGGGGAGCAGATAGCTGATCTTAGACTCCCCTCCTGTCTCCTCCTTGCCACTGTACTTGTTGCTTCTGCAACGCTTGGCTTCGATTATGTTTGCTCGCACATCGTTATCGTTATCGTTATCAACACAGGCTCGAGTCTACGCAGACGTCAATGAGCGTCTGGGGCGATCATGGTGGGACTATGGTAAGTCCCGTGGCACAACTGCTTAGGGGGCACCTCTAGCAGGATCAGAGGCTTAGAACCTGCATAAGCAAGCCTCGGGTGGACGCAGAGGAGCTTCCTCATATTGAGCAGATGCTAATACCTTTACTCTAGACAACCTCGTAGTCCAGTGGGGCATCCAGGACAACTACGAGATCGTCCGTAAAGTCGGAAGAGGCAAGTACTCTGAAGTCTTCGAGTCGATCCACCTACCGAGCAACGCCAAGTGTATCGTCAAGGTGTTGAAGCCCGTCAAGAAGAAGAAGATCAAGAGGGAGATCAAGATTCTGCAGAACCTGGCAGGAGGACCGAACGTGGTGGGGTTGCTGGACGTGGTCAGAGATGCTCAGAGCAAGACGCCCAGTATCGTAACGGAGTATGTGAACGTGAGTCTTAGCCAAGGTCCCTGCACGTTGAATGATCGCTTAAGTCTGCTTTGTATCCAGAACGTCGAGTTCAAGACCTTGTACCCCAAGTTCACCGACTTTGACGTGCGTTACTACATGTTCGAGCTCTTGAAAGCCCTCGACTTCTGCCACTCGAAAGGTATCATGCACCGAGACGTAAAGCCTCATAACGTCATGATCGACCATGAGAAGAGGACGGTGAGTGACCTGGCCGGCAGAACGGCGTCTGCGGTGTCGGAGCTGACACTTCGACCAGCTCCGATTGATTGATTGGGGATTAGCAGAGTTCTACCACCCCGGAACAGAGTACAATGTCCGAGTCGCTTCAAGATATTTCAAGGGACCGGAGCTGCTCGTCGATTTCCAGGAGTATGACTACAGCCTGGATATGTGGAGTTTGGGTTGTATGTTTGCGAGCATGGTGAGTAGCGATCGCCGTTGTGACTATCAAGGCCGAGCGCTGAACACGCCCACGGTAGATCTTCCGAAAGGAACCGTTCTTCCACGGACATGACAATGCGGATCAGCTGGTCAAGATCACCAAGGTGTTAGGAACGGACGAGCTTTACGCATAGTGAGTATATACAATATGCCCATTAGCGAGGATGAGCCTGACGTCTTGCAGCCTCGAACGTTACGATATCGACCTCGATTCGCAGTTTGATGACATTCTCGGTCGATACCCCCGCAAACCGTGGTCTCGGTTCATCACGTCTGAGAACCAGCGATATATTTCCAACGAGGCCATCGACTTCCTGGACAAGCTGCTAAGGTATGACCACCAGGAGAGATTGACCGCTGCCGAAGCGCAGGACCACGCATATTTCGGTGAGAGCTCACGTCCACGGTGTGCGGGTATGGCGTGAGGCTTACCCATCTCTTCCCCAATCAGCACCTGTTCGAGAAGCTGCGGGGCGACAATAGATTCGAGGTCACGAGTTGGCCCGCTCCGTATACTACGGATGTCTCCTTCGCCGGTCACTTTCGAATGCATATGCTTATTACATTGGATGCCCGAGTCTGTCCGTTTTTGTAGCTAGACTGTGCAGGTATATAACGGTAACAAGTTCGTACAACAATATTGGCTGATCAATTTACTGTGGGGGCTCGATGCTAGACACATGCGTGGGATCCTATTGCTGATCTGTTCCTCCGAGTGAGCGCGACATCTGGCACGGCTGGCAGACCTTGGCGGGACTGTTCGAGGAGGCGCGGAGATGGATCTTGTGTGCAATCAAAAACAGTGCTAATTCACGTCTGATAGCTCCCTCCAACTTGCTGCCTACGGGTACGAGTCAGGGGGCTGTGTTTGGTCTTGGCCATGCTTGAGGTAGTGGTCCTGCAGCGACGTTCAGTCCCGGCTGTTGCATGAGGTATATGAGCCGCTAATGCTGATGAACCATCTAACACGCTAAACGTAAAAGGCCATGCCCACGGATCTCCTGGAGAAGCCGCACTTCTCGTAGAAGGCTGAAACGGAGCGCGGGCGAGTCAGCCGCTAGTGAAGCCAGCTCTTGATTGCGCTCGAGGTCGACTTACGGACTTTGTCTTCCTTACAATCCAGGATCACCTTGTAGCATCCTAAAGCCACGGCCATGTCGCGAAGCCCTACCACGAGCTTCTGGCCCAGTCGTCTGCCTTGCATACGTTCTGATATGACAATGTCTTCGATATGGCCAGCGATGCCGCCTTTGTTGATGAACTTTTTCTCGCTGATCACAGTGCCGGATGCGACTAGCTCGTCGGTGAGCTTGTCAACAATGACGAGGATGTAATATGTGCTAGGGCATGATTTTAGACCGGCAAAGATGGACGCGTAGACCGAGGGAGCAAGAGCCGGTGATGCGCGAAGGTCGCTTAGGAGGATGAAGTGTGATCGAAGCAGGTCGGTAGAGGCTAGTGGACGCACATGCACGCCATCTGGAAGTTGCTGCCGCAGCGAGGTAGGGATCAAGCTGGGATCGAAGAGCAGTTCCAGCTCGTCATCCGGAGTGAACGGCGACTCGGATGGATCCGTCGAGACGTTCGCGAGGGAATGCGACGAGACAGCACCATCGTACGGCGGTGCACGCTGGTGGCTATGATCGTCAGTACCTGCTGCGGATAGTGTGATCTTCGTCCGCGAGCTGCCTGCTCGGAGCTTGTCGTCAGCAGATTCACGAGTCAGAACACCGCTGCGCGAGAGAGCCGGTCCCGGAGGCGCGGCAGATGGAACCAAAGTGGGCGATTCGACCCGGAAGAGGAGGTCCGAGAACGTGATCAGATCCTCCAGTACGGTGTCATTCCCTTTGTAGTGAGTGAGTAGGGTGCTTCCGTCCGACGGTAGCTGATCTTGCCCAAAGATAACGGAGTCTACCATAGCATCAGCGATCTAGCCATGTTCAACCCAGAATAAACACCCACTGAAAAGAACAGCCAAGTTCTTCGCTGCCATCTTGTTCACGGTCGAGTGCTGATGTACCCGGCCGAGATGCTCAACGACAGCCTGGAATGTCGTCTGATGGATGAACGGAAGGCGCTGAAGCCGAGCTCGCAGTGTCGAGAAGTTGCTCTCGATGTGAGACTCTAGAGAAGTATCAGGCCTGAAGCCTTTGACTACCCCATATCGCTCACCTCTTTCCTCGGTGAACCTGATCCGCTCCGCATGGGGAAACGGGAAGAGTGGTTCTGGCAGTTGGCGTAGGTCTGCTCCGTGTCAGACGGATGAGCAAGTCCAGCCGGATCCCAAATACTCACACTGCTTCAACACGTTGCCGACTCCATAAATATCGTCCTTGTCATCAAAGGTGAACCTTTCTTCGTCCAGCTCGATATCCTGAACCATCTTTTGTACACTGGCATGTCGTCCGCTGACACGGTATATGCCTTCCACTTCCAGGCCACGCTCGTCAATGGTCTGAATAGCTTTTTCCACTATGGTTGGTGGTCGACCGTGATCGCCACCTTGGCCCCGAGCATGATCATAATCTGTCAAGCTGACGCCGAAGATGAGCGATCGGCAAGGCCCAACATAAAAGTTGTCATAGGGTACAGGAATGATAGGCGGAGGATGGACCGTCCTGAGTCGCGATCGGAACAACATGATATCTTGTTCTGGGTTGATCCTCTGGATCGCTGCTCGAGCGACTTCAGTCGCCTGAGCATTTGTAGCAGCGGTACAGTGCACGACATCCACGTAGCTCTCGAGGGCGGTACGCAGACGATCGCTCAGCTCGTCGTTGAAAGTTTCAAGACTGGCTACCGCTGAGTAATGCAGCTTCTCCTGCCTAAGGCGCAACGATTCGAGGTGGAAGACAGCGGCGCGATATGCTTTGTCTGCAAGTGAACATCCGTGAGTATGACCTGTTGATCTTCTTCAGTGTATCTGGCACGTACCGGCCTCATCTGCTTCCCGCTTGGCCTTGACCCCTTTCATCGCGCTGAGAGCTTTCTGATTTGTCCCTGAAGCCGTGCCATGACGTTGCAGGCCCACCTCGCTATCACTTGCTGGCAGCATGAGCCCGCTCTCTCCGCTTTCCCTATCCTTGTCCCTATCTCCGCCCAGCTTTTGCATGATGACAGAGAACCCTTTCTTGCTCTGTGCAGCGATGTCATTCAAGACGTCCTTGCCCTTGTTCTCCCCCCCAGATGCCGAACCCGCTCGAAGTCGCCCAGACAGCTTCTTGTCCTCTTTGGTGGGTGAAAAGGGTATCGAAGCGCGATGGCCGTGCTCCGGGATGAATGCAGGTGTATCTGCCAGACCTAGCGGCTGTGCAGCGGGATTACTCTGCGGGGGCAAGGGCGGGTTGGAGATTGGTGGGGATGTATAAGTGGGACCGGCTGGGACGGCAAAGGGGTGTTCTTGCAGGGGTGTGCTGGCGGGTGATGGGGGTGAAGGAGTCGAGAGCAGCTGCGCTCGCATGGCGATGGCATGTTCCTGTCGTTTGTGATCCTGCATGACGGTATCAGCTGTAGAGAGTGGTTCAGTCATGCTGAGCTCACCTCCAAGGCCTGGCATTTCTGATAATAAGTCTTCTTGATCTTGGGCAGTTGTGTTTTAGCGTGATCGTCGTACGTTTCGTGCGCCAGCTTCATGTTGTCCCTCAATGCTCCCCTTATCCTGGTCTGTTCGTCCCTCAAGTTCATCAGTATGCGCACCACATCCTCCTTCAATGCCCCGACCATCGCCTCCCTCGCTTGCATCTCCCTCTGCGTGTACTCCCTGACCTCTATCCATGCTCTACGAGCCGTGCTCGCCCGGGATGTACGCGGATTCACGCTATCAAGCAGTGAATCAGCATCACCTGTACCGTCGCTTTACCATGCGACTTACTCGTCATGAAGTGAATCTACAGCCACGCTTTTGGTGTACAGGCGACCAAGTGACTCGATGTACTGTTGTTCAATCTTGATCCTATCCTGAAAGAACAAAAGGTAGTGGTCTTCTTCATCAAGCAGGTGCTATACCGCGGCATGTTAGTAAACGGTGATCGGCCGGCGAAGGGAAACGAAACGCTCACCTTGAACTCTCTTAACACGTCCGAGCGGGAGTCGGTGTCGCCTGAGATGGAGGAAGGGCCTACAGGACGCTCGTATCCCGATGACTGACCCCCAAAGCTGCCGCTCGGATAAGCGTAAGCCATTACTGCGGGGTGGAGAAGCGAGGAGAGGAGTCAATGGAGTTGATTGAAATGTGACAGTTGACTGATAACGCGGGATGGTTGTCCTGTTATGTTATTGGGTTTATCTATCACGTAATCCGACATCCGCCAGCGTACGACGGCGTCTGAGGTAGGTGGGATTCGTACGCGACGCTGACGAGGGGAAGGGCGGTCACGGTAAGCTGCTGGGCGACTCCCCTTGGACGGGTTAGTCCTCTAGCATGTGGTTCATGCGGCTCAGGACTGAACGGAGAGCTTGGTGCTTGGTCATATCAAGGCTTCTGCGTGGGTTCCCCCCGCAGCGGCTGGGTCGCTTCAAAGGGCGCCTCTGCCATGGATTGCTGCCCGAAGTTTAGGATTGGCGATGAGAAGGCAGCGCGCTGGCCGAGACATGAGCAGTCCATGCTAGTGCTGCGAAGCCACCTTCCCTGTCATTTTTCGGCCCGTACATAGCCCCCTGGCCCCACTTTGGCATACGGAAGATTTGCATCTCCACTCATGCAGTATTGCTCTACACCCGCCTGATCTCGCTCTTGAGGTCCGAGATGCTCACTGCCGCCTCGACCTTCTCGTCATAATCGTCCCAACGCTCTTCCCCCTCCTTGGCCAGCTCATCCCAATCAATCTCAAACCCGGCCCCACTCTCGGACCCCTTGGCCGTCCATCGCCCGTGGAAATGAAACTCGGTAAACTCGAGTCCTCGACAGTCTAACGCTACCAGCGGGGCCAGGGTCGAGCTGTTCGAGTAGGACAGCGGCGTTATTGATTTGCTCTTCGATTTGGGGGAAGGATCGGCGGGTGCGAAAGACGCCGAGTGCTCCTTCTGCAGGGGTGGACACGACACTTGTCAGCTATCATCGCGATTCTAGGACTCTCCTTCTACAGTCGACTGACCTTACAGTTGGCGCATCGCCAGACGAAATGGGCAGTGCCCCTGGATCCGGATATCTCCCGCTCGTCCTACGCCGGAGACAGAGCCCAGTCAGTCACTGAGCCACTCCAGATCCACAGCGCCGGCCCACCTTTTGATTAAAGCTGACAGTCTTGGGGTGTGTTTCTCGACAGCTCGAACACTGTACGGTGAAGAAGTACTCGTAGTCCCCATCAGCTGGCTTGACATCGGTCACGCCCTCCAGCTCCATAGATATGTAGACTGCAAGTTTCTGCAGGGCGTGTCACTCGACGTATACTTGGTGCTGCTCCGCATTCCCACTCACCACCATCTTGTCGCAGTATCGTGCTTGTGGTCCGGCTGATTTTGGGTATGCTTGGGTGGTCTTTCAGAGACAAGAAAGATGACGAGAGTCCTGCGCCAGTTCGAGACTGTTAGATTCGGGAGCGCGGCGCCCCGCGTCAACAGCAACGTTCGCGTCGCCGAGTCTGGATATTGACTTGGTAGCCAAACGCTGCTCTCGATACACCCATTTCATGATCCTTGCGTCTACCTTAGGCAACAGTGACAGCAAGATGGCCCCTCTCGATATCCCTCCAGACCTCGTCGGACAGTCAGGCCTGTATAACGTGCCCGATCCGCTATTGCGTCGGTAAATCAGGCGTATGCTCTACCTGTCATTTGTCTGGCTAATACTAGCTGGACTTCTCAGACTGCGCTTGGAGGAGCCATCGGGACGCGACATCACCAACTTGGAGAAGTACTTTGCGGAGAAGGATGTGCTGGTGCTATATGCTGGATCAGAGTTCGGCCAGAGTAAGTGAATGAGCATCCGTAAAGGGTGTTTCTGCTCCTCGTGCTGACTATCTGGCATGTCGCGCCTGACAGACAACCTGCGGTCTTTCCACCGTGTGAGCCGAGATATCTTCCTCCGACTCATGTATGCAGGCTGACCGGCATACAACAGGACCTCTCTACATTCGCATCCAGTCATCGGTCCGCCTCGGTCATCTACATCTCAACGGACGTCT
This sequence comes from Kwoniella sp. DSM 27419, assembly GCA_036428645.1. Classification (NCBI taxonomy): domain Eukaryota; kingdom Fungi; phylum Basidiomycota; class Tremellomycetes; order Tremellales; family Cryptococcaceae; genus Kwoniella; species Kwoniella sp. DSM 27419. Next base: position 755,185 of record CP144080.1, on the reverse strand, counting down.
CGCCATTAGCAGCTCAGAGAGTGCTGGCGGACAAGCCCTGGCTCAGAGCCACGTTCTTTGACAATTCCGACTTTGCCCCCATTGGCCAGAACAAGGAAGAGCGGGACTGGGCGGCAGGAGTGGAGGACGTCAAGCGTGGCGAGGATTTCGTCCAGGCTGGAGAGATGGAGATGGGTGTCGAGCGGGTCGAGCTGGGGGCGGAAGAGTACCGTGGGTCCGCCTGAATTTGGATATTGGCAGATGTTGACTTCCCTTTCACTCTGTAGAGAACCACTACGTCCGACCGCTGTCTAGAGCCGCCGTGACCGTCATGATGTCTGTCTTTGCCACGCCCAGTATAGCAATCTAGTAAGTGCTGTGTCCCTGCCTTGACCATGGCACCGGCCTCACTGAACCCCCGATACAGCCATATACCCACACATACATTCCTGCTTAAGAACGCCAAGCCATCCGCTTTCGCGCCCGGTCAGGTAGAGAAGAATTATGCCATGTGGAGAAACGGTGGGAAGCCGACCTTGAGGATAGTCGGTGAGTAAATGCGCACCCCTGCGAATGCGAAGGCGGCTTCGTCATCGTACCACGAGAGCATTGCTGACCTTGTTACGCTCACTTCCTCTCGTAGACCTGCTAACACAGATGAGATGGCCCTTCACCTTGTTGATCCTCGCAATTTTGTATCATCTGGCTATCCGAGTCGGCGGAGACCAGTACAACTTCATCCCCAAAGTGATGAACGGGATCAATGGGGGATTAAAGGGGGTTTTATAGCCTGTAGGCAGTGCTCTGCATACATGACGGACACTACAACCCATCCTTGCTCATTATCACGGACAGTCAGTACCAACCGGTTGTCACATCGACAGCATGAGCGACACGGCCTGCATCTCGTTTCTCGTATGAAAGTCAAGGGACATGGATAAAGATGGGACGAAATACTCGTTGTCAACGCTAGGGAGCTTACTGCGAGGTGCGAGGTGGATCAGCGGGCGTCCTCTTGCCTCATATTCGTAACGAGGCCCATGGCTTACCAAAGACTCCATCTGAGCGACAACCTCGTCGAGCTCCCGCTTGGACTGCTGGTACTTCTCGACGGCTTCCTATGTATCGAAGGGGTAAGTCAGCGCATGAGCGTAGCAGATAGTCATCGTGTCGGTACTCACGCCGTGCTTCTTCTCCCACTCGTCTCGCTCCTGTTCGGCCCGAGCGACCTGCCTCTCGAAGTGCTCCGCCTTGACATCGACCTGGCGCAGCCTGCGCCGTGGTCAGCTATTTCGATCGTTGTGCGGAACACGCCGTAGCTCACTTCTCAGTGGTCTCCTTCAGGTCCTTCTCAGCCTTGTCAAGCTCCTCCTCGAGCAGCTGCACCTTCCTTGCCAGGTTTTCTCCGGTCGTTCGGTGAGTCTCTCCCTCGGCAGAAGCAGACTTGAGCTCTTTGACCTGGTCCTCGGCCTTTTCGAGCTCTCCCTCGGCGAGGGACAGCTTGTGCTGCAGCGAGGCGATCTCCTGGTCCCGCTCGAGGAGAGTTTGCTTGAGCTGCACGCAGGAATGGGAGAAGCGAAGAAGTCGAAGGGCAATCATCTCGTCAGCTTATTCAGTCCCACGCTCCACTCCATTCTTCAACACCACGTACAGTCTTGTTGTCAGCCTCGGCGGCTTCGGCTCTTCCCTCGGCAGCCTCGATCTTCTGACCGAGCAGGGTGAATCGCTGGAAGGTTGCATGGGGTCTTAGTGGTGTCGCGGGGACCGACTCCAAAGCGAGCCGTCTTTGCATTCTTCCACAGACTACTCACTTCCTTGATCTTGTCCTGTAAGGTGATGTAGGTCAGCTTCCAGACGCGAGTGGGACCTAAGTGGCCTGTGACAGAGCTGAAGCCCAGCTCACCATCTTGTCTAGTCGTTATCTATGTGCGGTCAACCGAGAGGTATGAATAGGTCGTGAAGGGGAGGATAGCAAAGACAATAAGCTGACGACATGGTCTTGATACGCTGTGTCACTCTCTGTCGTGGTCTGGGCGCGTCGACTCTCCACGCGTTCCCTCCACCCCCTCGTCCCAGTGAACCGGGTACCCACGTGGTATTATCCGCGGTGACCCATTTACCCCATTTCATCCCAACACTCCCATCAGCTAGCTCTACCACCGCGTAGCTGGCCAAATTTCCCCCGCTCCTTCTCACCTACTTGATTCTTCTTCATGGTACGCCATCATACTTCAGACGAACACTGGGCCCCCGTTCAGTCGGGATCGACCCAGAGTTCGCTGGAGAAGGTGGCCAGAGCGACTCTGTCGACGGGTCCTGGATCGTCTTGAGGCGTATTCGTACGCCCAGAGGCGAGAAGGGATCAAACACGTCGGCAGAGAAGCGCCCCGCAGGACTGCTCGTCGTTCTCATACGGGAGCTCGATGGCTGATCAGTTGTATGGGGATCATTGAAATGCTCACATTGTTTGACACTCGAGTGTGTCACGGCAAGGCTTCCGTCGCGTCCTCACGGCTTCGCCTCGAGCACGCCTGCTATCGACCGTAACCGTGGCTACCTTTTCAGATACGAAAGCGACTACGACTCAACAACATCACAAGTAGTCCGCATGACCCCACATGCATCATGATGACAGCTTCCAGCCACAGCAAAGTATTACTGATTAGCGATAGCTCGACCTCCAGTCGACCGGATCGCAATCCTCTCCCAGTCTTGCCCCCGAGTGGCTGCTCCTTCGAGCGTGAGCCGGCATACTAAACCTTATATCCAGACGACCTGGCCGGCGTCTGCGTGACCTTGCCGGTCAAATACACTCTGCCAGCGCCCCTCCCTCCCCTCCCTCCCCTCCCCTCCCCTCCCCTCCCTTCCCCTGTCTTCCTACCTTCTCAGTCCCCCCACGCCACTTTTATCTTCCCACCAGCCTCATCAACGTTGGTATCGGGATAAACTAGGTGGCCACATCAATCCCTCCTGGGGGGTTTTCGAGAACCTCTCCAGGGCAGAACTTTGCAGAACGTACCTTCTAGTCTTCCGAGACGACCATGAAGGCGCGTTTTGAAGGTCTGCGACAGCTCACCTTCCACGCCTTTGCGTGACTAGTCGTATGAAACTTGACCTTTGCCCTGTATGCACACGTTGTACATTGTCCATGGTACGAACGATCCGCTGTCTGGTATGATATGGCCCCATGGTATGGCCCAAACGGCGCGAGACACAGTACAAGCATTCTTCCGCGGCATGCCCAGCCCATCACATGTTGATGTCCCCGAGCAGCTCCCTCAGACCCCTCTCCTCACCACGCCTCTCCTGCCGGGCTCTGATCTCGCTCCTCTTCCTCTTGACCTCCATCTCCTCTCTGAGACCCCCGTTCGACTTGACTGCGCTTAGACCCGAATGCTTGGCTCGCAGTCTTGCCGCCGGCGACTTGATCGCTAGTCGTCCACCACTGGACGGAGGAAGCATACCACCTCTCGGCTTCGGCGTGGACGTAACCGGATTGCCCAACGCCAGTCCCCTTGGGGGACTGCTGGGCTTCACGATGTTGAAGTTTGATTCGAATAAATGAGAGGCGCGAGAAGAAGCCATGCCGAAGGCTCCGCTGGTGGTCGCAATCTTTGGTGCTGCGGCGGCAGGGGGAACAGGGAGAGGTCGCTCGGGGTTGGGTCGGATGGTTGCTTGCATCCTGGCCAGCGAAGATGCTGTCGGCATATACAACGTCGAGGACCTCTTGAGAGCCGCCGGCCTCGACGATGGGTTCGATCCCGCCGGTGCGTTGGTACTCCCTGTGGCTGGAGGTGCCGGGACCGGTCGAGCATTACGAAGGATATCCACTTGACTGGATCGCGCAGAAGCAACGAAAGCGGATGAGGTCGACATTGACCTGGGCAAACCAGGAGTTAAAGGCGGATGCGAGGAAGGCTGAGGCGGAGTGAAATCAGGTATCTTGGGTCGACGGGGAGTCATACTGCTGCTGTGTGACACGACCGTCTGGACCGAAGTGGAACGGCTTCTGTCTTTCGGCGCCTGGATGGGTCTTTGGGCCGACATGGCCTGTTCGAGCAGCTCAGGCTTGGGTCTGATCACGTTGCTCAGGTCTGTAGACCTGCGTCGGCTGGTCGTAGCTTTCTTGCTGGGGTGTAGTTCTGAATCGGAAGGTTTGCGCGCCTTTCTTGCGATCTGCCCTGCGAAAGAGGACGCCCCAAGCTCCTGTTGGGACGAAGGCATAGATGGACGATCTGGAGCCGTAGGAACGGGTATTGTATCAGCAGCATGCGCCGCACTGGCCTTCCTAGACCGCAAGAAACCGAATCGAGCCGAGAGCGATCGTCCTGCCAAGATATCAGTCGCTGCCTTCCACACCCTGCAACCTGTACTCACCCTTCTTAGTCTTGACCAGGCTGGATCTCCTCCTTGTTCGCTTGTCCTTCATCTCTCTGAGCACCTCTTCTCCACTCTTGCCCTTCTCCTCGCCGATCAGGTTGGCAATGCTCCTGCCGGCTTCTTTAAGCGATCCAAGGTAGTTGGGTCCGTTGGACAACCGGGATCGTTTGGTCTTTCGACCATCTTCTTCTGATGTCGCAGCAGTGATAGGAGCGCCGTTCGGAGCTGAAGGTAGTCTCGGGGTGGTACCAGAGGTAGAGGTCGAGGAGGCCATGTTGTACTTTCTCTTGGTACGACCCGGCGTTCCTGGGTTGATCGCTGCGGAAGTGGAAGCAGCGGACACCTGCCTAGGACCGGTTGAGCCAGGACCCGTGCTCGACTTGGACAGCGAGCGCATTTTGGCGAACTCCTTCTGGTGCGCCTGAGCATACCTGTCCTTACCATCCAGGCGACTACCACTGGCGCTCAAACCCCAGCCACCAGTACCGAGCTCGTCATTCACCTTGACCAGCTTATTGATCTCGGCCTTCCTGCCCTTGAGATACTCGTCACCCAGGCGCACGGCGCCTTCCGGAAGCCTGGCATTCATTTCCTTGAGCACCGCTTGAGCTGCTTCGGAGAATTGCTGGTTACTGACGCCTTCGGCCGTGGTCGACCCGAAGATCATCCGAGCTCGAGAGGGAGTGGGAGGGAGGGAAGGAAACGACCCGGGAAGCTCCGTGGCAGCGGGTTTGAGCGGAACGAATGCTGAGGGGATCGACGGAAGTGGTGGGTAGATGGAGGTAATACTGGCGGGACCAGAACCAGCCAGTGCTGGCATCGACTTCCTACCCAATACAGCCGGGGCGAGGGTGGCAGACGAGCCCATTGAAGAGCGCAACGGAGCCATAGATCGACGCTCCTTGGGCTTGATGGCACCGGCGAATGGCAAGTCGTCCGTTTCGGACTCGGTATCCAGACCGAGAGGAGAGGTGGGAGTAGGGGAGCACAGCCGGACAGTGCTAGGTCGCTGTTGAAGGGTGAGCTTGGAGTGTCGTCTAGGAATCCCGACGGTGGAAGCTGGCGAAGGCGGAACCACAGAGTCCTCGACAATCTCCATGGGTTGTACGTCGTCTGTGACCGGGTCAACTTCGGCCGCTTGGCTGAGATGTGAGGATGCGGAAGTGCCTCGACCCAGCAGGATACGAGATCCACGGCGGGTCAACGAGGTTGCCAGAGCTTTCATCGAGCTGGACGAGGAGACTTTCTCGGTGTTGTTGGCTGGAGACACAGCTCATCAATCTTTCTCCCTTGACAAGAAGATAGAAAATGCTCACACCCAAAGTCGTTCAGAGCCTCGCCGTTGTTGGCAGACTTCCACGACCTCACACTCTCCGACTTGGTCATCCCGCTCTTCGCCTGCGCCTTCTTGGGCGAGATGAGGCTAGCGTCGCTCTCGGACAGTACCTCCCAGCTCTCGGATCCACATCGCTGAGACAGCATGCTGAGTTGCGAGATTTTGTGGTTGAGCGGGATGGGAGCGAGGTCCGCCGTGGGCGTTCGCGGCAACGGGGAAGGCGGTTCGATAGATGGGTCGGCATGCCTCAGCGTTCGGGATACGGCAGGGGTCGGTGCTGGCGAAGGGATGTAGAAGTCGAGGTCGGACGCACGCTCCAGAGCAAATGCTTCGAGACGTTGGACCATATCTACGTTCTTGCCGCTGGCCTTCAGTCCGTATCGCTTGGAGAGGGAGACAAGCTGGTGACGCTTGAGAGCGTTCAGAGCCGCTGCATTGCGGAGGATTTCGTCGGCCATGGCGAGGGATATCCTGGCTAACTGCCAGACGACAAGATGACGCGGAGTCAGTAAGAGGTGAAGCAACGGGACTATGGACGAGGAAACAAGTCAACCAGTGTTTATCACCCAACGTCGCTTGGGCTGTGATATTTATTTGTTGTCGAGAAAGCAGCCGCGTAGAACTGGATCTCAACCCGGCAACTTTCCCACGGTGCACCGGATTGTGGCCAGGGTGAGCTGCTGCTGGGATGCTGTATGCGAGTGAGGGTCGCTGAACATGTATCAACGGTCCTTTGGTCACACCCTCAGCCGTATTCATAGCCGCTTGCGATGCCGCCATTCAGAGCTAGAAACCTGATCATACCGTGAGCAGTAGTGGCCATGCATCGGTAGCCAACATTGAACAGTAGCCCGTTTCAGCGCAACAGCCTTCACCATGGCCATCATCCTAACAGCCCATGTGTACAACTCGATCAATCACGCAAAGCTCGAGACCACCCTGCGAAGGGACGCAGTTCTCGACGCGGCGCAGGCCAAGCGCCAGAAGCGGTACGAGGAGGCTTTGAAGAAGTTGGAAGGTGGGGGGGAAAGGGCCGCCCCCTGACACATAGCCCGCTTGATGATAGGCGAGATTGGGCTAGCGCGAGTCCAAGCACCGGGCTGGATATCACTCGCTCCCGAGTGGAACCCCTCACCGAGTGGAGATTAATGGGGGCAAGCGGCCATGGGCCGCCACTACAACGACATCTTCACTAGTCACCAGTCAAACAGTCGACCGGTCTACGAGTCTACCATAGACGACATTGGCCGTTCTGTCCGCACGGCCCGTAAAGACAGATGGTACCCGCACGACCTTGCTACACGTCTAATCCTATGCCTATGCATGTGCACCTGATACAACAATTATATTATATGGGGGAGAGGGTATATGCGTGCTGGGTTACCATGACTATGAAGGTTCTAACGATGCGGGAAGTCTCTGACGAGGTAGGCAATGATGTTGCCGGTCCGCGATCACCATTCTGAACGCGGCAGACCGAACCGTACGACGCCTTGGGCGTCAAAGTGTCGTGTGAGCTCGGTTATTGCTATGGATCAGTTCGATCAGCGGATGGATCATCCAGCGCGAATGCGTTGCTCACCTGGTGCAATGTATTCCGCCTCGCGTACAATCTCGAACGGGTCCGATATCGTGGTATCCAGTGGTGAGCCGCTACCCGACGCAGCGCGGGTGTCAGCATAGACCCTCTATCGCTTTGACACCACCACTTACCCAGTGATACGCATCAACAGCGCCTGTAATCGGAACCTCCCGACGTACCGCACGCTGACATCGGGAAAGACAAAGTACATGCCCGGCGCGCCCGCTTGATCGTTCATCTCGGCAGGCGCAGCGACCAGCGTCCCGTACAGCATTGACACCGCCTCGCCTTCGGGTGAAACGACCATGGCGGCGTCCTCGCCATCGGGCGTCTGAAGTGACAGGTGACAGATGAGGAAAGGCAATTCGTCGTATCTGTGGCGCAGCGCAAACAAGGGGCAAGTATACACACACAGCATCAGCGAGGTCCATCTACCGGGAAGCTCTTTCCGAGATCCCCTCATGACGTTTCATGTTTCCTCCAGGATTCAAGGTAGAGATGTCGGGAGACTCACGGTATTATGAGCTCGCCACCAGAATCCCAGCAATCCAACTGTAGTATTAATGGTGGGGCGAGAGGGAGTCGGGACAGGTAAGCACCTTGAAAAGAAGCTCCTCTTTGTGGCTGCTGGATAGGTGTGATCCGGTACGTACTGTGAACATGGCGCCGATGTCAGCTGGCTCATGTGAACGTCAAACTCGGCAGGCGGAATCGCTCAACGGAATCGCCTAACTCACCGTCCCAGATCACCGTGGTTTATCCCGGCGAGATTCATTTCGTCTTCTGGCATTGAGGCGATTATCGCATCCGACGCCCTGAGCCGTGAGCCACAGGAAGGCAACAGAGTTGCGAGATTGAAAGTTAGGATTTCGAGATGTGGCCGTCTGCAGGAGTGTCCCCTGGTAAGGCACCAAGGTTCACCGGAAAGGAGGTCTGACAACGGTCAAGCTGTGTCACAGAAGTAGGGGGTGGTGGAGATCCAAGCGAGGCGCTGGCTCGATGATAAGACCAGCAATGGCGAATGATACCTCGACCTATCGTGTGGTTTTTATAGTCGAGAATCTTGGCGCTGCATTTTTCGTCGCGGTCGGAAATGGATCGGTCATGATGACAGAAGCAGCGAGGTCGCATTTCGGGCGAACAGACATGAACCGTACATCGGGGCAAGGCGTTTGACGAGGATGACCGAGGGGGGATGAGGATGTGGTTTCAAGAATATCAACGTGTCGGTCGAGACAGAAACACGGATGACGGGGATCGTTTGGGTGTCGGAGCGGTGTTTCAGATCAGTCGGTCGATGCATGCACGAGGAGGTCGGTGGGTGAGGCGAGAGGAAGCAAGCAAGTTGTCAGCAGGTTGACCTCTTGTATGCATGCATCAAGCCCAGGTATCATGACAATCTCGGAGTATTTCTTTGTTCCTTGTGGACGCTGATCATCACCGCTGACGGAATGTGCACTCACGTGAAATGATGAAACGTCGGATCGTCCTCGGCACAGTTCTCCGGGGCTCTCCTTGCAGTGCGCCAGGTGAGGACGCCGACGGTCGCGTCGTACTCGACAGTGCTTGTGCACAGACACAGACAGACCCGTTCGCCTGTTTATTGACCTCCTCGAAAGGGCCAGAGAGCGTGTGTCGCGACCGCCTCGTTGCACCGCCCGATGATGTCCGAGAGGGGTCTGCAGTGTACGCGGCGAATTGATTTGTATATACTTGTGGGATGCTAAGGAAATCTTGTTTTAAATTCCCCTGGCCCTGGAAAGACAGTCTGCTTCTTTGGCTGGGATCGGTGTGGTAAAAAGCCTCTTTTTCGCGCTAACGGCCACGAGTTTGTGCTTGAACCTGGCCTAAGGTGTTATTCCGGTCCTGTACCAGAAGTGCGGATCGGTGGGGGAGCGGACAAGCCGAGGTGTGTGACCGGTCTGGGCGAGCGATAAGGTTGTTTGTCTGGTATGGCGAGTGACAAGATGTGTGGTATGATAGATGGATGAAAGAAAGACAATGATCAACCGTGATCTTCGACATTCGACGTCGATGACCTGGTGTCGAGAAAAAAAAGGGGGATTAATAAGTGAGGAATGGGGTCAATTGATCGACGTCGCGCTTGGAGCTGGAGCAGAGCCGAATGTACCTCCGAGTCCGATGTCGTTCGTCGGCCATACCTCCCCAGGTCAAGTGCAAGTCGTCTCTCGGTCGTCGCCCGTCGACGTGGCTTGGCGTCAGCACCGAATCGGCAAGGGTGGGTGTATTACTTTTGACTCAGACGATCAGATCAGCAGAGCGTTCGGGTCGTCGGCGGCGGTAGCGGCAGCAGCGGAGGGAGGAGAGGGAACCGCTTCTGCTTCTTCTTCTTCTGTTTCTGGCGGTAGGACTAGGGATAGTCGTTGAGAACTGCTTGTTTACCCGGCCGCTCGGCTCGCAGGAGATCTCTCCCTCTCTCTCTCTCTCTCGCTTTGCTCTGGACGCGTATCTGACTCCCAGCTGTCATCACCCGCTCCGAGACAACGGTGGTATTCGGTTTCTCCTTGGGACTCTCGCGCCGGCGCGGTGTCCCTACGAAAGGCTCGGACACAGGGGGGGTCTGGTGATCGTCGAGACCCTTTTGGCTCGTTTCTCGTCTCTACCGTATCATGACGCAATGATACGAAACATGATTGCGGATACCCTTTGCGCTCCGCACCTTTTCTCAAACCGTGGCGTCGAGCGCGCGCGTCACGATTGCACAACATCGGAGCAAATCCAACAACCCGGCTTTTGGGACTGACCCTTGGGCGGGACATCCGATGGGGTCAAGGGAAGGCGCGGGAGGGAAGGGAGGAAGCGGAGATATTTGTCGGTCGGGAGAAGCGGTAGAGGGACGAGGGAAGGAGAAGGGTAAGACATGGAGGGAGAACGGTCGAGTCCGGGGGCGAGAGCAGAGGGAAGAGGCTTCCAGCCAAACGATCGGCTTGCCGAGAGTGGTGTCGAAAGGCACATCGGTTCCAGATTTCCTATGATCTTGATATTCCCCGTTCATTCCGTCACCCTTTGCTCATCCCCTCCTCTCCGCGACTCCGGTCCAACCGGTGAATTCTCTACAGATCCCATCCTTGATCCTGCTCGACTCTCTATTGCGTGGTATGTGCATGCGTCCGACGTCACTGTCCAAATGCTCTGGCCCCCCTTCTCCACCTATTGCCTTGCCCCCGATTGCGCAACGGGAGGTCGAGCGGATGGGTCGCCGGGCATTAGAGCGAGCGTACGCGTTCCTCCATAAACACCCTGAAGAGCACAGCACCGAGAGACGTGAGACCTAATTGCGAGGTCCCAACACGCGGTACGAAGCTTTACGACTTCTGCCTAAATGAGGCGAACTCTGCGTAACCCCCTGAGCTTATGCATGCGATAAGGAACCAGAGCGGAATGTCGCCGCCTGCGTGTCAACCACACGGCATGCACATGTCTCTCGGCGTGCGTCAGCCTCTGTTCGCTCGACTTCGACACGGGAAGCGGTTTCAGCTCGGTTTGTCTCGTGCAGCCGTCCGACGTCCGGGGTCGGTGGAAGATCGGCAATAGACATATCTGGAAGGGGGGACTGGCGTTTCAAGTTGTTTCACTTGGTACTCCGATCGCGACGGAGTCTACGCCATATCTCAATATACCATTCGATTGACACCTTCGAGCTCAGCATCAAGGGGGCGGACTAGGTGCTGCGCAGAGCACCTTGTCGGTGTGGCCTCGAAATGCAAGGCACAGCCCATTGTCTTCCCGTCATCGCGCTAGTCGCTGGATAATACTCGGCGCGTCCGCGAACGAGGGATGGATCGGGATCACCACAATATTGCCTTGCGTGGCGCAGACCATCACATCGGAAGGCAGAGTGTTCAAACGCTGATGGTGGAGCCCCTTCCGCAGGATGCGATACATTGCTTTTGCTATGTCTACTTTTTGAGCGCCATCTTCCTTCTCCTGGCTGCACCGGCTTTCCCCCCCGGCAGCCGCTTCTTCTTGGCCTCTCCAGCCAGCGAGCCTGCGCCCTCACCGTCTCCCTCAGACTCGAGCTCCGTGGTGGCCGGCGAGTCCCGCGGGGTGTCAGACCTGGACAATCGAGTCCTTCCATTGAGCTTGCCTCGAGCCCTCAGTGCGGGAGTGGGCGTATCGAGCGCGCTGTCCTCGTCATCCTGCTCGTCCATCTCCATCATCTGTAACTCGTGACTCGCCCGAGGTCGAAGGACGGGAGGAAAGGAGGTGGCGACGTTCGGTGGAAGAGCAGCGAGCGCCTTGCCGTAGAGGGATGCCATGAGGGACAGGAACCATGTACTCGTCGCTGAAGGGGGCTTAGCCAGTCCGGAAAGTGATTCTAGACTTCCATCGTCGTGAGGCTGAACGTGTCGTCAGCTCACATCGTAGGAGTCAACAGATCGACACGATTTACTCACAAGCAGCACCTCATTCCCGCTGACAATCAGCTCCAGAGTGCCGGCGGAATCATTGCCCTCGACCATAGGCACCCGAACCTTCCTCCTTCGACCTTGAACTGGTACAGAGATCTGTTCGCCCGTGGTCGCGTCCGAGGTCACGCCGAGAACGCCCGCGGCACTCCTAGCCGCCTTGACAAAGTAGTCGACCCTTCTCTGGTGTTTGCGGTAGTTCATGGTGAGCACGACGTAGTGCAGGCCGGAAGTCAGAGCGATGAGGAAGACGATGGTGTGCGACAGAGTGGGTCGATATCGCGAGTAGTAGTAGCCCGTGCCCCTCCATCGCGGCACGCCGTTCTTGTGGAAAAACTGAAAGCGTGGTCATGTTAGTTTGGGCCCTATCTTCGGGTCAGGCGGCAATGGGGGCCACCGTAAAGGAGGTACAGCATGAGCGTACGGCCCACTCACGTTGTATCGTTCTCGCTTCTCTGGAGATCGCAGGATCTGCGCAATCACACCCAATCTAGCGAAACGTTCTTGGATGTTCTTGACGCCCGGGTTCTTGTCCGGGCTAGCCATGGACAGATCAGCACAAGCTACATACAGCTCAGTCGGAGCCGCTCACTGTAGAGTCATGGACTTCTTCCTATAGGCCTTGTTGATCTCCGCCGCGCCGGCAGAAGGGTCCACGCCGATGTGATTGTAGAAGTCGGTGCCCTTGCCTGAGAGATTGCCAGGTGGATCAGCTTGGTTGTTTCGACAGTAGACAAGGAAGACAGTAACAAGGGCATCACCTCGACCCATCACTCACCCTCTGCGGCCTCGAGGGCGCTGACAAGATCAAAGATCTCGTGATCCTCCTTGGTCCAGCTACACCAACGTTTGAATCAGCTTGATCTGGTACAGCTTCGCCCGTCATCCGCACGACTCACGCCAGTACGGTGACTGCCAGCCCCAGGAGGAGGAGGACAAAAGTCAAGGGTGACCGCATTGTGGTTGCTTGTCTTCTTGAGTGAAGTTGCGGTCCGTACGAACCTGTAAAGCAGACAAAGCAAAAGTCGAGCTCAAGCTGGATGGACTGAAATTGACGCGTCGGTGTCACTGAGTTCCCTGAATGTATGGCAATGTGGCATTCAGGCGGGTGTGATGGCTCCTCCATTCAGCCTGGCGGGTTGATCCTCATGCATCAATGGCCAGCTTCAACGGTCTCCCGCGGCGGCCTTGCGGGCAGCGGTGAGCTTATATACTCCTGTGCCGATCGCTTTGTTGAATCGCCGTCCTAGGGAGATTGGACGTTCCTGTCGACCGATCACCTGGCCGTCTAGGTAACGTCCCTCTCACTGTCGGCTCGAGGCGCTTCCTACCAGGCGCGGAATGCATAGTCGGTGGTTGCTGAGCGAGTACGAGTAGAATCAGCAACAGGACGACTAGGGGTAGTGGACATGGACAACTAGCATATTGGTCAGTCTCCATCACTCAGCAGCCTGACGCATGCATGAATGTGGTCGCCTGGATGACCTGTCTTGTTTCCTGCTGTGCTGTCACGGTTACATCTCACCAAAGTGTTCCCCTTTCGGGTGTAGCTGCTACTTGATATATCAGCAGCCAGCTGAAAGGAGCTACTCAAGCGTAGTAGACTCGGCCAGACAACCACCTTCTCGAGCGATCCGGCATGTAATCGTCAGGAACGCGGTGACTGGTGACAATAGCTTTCGCTGGCGGTCCTGCCGATCTGGGCATGCATATAACGGTGAAGCGAATGGCTTGGCGATGCTAGGAGGTACCCCTCGTTTCACCAGCAGATGCGCGCTTAGGATCGTTTCGAGACTAAGCTGCAATGTGGAGCAGGCTGTCTCACTCGGGCCCTTACTGTCAGTGCTCGGTCGATCCCGGGTTCACGCGGTACCATGCAGTGTGCATCGAGCTAAGCGCCTGAACGAGGGTCGTGTCGACCGTATCGATAGACTTTTGGCGCCGTATAGACTATCTTCCAAGTCGGCGGCTGGCTTGCCATCTATGCCTGCTTTGGTACGTATGAGGTGTCAACCGGACGAACCGGAGGGATGGACGGCGGTGGTATGCAGGGATCGACATGGTGAATATCTAAATCTACGTAAGGCAGGTATTCCTACGGTCATTAGCTCTTGTCCTGCAAGATGGAAAGCCGGATTCGGCATATAACCCGCCCGATGGTATCTCTGCATTCCTGGAGGTACGCTGTCGCCCTACGGATGATCCTTCCGGCGCCTGTGCCGCTGCGCCGCATCTCGGACACCGCAGCCACGGTTTCTCGATCAAGGGTTCGACCCCGCTCAAACGGGTCCAGGTATGTCGCCTTCCGTTCTACGCCTCTCAGCTACCGAGGAAAGCCTCTCAGGAACCCCGCTACGGCTTTCGACCGTCGGACGGAAGGGGGATGGGCCGTGGCAAAAGCCCTTGACGTATATCGCGAACGCAACTCTATTGCAGGTATCGTAAGGTCATGTTTCACTTTGACCCAAGCCAGCAGGTCGTCCAGGTGAGCATTGTCAATATAGCTCACCGGAAAGAGGAGGAGGCCGTTCGGCGTCGAGGGACCGACGAGGTGTCTGGCAGATGGCCCACAGCCGACGTCGATCAATCCGCCCATCCCTCGACCCGAGACCTCCTGGCGCTTCGTATGGAACCTGAGCTAGTGATCGACGACCTGTTCCGTGTGGACGGTATAAAGTGCCTCTGCGCTGCCATTGGACTTTCTTTCCCCGTCTCCTTCTTGCCTACCCACTTCTACTCTCACCTGCTTTGATAGTACGGTGCAGCTTCAGCTCAGAAGAGTCTGATCAAAGGCGAAAGGGCCACTAGACTCACGGATCCGGTCAAGACCACTGCCATCTCCATCTACATCTCTACGTATCTCAATCCTCCACAATGGTCAAGTCTACCGCCCCTTTCACTCTTTTCCTCGTCCTGGTGGTGATGGTCCTCGGCGTCACCGCCGAAGCCATCGCCAGCCCTGACCAGGCGCCCATCGCCTTCCCCGTTGAGGACGCTCCTACCAAGACCATGCAGCGAAGGTCCAGGCCTAACCGGGTTGAGATGGCTCCGCGAGCGGCCACCACTACCGACCCCTGGGCCAACTTCCGGTACTTTAGCTGGACCCCCTTCACCGGTTGGGGTTTCCAGGGGCACACCCTGCAATATGTCAAGTGAGTAGTTGACATTGGGTCCTTCTTCCCGCACTCCGAGCTGACAGCCTGTCCTCTTGCAGAGACTGGTACATTGACACTTACGGTCTAAACCTTCCTTGGGGTGTCATTTCCTGGCAACAGCTGTCCTGGTACGTCACCTACTACGGTACGCCCAACCCCAAGCCCACCCCTTCGATCTCAAACTTTGGCTACGGACCCTACCAGAACAACGAGAACCCGTGGGATATCGGCTACCTCAGCAACCCCACGCCCATCGTGGTGAACACCTCGCCTGCGCCCACCTCGGCCAAGACGTCCAGCTCGAGCTCCGCGTCAGCCGCTGCTTCCTCCTCGGTAGCTAGTTCCACCTCCAAGTCGTCGTCTGCCTCTTCGACTTCGTCAGCTGCTCCCACCGCCGCCCCCTCGTCGTCCTCTTCGTCTTCCAGGGCCGCTTCGAGCTCGTCTTCGTCTTCATCCTCGTCCTCCTCTTCTTCGTCGTCAGCTGCTGCTGCCAGCTCGTCGTCGTCTTCGTCGACCGCCAAGTCGTCATCGTCATCTTCCGCTGCTGCCAGCTCTTCATCCTCGTCTGCCGCCGCCAGCTCCTCCTCGTCCTCCTCCGCCGCGGTCAGCTTTACCTCCTCCTCCTCCTCCTCCTCCTCCTCCGCCGCCGCTGCCTCCTCCTCAGCGTCATCTGTCGCCGCTTCGAGCAGCACCTCCTCCGCTGCTCCCGCTCCAAGCGTAAACCCTGTACCCGCCGGATGGGCCGTCGCCTCCACACCCTGTATCGCCGACGGCCGAACTGGTCGAGGTCTCCTGGGTACCTTTGTCATTGACAAGAACAACACCATCGACAGCTGTCTCGCCAAGTGTGACGCTCTCGGCTACCCCCTGGCCGGTGTGGAGTACGGCAACCAGTGCTTCTGCGGTGGCTACCTCTCCAACGGGGCTACCCTCTCAAAGCCTGCCACTTGTAACGTCGCTTGCCCCGGAAACAGCGCCCAGACCTGTGGTGGATACTACGCCATGAACTTGTTCGTTTCCACCAAGATCAACGCCGCGACCCTCAGCCCTGACCTCTCGTCGGCCTCTGTCGCCCTTCCATCTGGCTGGTCGGTCGCTGCCACCTGTATGCCAGAGGTCAACAACCGAGCGCTCACTGAATCGTCCTACTTCTCGGACGGTATGACCGTACCCATGTGTCTCAACTACTGTGCCGCCCGAGGATTCCAGTACGCCGGTGTGGAGTACGGCCGAGAGTGCTACTGCGGTAACTCGATCGATAACGGTGCCTCTCTCAACGCCACCTCTACCGCTTGTGGAACTCCTTGTATCGGAAACCCCACGACGTCGTGTGGTGGATACAACGCTCTCCAGGTATACAATAACCCGTCTTACTCGTACTCGAACACGATCATTAACGGTTACGTCAAGACGGCGTGTCTCCAGGAGGTCGCCAACCGAGCCCTTCGAGGCGCTTCCTACCAGGACCCCACGGGCATGACTGTTGAGACCTGTACCCAATACTGTGCCGACCGAGGATGGGGCATGGCCGCCGTCGAGTACGGACGAGAGTGCTACTGTGGTTCCGCCCTCACGGGTGGCGCTTCCCTCCTCCTCACCTCCACGCAGTGCTACATGCCTTGTACCGGTGACAACACCGAGAACTGTGGTGGACCCAACGCCATGTGGCTCTTCATCAACCCGGCCCCCGCCCTCGCCACCATCGCCCTCCCGACCGGTTGGTCCTACAAGGGCTGTATCGCCGAGGGCAACACCGGCCGAGCGCTCAGCTTTGACGCCACCAGCTACATCGGCAAAGTGCCCATGACCGGCGAGCTGTGCGCGAGGCAGTGCAACATCCTCGGCTACGACCTCGCCGGTACCGAGTACTCTTCCCAGTGCTACTGCGGCAACTCGTTCGACAACGGCGCCTCTGGTGCCATCATCGACACTGGCCTCGACGCCAGCTCGAGCCAATGCAACTACATCTGCCCCGGTAACAACGCTCAGATGTGTGGAGGTGCCAACCGACTCTCGCTCTACTCCAACCTCGACGTGCTGCCCTCGAACGTCGTCTCGGCTGCGAGCCTGAAGAAGGTGGTCTCTTAAGCGATGGGAGGTGTCCGGACTCGCTTTTTGATTCGATTCAATCTTGGTCTTTAGAGCTTTGACAGCGGACATTTCATAGACTCCAATACTATAATCCATGATGCAAACATGCACCGCTGTGACCTTGTGACGGCGATGTTCTTCTGGATCGATATCCGAGCATATCTACAAATGATAGCTTCTAGCGCGCCATATAATTACATCCTCACCTGAGCTTCTAGTACCCAAGCTCTCAGTTCATACGACTCAGCCTAAGCCCACTGGGACTTCTCCCACGAAGGGTCTATGGCATCATCACCACGTCAGCGCTTACTGACCAGTTGATGGCGGGACTTACCCTGCAGGAAGGCGCACAACACCTTGCTACCGGTCTGTAATAACGGGTGGCCCGCGACAATCTCGAGGAACCGCTGGAGACCTTCTCTACGCTGCTCGATGACATCGTCCGTGAAACGGTTGGTGAAGATCTTGCCTGGTAGAGGAGGGATATTGACTCGTGTACTTTCCCTCTCTAGAATATCGCGGAAGGCCTCAAAGTCGGAATAACGGCGACGGACGACCGAGTGACGAAGCTTGAAAGCGGGTATGTTGGTCTGTGCCGTTCGTCGTCAGCCCAGCGTCCCGTCCGCGCTTGCCATCCACTCAAAGGACCAGCCACCCACCATGCAGACGATCTCATAATCCGTATACATCTTGCGCCCGATCCCATGGGTCATCGGATTCCTGATCTCGATCTCGAGAAAGCTCTCGGGCACAGCGTACATCTCGTCAAACGTCTGAGGCCTTCCTGCCATCCTGGCCATTTCGGAGAACGTGAGTCGAGCCGAGGAGTCTGTGCGTACGAAGGGCGAGTGTGTGACTTCGACTATGGGCATGGGTTAGCGCTTGCTTCCTGCGCAATCGATAAGGGTGCATCGCAGCGGGCAGCTCACCAGGCGGACTCTGCGGTTGACCTCCGAAACCCCCTTGACCCTGCTGCTGAACGCCAAAGTAACCCTGCTGCCCGCCTAGACCTGGCGACTGGAACGCCTGGCTCTGACCCTGCTGAGGGTACCCCTGGGAGGACATGGGTGATCTGGGGTATCCCTGCGCCTGACCTTGCCCCGTTCCATAGCCCTGGCCCTGTGGCTGCGATTGACCGTTGTAGCCCTGCTGGTATGCTTGTGAGGGCGACTGAGCGTATGGCTGCTGCTGTGGGTAGCCTTGTTGCGGGGGCTGATAATACTCTATGCTCTTTGTCAGCATCCTAGCCGATACCGGTCCAAGAACGAGCAAGGGGCTGATAAAGGGAGGTCTCACGACGTACGGTTGGTATCATACGGTGACGGTTGGTTCATATTGGCGGATTTGGCTGAGGTGCAATGGATACGGGTCAAGCGATCGAGAGCAGGTGCGACGATGGAGCCCTTGAAGCTGTCTACAATCAACGGTCCTTGATCCACGACTGAGCGAGAGAGCTACGATACGATACGAGTACGATACGAGTGAGCTAGCTGACGACATGACAACACAGCCAAGCCGGTCCACTCCGTCACGAGCCTATTCCCTCAGGAACGGTCGCATCGATAGGCGCGTCAGACCTGAAACGTCACCCCCCTCCGCGCTCAGACTCACCAGGTGGAGGTGATCCCATTTCAATCATCACTTTGCTCGATGCTTCTCCTCTCTACCCAACGGTATACCCTCGGTACTACCATGAGCTGCAGCCACATAGCCGAGCTGGCTTCCAGCGTCAGGCCACCAGCGCCTTCCACCCAGGTACACAGGTGAGTTGAGAACGCCTTCTATGCGTCCAGGTCGGAATCCCCGCTGACATGAGTCATCAGGGAAGAATGTACACTCTGTTTTGATGGACAGGTGAGTCCATGACCACCCGAGAAGCAGCGGAGACTTGCTCATGCCCAACCAGGACGACCCAGATGGCGTACTGGTCTGCCTGACGTGCTTCAACGGCGGATGCTTTGGCGAAGGACGACGACATGCCTACCTGCATTTCCAGAAGACCGGGCATGCGCTAGGTGTGGTCGTCAA
The DNA here is from genome assembly GCA_036428645.1 of Kwoniella sp. DSM 27419. Taxonomy (NCBI): domain Eukaryota; kingdom Fungi; phylum Basidiomycota; class Tremellomycetes; order Tremellales; family Cryptococcaceae; genus Kwoniella; species Kwoniella sp. DSM 27419. The sequence goes on along the minus strand of CP144080.1, from coordinate 736,204 downwards.
GCGGACCAGGAAGGAGCAAAAGAAGAGGGTGAGAGTGGTATGCGGGTGACGGCTGGGGATTAGTGCTGATTATACCGCTTTAGGACTCGACAGAACCGCCTATGAAGAAACTTGCCATCTCCGCGCCAAAAGATGAGGACCTGTACAACTATTCTACCTCGTTGAGGTGTTTCAAATGCCTCAACGCTGGCGAGCAAGTGCACTCCGACGAGCCTCAGGCGAGTTCTAGTGCTTGTCATCTACCGGGTCTTCGAGGCTGATAAGGCTGACTCGCGTTCGCCCAACCAGATCACCGCAGTCGTTACCGGTATCATGAACGCCATGTCGTCAGCCCAGCAGTCCGAAGTCAAAGCGTGGGAAGAAGAGATTCTCCCTTGTGAACACACCCTCACCCTACAGCAAGAACCAGCCATTACGATCGGCCAAGGTGAATCGTGGCGGTCCACAGCATCTACGACATTGCTAAATCATACTCGATCTCTTGCAGTCCCGTCGCAATGCACCTCGTGCGACCTGACTTCCAACCTCTGGCTTTGTCTCACCTGTGGTTTGGCCAACTGCGGCCGTCAACAGTTTGGGGGAGTAGGCGGAAATGGCCATGCTTTGCAGCACTTTCACGAGACTGGCCATGGTCTAGGCGTCAAGCTAGGCACAGTGACTCCAGAAGGAACGGCGGGTGAGTGAGCTGTTTCATTCAGCATGATCCGGAAGCTGACAATTCGCACAGACATCTATTGCTATTCATGTGACGATGCTCGTGTCGACCCAGATCTCCCTCGGCACCTGCAGGCCTTTGGTATAGAAGTTCTGGGTCAGACCAAAACAGAAAAATCCATGACCGAGCTGGTAAGTGGTAAAGGTCAACGCTGGCTTTCATAGCTGACATCGCACGCTCTCAGCAACTCGAACACAATCTCAAGTTTGACTTCTCCATGACCGGCGACGATGGCAAGGAGCTCGAGCCGGTGTTCGGATCAGGTCTCACTGGTCTCAAGAACCTTGGTAACAGCTGCTACATGGCATCAGTGTTGCAAGCCCTATTCTCCTTGCCAGCATTCCGTGAGCGATACACCGCCGATGCCGCATCGATCCACTTCCAGACCTGTGAAAACGCCCTCCCAGCATCATGCCTCGAATGTCAGATGCTCAAACTCTCTGACGGTCTTGTCTCCGGAAGGTACTCGCATGTCGCTCGAGCGCCACCCGCAGCCACTACCGACTATGATACGGATCAAGAGGCACCAAAGTTCCAAGAAGGGATCAAGCCAGCACAGTTCAAGGCACTCATCGGGAAGGGACATGAAGAATTCGCTACCATGCGTCAACAGGATTCTGAAGAGTTCCTCCAGCATCTGCTCAGTCGTCTCCGAGACGAGTCCAAACGACAGGGCAAGGAGGAGTCCGCTGAGCCCACGAGGATTACCAAGTTTGGCATGGAGCAGCGTTTGCAATGTGGCGGATGTCGCCGAGTCGGCATCCAGGTGGAAGCGGTCGATCTGGCCAGCTTGCCGGTGGATGCAGTCGAGACGGGTGTGAATGATGAGGGCAAGAAGCTGTGGCAGCAGGTCGAGTTGGAAGAGTGTCTCCTAGCTTTGTGTGCCGAGGAGGAGATCCCTGATTATGCGTGTGAGACCTGTGGAACCAAGACCAAAGCCTACAAGTGAGTAAGGATGGCACTCTGTACGGAGAATTGGAGTTAACACTTCCAACCAGGACGACAAAATTCAAGACGTTCCCTGACGTTCTGGTTCTGCATATGAAGAAATTTCAGCTTGTCAACTGGATGCCTACCAAGCTGGACATCCCCGTCGTTGTACCTGAATCACTTACACTTGATGGACTGCTTGGAAAAGGCTTGCAGGAAGGCGAGGAGGAGCTGGCTGTTGCGTCTTCATCCGCGTCGGGACTGCCAGAGTTCAACCCTACAGCCATGGCTCAGCTTGAGGCCATGGGCTTCCCTGCTGTGAGGTGCCAAAAGGCGCTCCTGGCGACGGGAAACAGCGATGCTGAGGTGGCCATGGGCTGGCTGTTTGAACATATGGAGGATCCTGGTGAGTCGGAACGATGCTTGAGCTCGAATCAGCTGACTAGCCGAGCAGATATTGACTCTCCGATTCAGCCGTCGGCAACATCGAACGCTGCTGGGTCAGAACCATCGGCGGATCAGATTGCCATGATCGCTGATATGGGATTCACTCCTCAACAGGCTAAAAAGGCCTTGCGAGAGTCGGTGGGTTCAGCCTAGGCTGGCGACGAGGTTAAAACTGACCATTCGAAAGGATGGCAACCCCGAACGAGCCATCGAGTGGTTGTTCTCACATCCCGATGATTCTGGAGAGGAGACAGACCCGATCCCTAGCGGGAACGCCACGACTACGGTGCAGGACGTTGGCGGGTCGCCAAATCTGCCCGCGCAGTACCGGCTCAAGGCTTTCATCTCGCACAAGGGCCCAAGCGTACATTCGGGGCACTACGTTGCCACTGTGCGACACCCTCAAGCTGGCCCTGAAACCGCTGAAGAGGGTGAGGACGACTGGGTACTGTTCAACGATGAGAAGGTCGTGAGGGCTCCGCCTGGAGGCGGTGAGGAGATGAGGAGCCTGGCATATCTGTATGTGTATCAGAGGGTCTAGGCGGTGGGAGATGGGGTTTGCACGGTGGGTAGCACCGGAACGGAAGATGTAGCACTCGTGGATGAAGCGGTACATTGTGTATCCTGGTGGTCTGCGGTGTCCGAGCCTCGGAGTGAGACGATCTGAGGGGAACTGGATAGCAGACGATGAGCGTGGCCGCGCAGAATCATGACCGCTCTGAAAGTCTCTGACATCTATTCTGTCTCGCCGGCTACCATCGTTAGCCGTGGGGTTCATCACGTAACCGTGTTTCAGCGTCTGTTTCAGCACGGGCCTAGTTGCCGGATCAGCTCGCATCTCACTTGGTCTCCGTGTTAACGGTGTGTCGATTCGAGCTTTTTGTTCGCAGCGTCTCGTTATTACTCTTCTATCCAGATGATAAGACGCGTTTCTCGTCGAGCAACATGCCGGTCAAGGTCGACGACCATCAGTGAGTTGGTCGAGGTGGTGCAGAGCACAAGATCAGTGCTTATATCTCCGTCCTAGCTGGACCAATGCCCAGACCGTGGCGCTCTTGAAGCGACTCCAGATCGGCCCAGAGCAGGAACGAGCACAGTTCTTCCCTCCTCCCGGCGTGCGGGACGATACTCCGAGATGCCGCCTTGAGATGGCCTTATGCTGCGAGTTGCTCGCCGACACCCCATGGTTACAGCAGATGGTGAAAGCTGGCTGGGTGAGAAAGCTTCCGGGCGGCAGCTATGAGCCTGCGCGGTACTGGACCGGTCAAGGTAATCCCATACAAAGCAGGATGAAGTGGTGAGCTTTCGGGAAAGCTGGTCAACCACAGTTACTTGTTTACCCGGTGACAGGATCGAGCGGACCGCGCTTGATATTCGAAGGGTTTTGGGACGGGCTAGGTGGCCTAATGAGCTCGTGAGAGGGTCTTCAGCTTATGAGCAGTGGAGTAAGTCTGAGCGAGGATCCGCTCATCATGCTTGAAACGGCGTGACGCATATATCATAACGTTCACTGAATCGTGGAGACAACACCATCATAACGCACCGCATTCGCTTTATCGCCCGCGGTACAATGGGCCGTATTCTGCCTTGATCTGGAACTGACCTACACGAGCCCAGTGGATATGCAGGATCGCCGGGATAACACCTGGTACTTCTTGTACGTCAACCTCAAGATCGAGGCCGAACCCGATTGGCTCAACCCGATACCTCGACGACCTTTGGCTCAGCGAATTTCCCCGACGACTTTGACATCCCCGATCCGATCAGGCCCTTCGACTGGTTCACGAGAGGGCGGGACTTGGCTTGAGAGACGACCGAGAGGGGACATCAAGATCCCCACGGGTCCGCGCCGATGGGTACAGGCTTCCTCCTCCTTGTCACTCTCCACACCCCTAGCCGGCAGTGCTGGACAGGTTCCATCCTTGAAGCAGCGCATGTCACAAACGGCCCGCGAATCGATAGCCACTTCGAACCCTAGTCCTCAGTCATCACCCGTACCACAACCTCTCTGCCGACCCAAGACCCCGCCTCTACCTGTCGCATCTCCAGCTAGCCCGGCGGATTCTCATCCTGTTACATCCCGTTCGATGATGTCCACAGGAGACAACGACGTAGACTATAACCTTGGAGCATCTCATGAAAGACCCGCCCGTCGCCCGCCACCTACTGAGCTCGATGCACAACGAGCAAAACGTCAGAAGATCGGTACACCCCTCCGGCCAGCCACACCACCTCTTATAGAGGCTCATCCTCCGGCTCCAGATCGACATGCGTCAGCTGATGGCGTAGACTCGGACTCGGGTTCCGATATCGTCTTTTTGAGCCACGCACGCCCGCATATACCTTGCACTCCTCCCTCCACCCCTCCGTCGACAAATCCGCTATCATCGCGATTCATGGGCGTGCATACACCCCCGATGACTGTTCCCATCGCGCCTCGCGGGATGCTTCGTACACCGCCAGTGTCTGTGTCTGTACTTGACGAGGCGGTCAATCTCGCCAGGATTAGGGATCTTTCCGGGCCATTCGTTTCCAACGGGGAAGACTCCTCTTCGGAAGATTCAGATACGCAAATCGACAGTGATGAAGAAGAGTGCCAGCGTCGACCTTCCATGCCGCCCTTGCCCGGCCTCGGCATCATTTCACCCCAATTCGACGCGTCCATGTTCACCGATCCGAGCATACGTTCTCACGAGCTTGACGTGCTGAACAGGGAACTGGGAAGGATCCCGGATCCCTTTGCCTACGACATGTCAATCGATGTGGTGGTGTCGACCACTGAAGTCGATAAAACCGTGGTGACTCCAGTTCACTCTCCGTTGATCATCACGGATCCTACGCTGCCAACCGAGCAAGATCAAGGTGTAAGCGGGGGAAACCATCAAGCTCCTGGCGATCAAATCACCCCGCCGTCTCATTCGTGCTCCGTCCGTGCATCGCAAGAGTTTACAAAGAAGCCTTGTGACGTGGTTGTGGACCCTACAGCGGAGGATGACCGGTCCCCTCATGCTGAGAGTCCATCGCTTGGGCACGCAAGCTGCTCGTTCATCCATAGCGAGTCCATTGGGGAACATACGCCGCCGACGATAGATCGCAAAGAAGCCGAGGCGAGGTGGACCGACGACTCTGCAGCTGCACAGGCCACGTCCGCCTCTTCCAGCAGAAAAGGCGGTGCGCTCGCACCTCCGGACGATTTGATCGCCCAAAACAAAAGCGACTCGCCGACCGCCCACCAATCGTCGAACCCCCTCCTCTCGCTCATCAATCTGCAGAGATTGTCGCAATGGTTCAAGAGGCCTGACGGTGAATCAACAACTCAGCCCTCCACGCACGATGTATCGCGGTCATCTGCGATACCACCTGCTTCTAGCTCCGGTCCAACGTTCGCTAACTCCATGTCGGACGGCTGGAAATCAAGCGACGAGATGGACGTGGAGAATTCTCACGATTCAACCTCAACAGAGGGATTCGGATCACAGATAGATCCAGCATCAGTCGGTCTTCCCCGGCTCAATCCAACCGAGAAATCACAATCTGCCGAACGTTCTCAAAGGCACAAGGACCCGCACAAATGTCAGCGAAATGATTCAGGAAATGATTCGGCTATCGTGATTCCCAGCCATGCCTTGTCGCTCGCTTCGACATGCGTGACTCCGTTCGACGAGACCATTTCAGTGGCTACCTCATTACCGCTTGACCGCCAGGTCACTCCAGCTCCGCAAAGTCCTGGCGACCGCCTTGAACTGGATTCTGCGCATGCCACGCCAGCCGACGTAGCTACTCCTCATCCCACTGCGGTGTCAAGCTCTACCAAGCGGCCGATCGGAGAGATACACAACAGCACCGTGCGCATGGCAGGGGGCATGATCAGAATGCTGCTCGGTGAGATGCGCCATCACCCCTCCACTTGCTTGAACGACACGCTCGTACTACTTCAGCTGGACGTCGTGCCCTTTCGCAAAGCGCTGGTGGAATTGCTCGAACTTATGGGCAGCCTAGTGGTCGACACTTCAGCAGGTACCGCGACGACCGTCACATCGCCGGGGATCAAGCGACCTCGGATATACCACGTGCATGACCTGGTCCCTATGCCTGACATGCCCTCGCGACCGAGTGGCCAGGCAGGTGCGACGAAGGTGACCCTGATGGAGCTGATGGATGAGCTGATGCAGCTCCGGTCCAAAGAGCTGGAATTGTTGGGATCAACGTCGACGTCGAGAGATACGAAGCTGTGCGAGATCGTTGCGGGGAGTGATGCGCTGGGATGAGCCCCCGCGGTGTGGTTCCGGAGCTGTCTGACGTGCTTCCTGAGGCGTGTACAGGCGGATACGAAGCCAGCGGCCTTGGCAAGGAGCTGAAGAGCAGCCTCAGTCATCCACCGCGAACGCTTGTCGGTGAGGTGTTGTGTCTTCCCATCTCCACTATGTTTCCTGTTGTTAGACTACATGACAAACCTACATGCATACGTTTCCATAGATAGGTAATGTATCCGGGCCAGCGGTCTCACCCAGTCAAGCTTGGCCATCGTCTGCCACTGTTGACGGTCGCACGTGTCCGGTGCCATCAACACTTTGTTTCGCCACGTGTCGGTCGCCCCGGACTGCGGTAGCCAGGGAAAAGCGATTCCGCAGCAGCCAGGAGGGGGATTTTCTTGGCGCAGTCATGGACCTCTCTCGTGTGGTACGATAACGAGGGAGTCACCTTGTTCGGGACCAGAGCAGAGCGGGGGTCTCGGGTCATCGGGTCACAGATGCAGTTGGGGCCGGGTCGCATCTGGTGAGATTGAGAATGCGATCTTTGTGGGCATTCCTCTGTACCATCACCAACCCATCACTGCTCAGACGCCTCGATCGTGACTCGATCTAACCGGCGCCGGTCCCTCGCCTGAGCCTCCGGACCACATCGTATAGCCCATCCCCCAAGGCCCAGTACCGACCAAGGCCAGACGCGAAAGCGCCGTGCCATATATAGCAGTGGGCCTGCACTGCTGTCGACCGTCACGCCCCTAGTCAGGCGGTGACCCACGCAAGGCCGTCGCGCTGCACCGCTGCTGCGCCGTGTTGACTCTGGATCTCGGGGGCGTCGTGCCGTCACGGCATCACCTGATACTCGACCGGTGGTGTAACAACAACCCGGCGTGTCGAGTCTTGATCCTTTTCGCGAGACAGCTTGAAGCGAGCCAGACACCCTCTATCGCGGTGCATCGCGCTCTGTAAATCAGGTCGCGCTCCGTCTAGCAGGTCGACCCAGCGGCCATGTCGACCATCTTGCCCATGTCGAGCGTCATGGGCGCCCGATCGCCCATCAGGTTGGACAGTGGTCTGACCCCAGGTCACTCTGGGCCAGCTTCACCCTCGCCCGCTCCGCCAAGCACACACTCCAGCTCGTCGGGGCCGACCAGTCGGCCGGCGTTTGTGCATCACAACACGAGCTATGCCTCGCATCACGGTTCCAGCTCGTCCCAGGCCCAGTCCCAGTCTCACACCCCATTGCAAGGGGCGAGGTATACGGATTACCCCGACTATCCGACGAAAGAGTCTTACCCTCCTGCAGACCGGCCATACGGGTCGTCATCCGCCCAGGTGCACGCCGAGTACCCGACGACCTCTGCGCCGAGCTCTGGAGCAAGACAGCAGCAAGGGAGATTCGGTCTGGACGCCGCGTTGGTCAAAGGGAAAGGCCTGTGTAGCTGCTCGGGAGAAGGGGGTGTAGGAAAGGGCATGATGATCGGCTGGGTCGTCACGACAGTCCTGGTGCTGCTGGTGCTCGCCTGTTGGCGTGGCGAGCTGTTTGAAGGTGAGTGAACTCGTCTTGCGCTCGACAGCGTCCTCGCTATCGGATGATCACGAGATGCTCAAGCTGAGATACCACGACAGCTCTCGACAACCTGTCAAAGACGCTCGCCGCTCAAGGCCTTCAAGGGAAACTCGCCATCTTTGGCTTGATCCTCATCACCACGATCCCCCCTGTACCCCTATACTCGACACTGATCATCCTGTCTGGATATACGTTCGGCGCTTGGGAGGGGTTCGTCGTGTCGTACGCCGCCAGTCTGGTGGGAGCAGTGTTGGTCTTCCTGATCAGCCGCGGCTGGCTCAAGGACATCATCGCCAAGTGGTGAGTCTGACTTTAGCTGCAGAAGCCGAGACACTGACACCTTTGAAACCCTCAGCCTCGCTTCGTCCCCCACGTCGACATCACTGTTGCAGATCCTGCCGTCCAACCCGCATCTCCTACTGCTCATCCGTATCGCGCCATACCCATACAACCTGCTCAACGTCATTCTCGCCTCGAGCCCCACCCTCAGCTTACGGACGTATACGGGGTGTACCGCCCTGTCGCTCTGCAAGTTGATACTACATACCTGGATCGGAGCAGGCATACACGACCTGTCCGCCTCGTACGGTCACGGACACACGCAGCTCGCCGTGGACGAGCCGCCACTCGGTGATCACGAAGGTCAACCTCATCACGGTCACGGGCACGGCCATGGTCACAAGCACCCTCATCCTGGCGGACACATCGGACATGGGCCCCCGCCCATGGACCCCAGTCGGGAAGATGTCAAGTTGTATACCACATGGGCGGGTATCGTCCTCTGCGTCGGGCTGTTTTTCTACCTCACTCATTTGGCCAAGAAGGCTCTGAGGCGAGCTCAGGAGGAGCAGGAACAGCGGGAGCGGGAGATGAGAGAGGACGGCAGCGGCGTGGCTCTTCTGTCGACCCGCGCGAGCGAGGAGGTCTAGGACTGGGGTCATTGTGTGGGTCGTTCCGTGTAAGATATGACAGGGGGAGGAGGATCAGTTGTACTATCCCGGTTGTTTTACGTTCGTTCCAATCGTTGTCCCTCGTTGTGCCGATCCAGGCGTCATCCGTGCCATCCCTATCTGTGTCGCAAGGTCGTCCATACATGCATGCATACAGCCTGGGATCTAAAGTTGGTATGATGGGTACTCCCACAACGGCCGTCTTTCGGACGGACGAATACCACGTGCTGGTGGATTCAACTCCATTCAAAGGCGATGAATTCACTTCACCTTTCACTCTCTCTTCATTCGCATCTCACTCTCATCGACCTGTATCCAAAGCTTGACAGCGTCCACACAGCCGACAGTCCCGACCTCCGCTTCCGCACCCCCCACTCTCACCCCCATGTGCCATACATAAACATCTCCAGATGGCATCATGTCCATCACGGCTCCTCCTCTGTCACCCCGTCATCGTCCGCGGCGGTCACCTAGCGCCCCCTCAGCGGCCGCACTGGGTCTGACATATTCGCCCATGTCAGCTCTCGGCTTGGCACCCACCTCCACACCGGGCCCCAGTCAGCCGTCATCCACGTCACCGACCAAGTCGACTCCTTCTTCACCTAGATCACCAAGCTCGGACTACCTGACAGGGAATGGACTGCCCAGTCCCGGACACCGGGCCCGCTCGCAGACCATCACCTTGTCAGGGCGATCTCGAGGGTCTTCCAAGAGCAACAGTAAATCCGCGCCGGTCAGCCCGAGCGGACGGTTCATCATGCAGGGCCTGACGCCTATATCCGGGATCAGCGGGATGCAACTGGAGCAGTCCATGACGGCTCAACAGCAACAGCAACAACAGATGCAATATCAACACCAGCAGCAGCAGTATCTCCAGGCTCAACTCAACGCTCAGGCCCAGCTCCAGGCGCAGCGGACCGCTCACGCCTCTGCAGCTGCCCCTGGGCAATCTCAAAGGCCCCAACAGGGGTTCCAATACCCACTCCAGCCAGCCAAGCCCCCCCACGTACAATCCCAGTCACTCCCCTCGACGTACCCGATCCACTCAATACCGTCTCCCGGGATTCAGCAGCACCAAGCTGCATCGTCCTCCGCGCAGACTATGCTCCGACCGACGCCATCCTCATCTACAAAGGTCAGGCGGAATCATACGCTAGGGAGAAACGCAGAGGACTCTGCGAACGACAGCGACGCGACGGTACGACCTCGAGCCGGGGGTAAAGGAAGCCTGAGTCAGCCTGATCTGACAGAGCTGAGGTCAAAGCGGGTCGAAGGTTGGGCGGACGGAGTGATGAGGGAGAACAAGCCGTCGACATCAGCCCAAGGTGCCTCGGGCACGATCACACCCACCGAGGAGAGGAGGAAACCGTCATATTCTCGCAAGACACCTCCGACTCGACAGATCCCTATCCCCCAGGCCGCACCACATCACGTCAACAGCAACGGACCCGATTCCAGGGATTCCTGGCTCCCGGCCTCGCCTGTCAACTCGCGCTCACAACCCTCCTTGACCTCCTTGAAGCGATCGCCCTCCCCTCGCAATTCACAATTATCCATCCCCACCATGTCACCCATCATCGACCGTACTCCGCTCTCGTCAAGTGATGACGAGTATCGTGGGTTTCCCTTTACTGGGCATTTCAACAGGCCCGGATTCGGCGGAGCCCATGGAGGCAGCTTCAAGCTTGGCGGTGGGATGTCGAGCGAAGATGCAGACGACGATTACGAGTCGACCGATTCGCCGTCTTCTGGAAGTCTGACCTTTTCGCCGAAACGGAACCAGTACACGTCCGGTCTGAGGCAGAGGTTCCCCATGGACAAGGTTCGAGGGGGATTACAGCCCGCGTTTGGGGGCTTGATGGGTACTCTGCCAGGTGCTGGTGCCGGGGGCCTAGGACTATCCCTCAATCCCGCTCTGGAGTCCCCCACGTCTGTCTCCTCGCCCGGTCTGTCGGACAGCGCAAAGGACCACTCTTTTGGCCACAAGATTGCGACCAAGCTGGAGCATTGGTTCGCTCGCTCTACGCTCTTGCCATTGAGGCTGTTGGCGATCGTGCCCAGCTTGTGGGGCATATCCGTTCTGGCCAGGGGACTCGCCACCGGCGGGGTGTGGTATGATGTCTGGCCTTGGGGCGTGGATTTGAGCAGGGAGTCTCTGGAGCGGCTCCTCGCTGGTGGGGGCTGGAACGAAGGTACCTGGCGGAACGTCAGGCGTGGAGACGCGGCGATCTCGATAGCATGGGTGAGTGGCATGTTCGCGTTGGGGATTGCATGCGGCTGACTTTCTCACCCTGTTATCATAGGCCATCTGCACCGCTCACTTTTGCTTCTCCCTTACGACCGGCTTGACGCACCGCTGGCGATCCTACTACTCGCTGCCGTCCACCATCACCCGACTGGTCTCGCTACAGTGTCTGTGCTGGCCTGCGACCTACCTCACGCTGTTGTTTCTCGGCGCGGAGCGTCTTTTGCTGTGCTGGGTGGTGATTGGCGTCACGACTGGCTGGTCTCGCACGATCCAAATGTGGGTGACATCGAACGTGATCCCTGCGGACACCCTCGGAGGGCCGACGGACCAAGGCCGTCACGATTCACAGGCGCTGGCCAGTTCCTCCACCCAGTCTAGCTCGACGTTGGACGCGACGAGCGCAGGGGATCTCACGCCAAACCTGCGGAGGAGAGGGTCCAAAGCGCCTGCACTGGGTGTCGGACCGCCAGAGATACCCGAGGGTCTGACCACCTGGGAAGCGTTCAAGTGGGGACGCAAGTGGGACTGGGACAACGTGGCTAGGGAGGTGGGGTGGAAAGTGGGTGGACTGCTGCTGGTCACCACGGCCTGGCTGTTCTGGGGGATAGAAGAAGGCAAGGTGCTGAGGCTGTGACGGGAGAGCGAGCGGACTACTCGGGAGAGTATGTATGATACACGAATTTACGACTATAATGACATGAACTATACGAGAGTAGCTGGTTGTACTGCTTGTTTCAAGCTGTAGATGTTGTCGTGCTGTGCGAGCATTGCATGGGGTGTTATGAAGCCGAGGCCAGATGAAGGGATAACCGTACGGAGACTGTTTGGCATGTGCTGCCTCATGCAGTCGCATCCGCCGCCGCAGCCTCCTTGACCCCCACATACTTGCGCCGCCAGTGCAGCAAGGGCTCCAGCGCCACGGTATCCTTCTCCGAGGGCATCTCGACGTCCACCACGCGACAGATGAACATCTCGCTCCCTTGTTGGCCGGCCGGAGCGGGAGGCACAGCAGACCCGCACAGATCCTTGAGGAGGACGGACCCGACCACCTCGCAGCGTAGTGCGCCGAGGCTGCGGAGGAGCGAGGGCGGGTGCGTGTCGTGTTCGCTCCATGTATCAGGGAGGGAGAAGATGGACGAGTGATCGGTCCGTGGTGAGGCGAGGTCGTCCGCTGTGGTCTCGTTGTGGGTGGACAAGAGGGAGATGGTCAGTGGGGTCGGGTGCGGCGCCAGCGTCGCGCTCGGTATGGGCATGGGTGTACGTGAGGGGGAGGCGTAGTCGAGGTTGGCTAGTGAGTCCGGTCGGTGAGCTGGACGTGGGTCCGGGGGAGAATCAAGGGACAGGGGATTGGGCGTTGGCGTTGCTAGCGGATTGGGTATTTGCGAGAATAGCGATTGGGCCCATTGTGGTGGCTGTTCCGGCATGGGCAGCTTGGACAGCGGCCATGGGAGGTCCTTCTTCGGAGGAAGGGTGATTCCCGGCGTGGCCGTGGCTGGTATAGGCCTGCGACGTATGGGCTCGTCCTGTTCTATCCGCGTGGGGGATGGAGAACGCGCCGCTTCACGCGAGGTGTGATCGCTGTGCGTCCGCCAAGGCCGCAGACAGTCGGCCATGCGGGATGGCAGTCGGAGCGAGAAGGCGACCAGCGGGTGGGGGTGTAGCGTGAGGCTCGTGAACGAGGTCAAGGTCGCTCCGTGGTATTTCGCCTTGCCGTACATGGGTGAAGACGGCGGGACCGCACCGACGGCGATGGCGACGGGCTACAGAGCAGAATCGACTCAGTGCGTGCCGATACACCGGGGGTCTCATCCTCTTCACGCCTTGACACGCGCCTAGATCACTCACCTGCGCGACATTCCGCATGATCTCCCTCAGCATGATCGAAGGGTCTTTCGGACCATGATCGTCGGAAAACATAGCTCGGAGGAAACGGGCTGGCGATCTGCGCCATGCGCGGAGGGCGGGGCGGGCTGTTCTCGGCGCGATCATCGGGTGCTGTGTGTCGGCGGGAGAGTGTACGACCCTGCCGCGACACGATCAATGTCTGATCCCTTCGCCAGATGAGTGATCTTGCAGCCGCAAAGTCAACGATGAACCGCCACGTGGCTTCGAACGATCGTCATAGATAACAGACGCAAGAGCGAGCTACAGCAGTCTTGGTTGTCATTCACCATCTCACCGTCGCATGCTCACTGTCCTGCTGCGTGTGCCACACGCTGCGTCGCCCCTGCTGCCCGACCCCTGCTGCTATCGCATTTGCAGATCATCCTGAGTCGCATTGCGCCATGACAATGCGCCGGGGAGCAGGCCTCTCCGCCCTGTCCCGGCACACGGCCGTCAACAACTCGTACTCGACCCTGTCCACCTCTCTCTCTGTCACGCAGCTGGACTCTCTGCAATCCAGCCTCGACTCGTTCCGCCAAGCGCTGATCGCGTTCAGCTCGGCCCACCGGGCGGATATTCGCGCCGACCCAGCGTTCAGGCATCAGTTCCAGAAGATGTGCGCGGCGTTAGGCGTGGACCCCTTGGCTGGAGCTGGCGCGAGAGGGAGCGGCGGCGGCGGCGGCCACAAGGCGGCCGGGTGGTGGAGCGAGCTGGTGGGGATGAGCGAGTGGGAATACGAGCTGGCGGTGCAGGTGGTTGATGTCTGCGTGTCTAGTCGGCCGGAGAACGGGGGGATGATCGAGATGCGCGAGCTGATCAGGCGGGTGGAGAGGCTGAGATCGGGCGGGGTCAGGGGGTCGTCTGCCCAAAGTGCACGAGCTGGGCCGTCATCCAACACCACCACCACCACCACCACCACCACCACCACTACCACCGCTCCTAACAGAGAAGCTCTCCTACGAAGCAAGCCGGCCGAAGGAAAAGTCTCCCTCGATCAAGGCCGAATCACCCCCGAAGACATCCTACGCTCACTCTCCATTCTATCACCCCTACACGCAGGGTACACGCTCCACCGCCCGAGCCCAAGCACGACCTACATCCGCACCATCCCCCGATCGCTCGACACGGACCAATCCACCCTCCTCGCCCTCGCCGCCACGACCGCAGGCAGGCTAAGGCCGAGGGACGTCAAGCTGCTCGCGGGCTGGGCGGAGGAACGCGTCAGGATGGCATTGGACGATTGCGTCATGCGGGAAGGTCTGGGATGGGTGGACGAGCAGGCCCCGGGTGGCAGAGACGTCTGGATCATCGCGGCGACGGCGTTCGAGCCTTGAGTAGGGCCGTTGCGACTTCTACAATCATGTACACTATCCCCTCGTATCTGTTGTATACTAGCCCATGTACCGTGCACCTGTCCGGTGACGCTCGCCATGATCGCCACTGCGAAACACTCGATACCCCGGCAGACATGCGCCACGTCCGCGGACGCCGCTGCAGCACCGCCAATCCTCAAGCAAGATTGATACATTGTCCATTTGCACCAACTGCAAGTACAAAGCTATGTCCTGATGCACATAGCTCGGCAGCAACCCACGCGGACCCGTGCGCTGGCCAGGTCACACTGTCGGTCCCACTAACGGTGAGATTGCTGAGCCAGGGGATGTTGACCATGTGCCTGCGCCTGACCCGAAGCATGCTGCCCGTCCAACCCATGCGTCGGCGTCCAACTTCGCTCCCTGTCCATACCGATACTCCTTCTACCTTCCTCCCCTGGTCCAGGCGAACTGGGCGCAGATCCCCTGCTGGACTGCCTGGACCCATTGGCGCTGCCTTGGAACGGTCCCCGCCAGTGAGTCCCCTGAGGAGACACGAGCGACTGCTGAGACCCCCTCGCCGACTGCTGTTGTATCCACGAAGTGGGTCGGGATCCTTGTACGCCTTGCCCAGGCACTGGTGGAGGTCTATACGATGAGATCACCGCGGGGTCGGAGGAGGACACAGGCAGAGCATCCCGATGGGTGCTCAACCGCGGGTCGGACGGTCGATCGCGAACCTGGCTCTGACCCTGCCCCTGAGTCTGTGACGCGAGCGACACATGACTACTGGACGTTGAAGGTGGCAAGCCGGAGTTCGAGCCTACTATGGGTCGACCGCCGCCCGATGTCATGTTGGCCGCAGCACCGGGAGCGAGCAGGCCGGGCATCGCATTACCTCTGGCCTGCATGTACTTTGAACAATGCCGGTGGATCTCTTTAGGCGGCAGGTCGAGCTCTTTGGCAAAGATCGTGTAGATGTTCTCCTGGATGACGAACGACAGCTCGCTCGGCACATGGTAGTACTCGTCCTGATTCTCCAGGAGATCCTGCACCGCTTGGATGGCGATAAAGCTCTCGTCTCGGGCGGCGTTCGCGCCCTTTGCGTACAGGATCGACGGACAGATGACCGTTGCAAGGTTCGGCATGTCCATGCGAGAGCCCGTCTCCTCGTCCTTGTACGAGAATGAGGCGACCCATCGAAGGAAGACAAACAAGACTTCCATCGTGTCGCGGTTGTATCGCGGCAGGAGCACCACAAGGAGATGCAGTACCCGTCGACGTTCCTCTGGATTTTGTAACGCTGCAGACACGGTCAGCGCCGAGCGACATTGCCAAACAGGCTACTCACAAGCAGCAGCACAGAAAAGCTTGTGCAGGCGGAACGTCAACAGCGGGTCCGGCATCTCTCTCAGGAATCGCTTCAGTAGCGCGGCGAGCTGGATAGCGTTCTCGTCAGACAGGTTGACCGTGTTGGAATCCTTGTCAAGCGCATCGCAGAGCTGCTGGAGTTTTCTGATGTTTCCGTTCTTGCGGAAGATACCCTCGACCGCCATGTCTATGCGAGCTGTCAGCTTTGTATGTCCAGACGGCCCACAGGAAGCACAACACAACCTACCCATCTGTCGCATGGTGGATATGATATCTTCGATGATCTCGGGTACTCGAAGCTGAGCATTAGACGCCCCCTGTGAAGAGTCTGAACCGGTCCGGTCTACAAGGATCTCGATGGGCACCCCGAAGACGCCTGCAAGGTGTCAGCATACTACACCACCTGTTAACATCGGTACTTACCCTTCTTCTTTTGGTCCTTCTTGGCTGTACCCTTGAAGATCTTGTTCCACCACTGGTTCTTCCTGACCTCGAGCAGCTCCAGCACTTCATCTAGCTCAATGAGATGACCCAAGCCAGTCTTCTGCAGTTGCAGCAGGGCAAAATGCTTCAGAATGACCGATTGTAGAGGATTCAGAGCAGACAGGAGGGACCGATCATCAGGCGGTCGATCTTTCGCGGACGCTTCAGCCAGCATGGGAATATCACCCAGAGTGATCGCGTCGTCTTCGGGCGTGATGGTCGGCATGCCGATCGCGTTGGGATCATCATCCGCGTTTTCATTGATGATCCGCACGCTGGTGTTGTTGCGCGCGAAAGGTGGTCGGATCACATCAATAGTAGCGGAGGCGGGCGGGTCGTCCGGGTCCACATCCACTTTGAGATCCGGGACAGATGCCGAGGGCGTCTCTGGATCAGCGGACCGAGCAGAGACCACTTGACCATTGGCATCTGCCATTCGGCCCGCGGGTGATTCAAGGACCATGGACCGTTGGGGCAGTCTGGCGGTGGACGAGAGCTTGCGGTCCAGCGTGACCGACTTGATTCGCTTGACTTCTGGCTCACCGCGATCGGAAACGTCATGCTCCCGCACGCTGATGAGGCTGTGGTGTATTCTGAAGTGGACATACAGCCTCCGGAGAGCGATATGCAGCAGGAAAGCGTACTGCTCCAGCCTCGATACCGTCGCGAAGCCTTGAACGCATGTGGTCGTCTTGTGTGATCCGCAGCAGATCGATTCAGGAGCACGGTCTGTGATCTCGATGGGTTCGTAGAAGAAAAAGTCGACCCGAGCCGGGAGACGTCTGGCTGGTGGAGACGGTTTGGTGGGCGCACCGTCGGTATGAGAATGCGAAGACCCTTCATCGGTGGTGTCCTTGTCCTCCTTGATGGCTTGGAATGAGGTCTCACCACAGGTCATGCAGATCACGCAGGCGGAATGCCACCGGTTGAACATGCCCAGCCGGACACAATCCTCCTCTATAGCCGTCTTGCAGTGCGCACATCCTTCGGGAGGTATGAAGTTCTCGTCCTGCGGTCCCCTCAATGTGGTTTCTCCTGTGACTTCCGGTGCCAGACTGCGGTAGCCGTACGCAATATCGGTCGTACTGTTGATATACCCTCGAGGGTGCCTCGTCAATGCTTCGATGCTTCTCTTGAGCTGCTCTTCATCGCCCGCCGAGGCGGCCGTACCACCTTGAGTCTCGTCGGCTTTGATGCTGGGCCGGGGCGTAGGTAGGTGTTCAGAATGATCTCCTCGTCGCTTGAGCGTTGGGTCCCCGTTGTCCATGGCTAGGAGGTTCAGCCTTGCTAGGCAGTTTGTCATGGCCGTTGTGTTATTGTGGTCTCGCTCCAGTTTGATCGAGCCGGTCAAAGCGATACGGATGAGTATTTTGAGATAGTGAGCGAGCTGAGTGATGAGAGTGAATAGTTCGGTATTGTTGGGGGCCGGTCCGCCTTGAGGCGATATCTGAGACATGGTGCTGAACAGGTTGACCAGTTTTCGACAAAGCTGCTTGGCCTCTCGTGCATGCGCCATGCCTGGAAAGAGGGGCGAAAGTTATCAGCGGATGCTATACAGCTGATAAGGCAACCAGATCCCACTTACTCTTAGCACCGGCCTGCACGAACTGCGCATCCAGATCATCGATAACCGCAAAAAGCGTCTCGACGTGCAGAATAAACCTCTCCGCCAGTAGGATGATGTCCAATAACCTTCGATCGTTGACGGCACGTAGCATGTCACCGATGAGCGCGGCGGAGCTCTCCTCGTATCCAGACAGGACATGCCATATCTGCTGGACCTTCATCTCCATCGCCTCCTGTCGATCCTTGAGCTCGCCAGGTGTCATGCCGATCTCCGAGTTTGGACTGGGAGTGATAGGTTGATTGGGACTATTGCTCATTGCGGTGAGGGGTGCACCAGGAGCGGTCACTGACGACATTTCGAGCAGAGAGATGGTCGAGGATACGGCTGAGCTTGCGGGTGTATTGAACGTCTTTGAAGCGAGCCGGACGTTCCAGAACTGCGAGAGAGTTAGAGTCGCCCTGGGGAGAGCGCACCACACGCTCACCTTGGAGATCATGTAACACTCTGGGTGCCAGCATTCATCCCTTCCATTCCTGTTCATCTCGACGAACTGCTTGAGGATGGCCGTCTCGCAGCCCACGCATTTCACGGCGAATTGCGTCGAGTAGTGATAGTGACAGTCTAGGCGGGGACGTAGGTGAGCCAGGTCCAAAGGGTAAAAGAGACGGCCTACTCACAAACTTTACCGCTGTGTTCATAGTACGAGTCATTGGGGCCAAACAGCACGTCACACTCTGAACAGGTAAAGTGCTCGACATGATACTTGTTGCCTGGACACGACACGGAAATGAGCATGACGACTCTCCGGTGATGGGATGGGTTGGACCAGGGGTGACTCACCGCATGCCGTTATGTAGCTGGCTCTCAGCGCCTGGTCGCATTTGGCGCAAATCAAGTCCAGCCTGGCAAAGTAGTCCCGCTCGCACAGCGGGTACATGCCGTCGCCATCCTCGACCGGGAAGAACTTTTGAGCGACGACCTTGTTGCAGTCCTGAGCAGGAGGGGGCCGGGTGGTCAGCTGTTGGGTTTGGAGGGGAGACAGCGGAGAAAGCATGAACCCACCTTGCATCGGAAACAATTCAAATGATACACCTTGCCCATCGCCCTGACAAACTGCCCGTGCACGACGTTGCCGCATTGACCACAGTAGGTGGTGCCCCCTTCTCTCCTCGTCCTGGGTTGAGGCCACGACAAAGATGGCATGGATGAGTTGGCATCGGGTGCGGACGGGGAAGACGCGTTGGTTGGGTGATGGTTGGGAGAGGACTGGGAGGGTTGGGCGGCCGTCACGGTCCGCTCCCTGCTCCGCTCGCGGTCCGATGACAGGCGGGACGAGTCTGTGGGTACGGGGCTGGATCCGCGTCGATACTGATCGGATTGGCCCGAATGCTGCGGGTTCAGATACGGTGCACCCAGCGGGTACGGGGCATGATGACCGTTGCCTCCTGCAAAGTTTGGCCGGTGGTCGACGGGGGAGGTGGACGGTGAGCTGCGTTGAGAATGGGATGTCCAAGGGTCGGGCGATGAGGACGATCGTAGCGGCGCGTGGGCACCGCTCACCCCGTTCGGCTGAGACCTGCCCGGTCCATGCCCGTTGATGGGTGCGCTCCTCGGCCCACTGCCTTCTCCCTCTCCTCCGTCGGGTTTCGACGTGGTGATCCTGGGCAACCTGGATCTACTATCGGCTGACGGCAGGCCTTGTCCGTCCTCCGCGGTGTATCTGCCCAGCCTGGAAGAGGAGGACATGGAGGAAGGCGAGTTGTGGATCGAGGCCTGGGAGGGACGACGCGAGCTGGACGCCTCGTTCGAGTAATGCTGATCCATCGATCTCCTAGGGGTGAGATCGCCGCCATCGACGGTGTGCCCGGACGAAGAGGGTTGCCATCCGCCTGGGAGGGGCACGTTGCCCCATCCGCGCGATGGTGACGACATGGGCGGTCGTCACGGGGGTGTCGAAGGGGGCCTGTGGTCGACAACAGGAGACGTTGGTAGACTGACGATGGCTATGTTGATGGAGGGTATGGCGGTCGTGTCTGCATGTGCCGTGGTGGGATTGATGGGTCAAAAGTGGACCATACGCGTTGTAGCCTGTCTCTGGAATTGATCCGGCCTGTTGTCGTTGTTTGTAACGCAATCGTACCCTTTCTCTCCCCTCGGCGGGTCTCGCGCATACAACGAACCGCTCGAACAGAGGTCGATGCAGGTGGATGCTTGACGTGGTGACGGTGTCTGGCGATGATCAGAGTAGGGATGGATGGCTCTCCCAGTCGAGTGGGCTTGTGCTCTCTCGGTATCAAAATCCCCCTTTAGCCTACACACACACACTCACTCACCCATACAGTCACCGTTGGTTGATTCACCTTGCGCACGCTCTGCTGTCATGTGCCATTCAATCGAGTTCTCTCTCTTCTCACCTCTCACCTCTCCCCTCTCCCCCTTCGACTTGACCCTTTTAAGGGCCGATTAGGAATTTAGGGGTCATCAGGTCTAATCCCAGATTACAACTCAGGTCTTCTAATGAATTTCATTCCGGGCCCCTTTCAGGAAACCCTCCCGGCCGGCGATGTCCGACGAGGGCGTCACCGTCGACTTCTCGACGACCCGCATGAGAGAGACTCTTGTTCGTTGTCTGCAGTCTGCAGACTACGACAGGGAGCACGAACTGATCATGAACCCATCGTGAGTGACCATGATATATGCAAAAGGCCGTGAGCTGATCGCTATGACCCACACACAGCGGCTCCGCTCCAGCGGCGAGGGGTCTAGGGCGTGAGGGCGAAGAGCACGAATATGACGACCGGGACGAGCTGGGGGTGGACGTCACACAGATCGAGGGTGATTTCACCTGGAGAGCCGTCTCGGTCGGTCTGGCGGTGGGAGTCATCCTGTGCATGACCAACATCTATTTTGGTCTGCAAACAGGTGATCATCAAGGCTCTGCACCCACGAGCTGATTCAAACGCTGACCAGTCGATCAGGCTGGGTATCGATGATGTCGCTTCAATCCGCCTTGTTGGGCTTCGCCATCTTCAAGGTCTTGCCATACGTCCCTCGACTCTTCCCAGCCTCGAGTCCCCTCACACCTCAGGAGAACGTCGTGCTGCAGACCACAGCCGTGGCGACCGGTACGATGCCGCTCGCAGCTGGGCTGGTGGGCATCATACCCGCCTTGGGCATGTTGACCATGGAGGAGGACGGGAGGGACCCGATCATCCTGGGGTACTGGAGCCTGGTCATGTGGTGCTTGGCCGTGGCCTTCTTCGGTGTCTTCCTGGCCGCACCGCTGCGACGTCAGGTCATCGTCAAGGAGAAACTCGTCTTCCCCTCTGGGACAGCCACGGCTCAGCTGATCGCGCTCTTGCATAAGATGCCTCCGCCCGCTCAGGACACCAAGCGATCCGCGGGGACATACCGTCGCCTACCCCGCACATCTCGTTCAGCGTCTCCGCCCATAGATCGAGGGGTAGTGGAGCGGGAAGCACACGCCGAGTCGGTGGAAAAAGATGGAGAGGCCATGGGCGGCGATGGCTGGTGGGCCTTGGCATGGAGTTTCGTCGCTAGTGGCGCCTTGACGGTGAGCGTTCAAGCCTTGCGCGCCGCCAGAGCCACCCACTGATCGTCCATCTATAGGTCCTAAGCTTCCTCTTCCCGGTCATCTTCGCCATACCCTTATTCGACGTGGTGTCCGCGCCCTTTGGCACCAGCTTGGCGGCGTCCTGGATGTGGTGGTTCACCCCTTCGCTCTCTTACGTCGGTCAGGGGATCATCATGGGCTTCCCCGTCACGGTGTCCATAAACTTTGGCATGATCGTCGGATGGGCGGTACTCTCGCCCCTGTCCAAGCATCTCGGCTGGGCCCCCGGGCGTGTCTCATCCACGACGGACGGTGCGCGAGGGTGGATCCTGTGGGTCGCTCTGGCCATCATGATTGCCGAGTCCATCATCTCGCTGCTGCCCATCACCCTGTCATACCTTTCGGTGGTGTACAGGCACTACAAGCAGCGGTCTACCGGGCCGAAAATCTTCCAGCGGTCATCGTCGCCCCGAGCGAGCGATCTGTCCGATGGAGACTACTTTGACCCGCTGTCGGAACAAGACGAGGACGACCCGGAGACGGAGCCGCCGGAAAGGCTCGTGCCTGGTGGCTGGATCAAGCTCGGTCTGATTAGCAGCGCGGTGCTCTGCGTGGCCTTGGTCTGGAAACTTTTCGGCAAGGACGGGATACACCCTTGGGCCACGGCCGTGGGCCTGGGTCTGGCCAGCGTCCTCAGTCTGATCGGGGTCAGGGCCCTGGGCGAGACCGACATCAACCCGGTGTCGGGCATCGGCAAGATCAGTCAGCTGCTCTTTGCGGTGCTGCAACCTGGCAACGTCGTGGCCAACATCATCGCGGGAGGCGTGGCCGAAGCCGGCGCTCAACAGGCCGGAGACCTCATGCAGGATCTCAAGACGGGGCACCTCCTCCGCGCGTCCCCTCGTTCACAATTCTACGGTCAGATGATCGGCTCGCTCGCCAGCGTCTTTGTCGCCACGGCCGGGTACAAGTTTTACACCAGCACGTACGAGATCCCAGGGTTACAGTTCTCGGTCCCGTCAGCGGGGATATGGCTCAACCTCGCCAGGCTGCTCAACAATGGGAGCCTGCCGGACCGCGTCATCCCGTTCATGGTCGCCTTTGGACTGATCTTTGCCCTCATCTCATCCCTCAAGGCGTTCCGGTCTCACCTGCCCGATTGGAGGGTGATCCGTCACCTCCCTTCAGGCATAGCGTTCGCCGTGGGGATCCTCAACTCTCCCTCCTTCTCCATCGCCCGACTGATAGGCGGCTACATTGCCTATCGCGCCGCCAAGTCGTCGCCCACCGGCCAGACCCCTCTACTGGCTATAGTCGTGGCGAGCGGCTTTGTGCTGGGCGAGGGGATGCTCAGCATCGTCACTCTCACCATGGCGAGTGCTGGCATTGGCGCCGCTAGCTGCTTTGGCTGTGGCGTGGGTGGAGGCGGCTACTGTTCGAACGGATGTGGGTAGTCATGGATGCATCGTGTGCGCTGGCGCCATCTGGCTGTATGTCTAGTCTCGGGAGGCCTGTCCTGCACGACAGCATCCAGTTCTGAATCTGGTCCACTCACTCGCTCACTCACTCCCTCGGTAGCATCAGGCGGGTTACCAACGCCCAGCGTACTCGGCTCAGCGTCCAGTCCAGGGTTGAGCAAGCGGCAGGCCTGGCACCAGTGCACGGCACACCACTTGATCCGCCAACACTCGTTGCCGTTCGGAGCTCGAGGGCGGGGGTGCGCCTTGCCCTCGTCTGCGGGACAGGGCTGACAGGGCGCAGAGAGGCGCGTGGGGATGGAGGCGGGGTTGAGGCAGCCCGGATGGGCGCAGTGGATGTTGGAGTAGATCGGCATGGCGGTGGGTCGGGGAGTGTCTGGCCTGGCCTGGCCTGGCCGATGGGTGGCAAGGTGTTGGCAGCCTGGTGAGATTAGGGCGGTGATTTAGGTCGGTAGGGGGAGTGCAAGTGGTCGTTGGGGTGCAGAACTGGTGTTGAGGCTCGATTCCCTACGAACTAGGTGTATGACCGTACGGCGACGAGTTACAGCACAGCTGTTCCTTCACTCGCTGCGTGAGGAACGCGGATTGGGGACAAGACGCCCACTAAGCATGGCGACTATTGACACGGTCAGACACGATAGCAGTGGCCCATCAAACAAGGTCCGACCGATGGTCGACCACAAGGCCCTGGTTTCCTTGGCGACCGGCTGTCAAAGGGGGTGCACGCGTATCAGCGGACGCGGGCTCAGTGGTGTGTTGCGGTGATGGCTCGTCTCCAGGGCGCACATCGATCACAGGAGGTTCTCTGCCCCAGGCGCAGGCAGAGCGAAGTGACCGGAAGACGACCCAAGTTATCGCGGCAGTCCACCGTCGCGTGGGCAAGAACCAAAGCCTCGCCATGACCTCGCCATAGCCTCGCCATAGCCTCGCCATAGCCTCGCCAGTGGCAAATCTAACTGATGCATCCACAACATCCTCAAAAGTAGCCAGCCACGCCGCGTCCGCGTCTCCTGGCTCGACCCTACTGAACGTAAATGAGAGAACAAAGACGAAAGGCGAAATACGAAAAGATGCCGGGGGAAAAACGAATGAATCGAGACCGAAACTGCAAGATGGTCGGTCGGTTCGCGCGGGCGAACAAGGGAATACAATGTATCACACACCCTCTGGGCCAGGATGCCATCACCCGCCTCACCCGCCTAGCCCATGCGGGGCATGGGCACCGGCACCCGTCCTATCACAGGGGGCGACACGCCCACGCCGACGTGTCCTCCGGGAGCAGGAGCGAACGTCGTAGCGGGTACGCCCGCCTTGGGAGCACCTGCAAACTGGCCAAACACGCCCATGACGGGTCCGCCGACACCTGGTTGGCCCAGATGACCGAGATAAGTAGGCATGATCCTCCGCCTCGTCCGCTGTTTCCTCGGAGCCGCTTCCCCGTTGGCGTTGGGGCCGGTCGCAGACGTCAGGGCTCGCGAGGCCAGCGAAATGGATGGCGAGCGGGATCGGTCCACAGATCGGGAAGACATGCCTGATGAAGGTCTCGACGCGCCGCCCAGTTTGACTCCACCGCCTAGGACGGTGACATTGCCGCCGTCGTAAGGGGTCACGGAGGGAGCCGGTGCGGATGATGGAGTGCTGGAAGCTTCCGTTCCGGGGGTGATAGTCTGCGTGTCGGTCGTAGCCGATGGATTCGGCGACGGCGTCCGTCCGCGGGGCATGTGCAAGCCAGGTGGAGTAATCTTGCGTGATTTGTCGTCCTTCTTGTCCTTCAATGAAAGCAGAGGGACCGTAAATGGGTCCAACGAGTCAGCCCTAGAAGCCGGCGTGAGCAGCTGGGTGTGGCCAGAATTCGATTCCGAGCCGGACGACGCCAGCGAGCTGCTCGACTCGGACACCCGGTGCGAGCCTCGCGCAGCCTTCCCCCCAAGCCCCTCGTCATTCTCCTGATCGCTGTGATCCTGTTCAGACCTCGCGGAAGAGCCGGACACGGACCGAGAATCGCCAAAGTGTGACTCCGACAACGAGGCGACCCTCGAGCTGGCATCCGAGCTTGTCCAGCCAGAAGCGACATGTCCCCGCTGTCCTTGACCAGGTGCTTGACCCAGTCCAAGGCTGGCAAAGGCAGGAAGGAGGTCGCCCCGGTCTTCTGAAGGGGTCAAGGGCATCGACAGGGTGGTCTCGGAAGCGGGCGTAGGAGGGATCGCGAAGAGGGTCGGAGGGTGACCTGTGGGTCCGGGAGTGAGAGGGCCTGCAGCTGAAGGCGCTCGGATGGGGATCGCATGGGACGTCCGGGCGGGGGTATGTATAGGTGCGGCATTGGGGGTCTGCGGGGATAGCGAGGGGGAAGACGAAGAGGCCTGCCAGATGATGAGGAAGGGTTCTGGGTAAAGATGAGATTGTCAGCTCCGAGGTCGCGCAGCCCTGTCTTCGCGAGCACCCGCCGATGTAGCGCAACGAGTAGAAGAGCGAGAATGCGCAACGTCCACGCTCGAAAGACACCAGACGACAGGCTCACCTTTGACCACCTTGAAAGGTTCAAACTGGGGATCCTCCCATTCCCATCCTCCCCACCGCCACACGACCTGCCCGGGGTCACACCACGCTTCCCATTCCTCTCCCCTGTCTCCCGACTTGATCCCTGCAATCGCCTTCCTCCACTTGTCCTGCTCCACCGCGACCTCCTCGGCCGCTTGCTTGAGGACCGTCGGCAGGCCATGGTACCGCGAGCAGATGAGTGATCTCGATCCAGAGCCAAAGGTCGGTCGAAGGGGCTGCCAACTGGGTTCAAAGATCTTGGTCAACCGCCTGGCGAGCACATGACGCAGTTGCAGCAGCGTCGAATGCGGGTAATGCGCGGATAGCGGTTGGATCAGATGCTGAGCCAGGTGGGTGATGGCGGTGGCGAGGGACAGGTCGAGGTTTGATTTGGATCCATCGTCGATCGACTGTAGAGCGCCTGGTCCGGGGAGCGGTGACCGGTGCGTCAGAGCCGGGGATGGACCGGATGAGACTGTCGACATGGCGATGGGGGATGAGGAGTGGGCCTATGACGAGTCGTGGATGGGTGAAGATTCGGTCTATCCAGACATTTCCCTTCCTGCGGTGATGGACTGGTACACGACGAAGGGCGATGGTGAATAGCCAGAGCCGTGCGTTCGACAAGACAGCGAGTGAAAGGACCGAGAAACAGAGCTAAACAAACAAGACAGAAGGTATTAGGTAATCCCCCTTGAACCGGAACTGATGCTATGCGATGCGATGTGAAGGTGAGAGGTGAAAGAGGTGCTCAGAGGTCGGTGAGTGCTGTATGATGCTTGTGACAGAGGGTATCGAGAGGCCAAGTGGTGGTGGATGAGAAGGGACTGTAGAGCCGCTTGGTGCAGAGTGGGATTGGCGATAACAAACCCGTTGAGTTGGGTTTGGGTGCAGGGGGAGGGTTGAGGGTGCGAGGGGCAAAAGGGAGAATTACCGAAAAGGGTGAAATCGACGGGTTGTATCACAGGTGAGATCACGTGACTCGGATCAAATGGGAATCACAACTCGGCTCTGGACAGAGTGGAGGTCATCCCAGGGCGTGGAGAGTGAGAGTCGTCTCGGTGAGTCACCAGGCCTGGGCGGGATCGTGGCAGCCTGATACATCACCCTCCCCCGTTCATACCTAGCAACGCGACGACGCCCGCCATCCCTACCTCCGCATGAACCTCTCTGCCCGTCTTGTGAGCGATAATGACCGCCAACAGATGCTTGCACTGTAGCGGCGTCGACAACAGCGGTCATCACAAGGCAGTCCTCTAGCAGACTGCACACCCACCACCACAGTCCGATCCCCGGCTAACGTGCCATAAGCCCAGCCGGCGCACGGACAGAACATGCTGGATAGCGATTCGGCAAGCTGTATGACTCTGGATCGCTTGATTTCCCCTGTTCTACCCATTGACTTTCTCTGCCGCTTGGAGGGGGTCGCGCCAGAGTCGTCCCTGTCGGGTCGTCTGGGAACGGCCTGATCGGGCGAGGGAGTGCGGAACGGCGGCTCCTTTACGTCGGTCGAGGGTGCGAGGGTGGCGATATCTTGTACACACGGTACATCGGTAGCCTCAATGACGTGCAGCTCGTCGACTGCAGGAGCAGGGGGATCCATGTGAATGGTGTAGTTCCTGCCTGTGGACGAGGCCACCTGATAGACAAAGCGATTGGAAGGAAGAGCTACTCGCACCACTGATCAAGCTCCAGGGTCAGCACTCAGTCAGGAAGCCTATATGAAAGCGTTCCCCTCTTTTATGGCACGCTCCCACTCACCTTCTTTCTTGTCAACCAGCTGCAAAGCAGACACCAGCATGGGCCCAAAGACCGAGTGTAGCTGTAGGAGAAGACTATCGCTGACTATAGCGGAGTCGTATTAGCTGGGTCATACTGCGAACAAGCGCATATCATCACGGCTTACTTGGCGGTGAAGGGGGAAGAGCGTCAAGCAGTGTCGCCGCGAGCAGTAAGAACTCGCTGGATGGGCTCATGTCTGGCACCTCGTCGTGTTCTGGTCGTCCGTGTCATGTCTCCCGATGGCGGTCCCGAATCAAGCGTAGAAGACACGAACAGGAAAGACGATTATGGTGACCGACTGGGGGATGGTTGAACTCACCCCGCTCGACCCCGCGTTGACCACGTGGCTCGGCTGTGATGCACACCACGTTGCCACCGAGTGTGGAGAGCTGGCTGAGGTGATGATTGCTGTTCAACAACTGTATAGATGCATTCCCTCCACGGTTCAGTCCCAGCACTCGCACTGTACTCGCAGGATAGCGTTGGACCACCCTGCGCCTGACTATCGACCCGGGCAATCGACCTTGCTGGAATTGTACCTTGCGAGCAAAGGTCCCCGTTATCATATCGTGATCCTATCGGATCTGTCAGAAGCGTAGCTTACTCTTGACCCACACACGGGTGTACCGAGGCGATACCAGTCTGAACCTTTCTATCCACCTCCAATCACCGGTACATCATAGCCGGTCTGATAGTCGGCGACGCGTTCATATCGCCCATCCACGCCCATCATGAACAGAGTACGTCCGGTCATCCGTATTGTCGCTGAGGGCTAACCGCACGACTCGTTAGATATTCGGCACAAATAAGGCCAAGCCAAAGGCTTCTCTCAACGATGCTATCATGTCGGTCAGTGATATTTCGCGTGTGGTCACAAAGGCCACGGACGCAGACTGATACCATCACAGACCGACGCACGCATGGGCACCATCGAGGTCAAGGTCAAGAAGCTCGACGCCGAGCTGAGCGTGTACAAGGGACAAATGGCCAAGATGCGAGAGGGTCCAGGAAAGCAGGCGGTCCAGCAGCGGGCTCTGAGGACGTTGAAACAGAAGCGAATGTACGAGAATCAGATGTTGCAGTTGCAGCAGCAGAGCTTCAACATGGAACAGGCTGCGATGACGACGGAGAATCTGAAGAACACGGTAAGTTGACCTATTCTACAGCGATTGGTGGCTCGCCGGTCAGGGTCACGCAGCGAGAGACGACCCCGCGCATGGACTGTTGCTGATCCCACCATACAGATGGCGACGGTCGACGCGATGAAGACCGCCAACAAGGAGATGAAGAAGCAGTACAAGGGGATTGATATCGACAAGATCGAAGTGAGTCTCGCTTACAGCTTTCTCATACAGGCTCGCAAACAGCTGTACTGATACTCACCATCAGAGCATCCACTACGACATGGAAGATCTCATCGAGCAGGCGAACGAGATTCAAGAGTCGCTCGGCCGAAGCTATGGCGTCCCGGACGAAGTAGACGAGGCGGACTTGCAAGCGGGTCAGTGGGCTCCACATCGAGCTTTTAGGTGGTCACTGACGACCCATCACAGAGCTCGACGCGTTGGGCCTCGACGACGATCCGATAGGCGAGAACGAAACGCCAAGCTACTTGCAGGACGCCACTGCCCTGCCAGACTTTGTGGACGCAGCACCGGTTGAAGAGCCGGTAGGTTCTTAATCTTGCAGAGTGAGCAAAATGACTGACCGCGACTCGCATGCACAGGGCCAAGCGAACGCACCGACCGCCGAAGTCGCTAGGTAGAGACTTGGTGACGCACTGAAACGGACGAGCGATCGCATCCATGTACCACTATTATCGCTACCTTTACCTAGCCACTGAACGTACAGAGATCCCTGAGAGGTCATACCGGGCAGGCATGACGTACCCGCAGCTCAGCGCGGGTCTACATCGACAATGACTCTGTGATTGAATGATTCAGGGCGACTGTGTTGGATTCGTTTGACCCGACATCCGGACAGTGCTTTTGATGGCGGATGCCACGGGGAGGGATCCAGATCATTGCTCGCGCGGTTACGAACCCTCCACACGGCCAACAGACTGACTTGGCCTTGCTGGAGAACGCCTGCCCGGAACGCCTCCCCGGTCTATCGACCTGCGTCTTGGCGTCGACTATTGCGAGCGCGAGGATCAAAACCTCAGCTGGCGAGTATCGACCCCCTTCATAGGGCCTTCGATCCCCTGCACCACGCCTTCACTAGGCGCGGCGTCTTGATCAGGAAGGCCTGTCGCCGCGGCCGCCCCAGAGCCGGGCACGGCCTCGATGATGGTGGCGTTCTGCATTCGTGGGCGTGTACCGAGGCTCGAGCAGAGGAGACGGTATCGTGCTCTGATGGAGGAGATGAGGGTTGCCAGATCGAGTGGGGCGGCCGGGGCGGGGGCGGCAATGCTGCCTGAGAGACCCTCAGTGGGATCAGCTGGATCTTCGACAGCCGAGACGCCAGGAGCGAGGGCTTCACTTGGGTTGTGTCGCGGAAAGGAAGAAACGAGCTCCAGGAGGGTCTGGGCGTGGTTGAGCGCACTGAGGTTGTGTCAGCTCGACAGCTGCTACTGACTGACGCTGTCATCCGCTCGGTGAAGCACGAGGGGCCGGACCAGTTGCAAAGGCAGTCTGAACTCACCGAGCCTCTTTGCCCCTTTTCGAAACCTTCGCCCCGGTTCCCGCCTCACCGTCCGCCACCTTCCCGCCCAAGACACCAATCCACATCTCTGCCCAGCCCTCATAGTACCCTACCTCCTCCCACAGCTCCCAAGCTTTCTCTTTGCCCAGCTGACGACCTTCGAACAAGCCATGTAGCGCCCCGTGAGCGTATCCGGACGAGTAGCCCTGAGTATAGAAGCTGTACGAGGCGGTGTAAAGTCGACGTCCGACCGGGTCGATATGTAGAGAGGGAAGAGGGAAGATTGAATCCTGGTCAGCTCGGGGGGTAATCCTACCTGAGTCGTGGAGTGCACACTCACGTAGACTCCATATTGGTGATATCCTCCAGGACATCGCCGTCCATGTCAAAGTCGAGCGGGTCTTCCCGGCCAGCAGGGCCAGCTTGAGCTGTCATCGTTGGATAGGTTGTACGGTTGCACGGCGCTTGGCCTTGCTTGTCGGTGCGCACAGTTGAGGGCTGAAACGAGGCCAAGGTATATGCTCTGCGAGATGAAAATGGATGAGTCGCAGAAGTGAAGCTGAGCAATGACCAACTTTTCGAACGCAGAGTGGAGGTCAGGTCACTTTGTCCTGGGTCGTGCAAGTGGCAGTGGGTGCTGCAGGCTGGCCAAAGCTCGTCGTCAAGGGTACTGCTTTCGCGCTCTCCCGTACACAGTCTGTGAGCATGCAGCCAGACACACAGAGAAATCTGCACAGAGTCGTTGTTCTTGGCACGCCGGCTATATCATACGTGACATGGTTGAATACGATATCGTTCGTGGCACTTGTTCTGGAATACGGTCTGTTCCCCGCTACCCACAGGTCCAGCTTGTCCTCCTTAAGGCTCATGAAGCCTTCCCCAGTTCTCACTAGACCCTTTATTATGCTGCTTTGATTCCGTCTGGACTGTTGCATGAGTCGCCCGAGGAGGAGGCGACATCGGAAGAGGAACCGTCCGAAGGAAGAGCTGGTTGGAATGGTCTGACCCTTTCCTCGCCGAAAACAAAAGTATCTCCCTCCTTGCTGGGGATGTCGGCACTCTGGAGGTGAACGAAAGAGCTTGACGGAGGATCTCAATCGCTGACAGCTCTATATTCGGGTGTTGAAGGTGAGGGGATGGTGGAAGCGCAAGGACCCGGCAATGGGGATTTGACCAAGTTCTTCTCGCGCTCTTTCCACAACTGCTCCAGCTTGGTGGTCATACCCTCCAGTGTCTTGCCAAAGTCGTCGAGACCAGCCTGTTTGGTCACCACCTGGTTCTTGAGGAGCTTGTACTGATAGCAGACCTTGGCTTGAGCGTTATTGATGGTGGCCTGAGCGTCCTCGTTGACCTGGTTGATTTTCTTCAACACGTTATCGGCCAGGTCCTCGGCGGTCTTGATGTTTCTTTCGGCAGTCTTGATGGTGTTCCCAGCAGTCGTGCACAGATTTGTCGCCTTCTGAGCCTGCTGATTGGCGTCATTGTATCGACTCTCGAGCTTTTGCATGCACTTTGACTTCGCCTCCTCCAGCTTCTTGACAGCTTCTGCAAGGCTCTTGGAAGCCTTTTCTGCTCCAACCCTCTCGTCCTGAAGCTGCTTGATGAATCGTGTGACTTGTGACACTGCTTGATCCTTGCTCCGACTGAGATCCGCCCGACCCTGCTTGACGTCTGCCAATGCCAACTCTCGTTCTCGCTCGGCGAGATCTGCCGCTTGATTAATTGTATTGAGGGCTTTGGCGTTGTGATCTGCGAGCGTCTTTTTGTGCTCGGCGAGGACGATCCCACTTTGACGGTTCAGTTGTGCCAGATGTTCCTGGAACAGAAGGTCGAGCATGTCCTTGAGACCAGGAGGCTTGGTGTCTACAAGGGTGAGGACCCGGTGACTCTCCTTGGGCTGTGGCTCGCGGGCGGCAGGAGGGCTGTTGAGCCTATCTTGTACGTGGTGTGTAGCGGGAGACTTCTGATCGACGACAGGTCGAGGTTCGGTGTCTTGCCCAATTGAGGTGGGCGAGGTGCCTGCCGGCACTTGAGCATCGCCAAGCAATACCTTTTCGTCCTTCTTGGACACAGCGGGCGAGATGCGATCCCCGTTATTGAGAGGCTTCAAGACCTCGGGTTTGGAAAAGGTGAGCGTAAAGCCGTCCCCCGTCGGGACAGCTATCATGGACACGGGATGATCTCCAAGGATGACATCCACCTTGACGGTGGGAGACTCGGCCGCGTTCTTGCCTCTCGGCCCGAAAGGTAGGTACAAGACGACCCCGGACATGGCGGGGAAGCGGATGGATGCGTGAGTGAGCGATGAGCTTGGGAAAGAGAAAACGTAGACCATGGTTGATTGGGTACATGCGACGGTGCATCTGATTGATGGTTGACGTGTGATCCGGTCATCGGTCAGTCATCCACACCGCACACATGCTCACACACGGACACACACACACACACACACACACACACACACACACACACACACACACACACACAGAGAGACTTGCTCGATCAACGAGAGTGGCACTCGATTCACCTCTTGTAGAATATATTGTTGAACACCTCGCCATCCCTGGCATGTTGGACTACCAGAGCAGGATCTAATCTGGAGTGGATGACCGTGATCCTTCGCAAAGCTGAACGGCGTTGTTCGAGCACAATGGTTCATTCGAGGGACCCCTAGAGTCATGAGCGCTGACGTTCCTGTCGGCGAGACTATGATCCCCTTGATTACCCTGTTACCCCATATCAGTAGGCCGACGACCTCGACACTACGAGTGTATCTACATGTACCCCATGTCATCGTCCAAATGCTCCGCTTCGCCCAAGAGACCAGCCTTTCGACAACACCTCCATTGCGTCTCGCACGATGCCCCCGCTACAATCGCTCAAGCAGTGCATATCATACGATCACCTAACAAACCAGACACGCATTTTGTACAAGATTTTCTTCTTCCTCTTCCCATCTCCGTCCCTCTCGGCCTCCCACCGTTCACCTAGCGGTAGCCGTACGGGTTCTGGCCCTGGCCCATGTAGCCATTACCGTTGCCGTTGCCCATCATCGGGTTATACCCGGTCATCTGGGGCATCATGCCCGTCTGCTGAGGCATCATACCGCCCATGCCCATGCCCATGCCCATTCCCATCCCCATGCCCATCATTCCGGTCTGCTGGGGCATCATGCCCGTTTGCTGAGGCATCATGCCCTGACCGGGCGCACCGTTGTATCCCGTGGTGAGCGGTCGCAGCGCGTCATACTTGCCCGAGCCCTGAGGCTGCTGATCTTCGGGCTTGCCAAAGTCGGGCTTCTTCATGGCTGCAAAGATGTTGGACGGCGCAAACTTGTCCTGGTTCTGCTGTTGAGGCTGAGGAGGACCGATGTTGGCGATGGCGTTGAACGCTGACTGGTTGTGCTGCTGCGATTGCATGCCACCGGGGTAGCCGGTGAAGTTTGGCTGCATGCCCATTTGCTGCTGCGGTTGACCCCCGTAGCCTTGCTGGAAGCCTGCTTGGTACCCCGTGGGCTGCGCCATCATGCCTTGCTGGTAGCCGGTCTGCTGAGATGCGAATCCGGTCTGTTGAGGGGCCATACCCGTTTGCTGCTGAGCCATCGGTGAGAATCCTCGAGTGGGTATGAACATGCCCGTAGCCTGAGGTTGCATGGGGTTAAGCAATCCCTCGTTGGCTGGTACCGGTGCCAGAGGACCCCGAGCGCCGGTCGTGTTCGGCGACTGTTGTTGCTGCTGCTGCGGTTGCTGGAATCCCGTCTGCTGGTTGTACATCTGGTTCATAGGCTGGCCGGTGTTCTGTACGCCAAGGCCGTAGTTTTGCTGAGTAGCAGGGCGAGGCTGCCCAACCATCTGAGACAATTTGTCAAAGCCTCCACTGCCACCCGTGTTGTTCTGCGACAATCCCGTCGAAGCAGGTCTGAGCGCGTTGATCTGAGCCAACAAAGATTCGGTCGTGTTGGCTGGTTGCGGCGACGACGCGACAGGGGCCGAAGGAGCTGGTGGCGCAGGCGGAGGCGCAGGTGAGGCGGGCTTTGAAGCAGGCTTGATGGTCCATGCGTCGTCGTCGAAACCGGGAATCAGCGACGCTTTCTTTTCAGGCTCGATGGGTGACGAGATAGTGGCCGGTGGCGGTGACGGCGCCCGGGGTGGAGTGGAAATAGCCACCTTGGACAACTGGTCCGAGGCAGCGGCAATAGCGGACGCGTCGACTGATTCTGGACCAGTGTTCTTCTTCTCTGGACGACCACGGCGCGTGTTATTTGCGAGCTTTCCGTCGGGTCCGGTGAACAGACCGGGAGGAGGTTGGGGCAGTGGGCCTTTTCTTCCACTGTTCTCGTGTTCCTGCAATTGCCTAGCATACTCTGCATCCAGGTCAATCTGGGCCTGCTGTTCTGGCGTCTTCTTGGCAAACTTGTTGTTGATCGCCTTCTTGACCCGGATCACGTCGCCCTCACGAAGGCCAAGTGATCGAAGCGTACCAGCCTCGAGATCAGGCAGGATAGCCTCATCGATCCTATCTCGGTCAAAGTTGGCGGCGTAACGAGTGCAGTCGTCCATGTCACAACCGGCCGAGAGGAAGAACTCGAACCAGTCGAATCGAGGCTTTCGCGGAGCAGGCATAGCCATGGCTTCTGGCGGGATGGGTTCCTCCTGAGTAGCTCGCCTCGAGCTTTCGACTGATCGTTGAGGAGTGCTAGCGCCCTTACGGCTGGACTGACCAAGTGGGATATCATCATCGTCAACCGGTCGCGCCTTTTTCGCTTCGTGTCGTCGGATGAGCTCAGAGTCCCGCGATGACATCTTCTCCAGAGGCACCTCGATGATCACGCCGTTCAGCTTGTGTAGTCGGACCTTGGCACCGTTCAAACCAAGGTATTCTGCCTCGACGTTGAACTGGCCGGATTTGTCACTCCACGTTCGGATACGGTTGGGGTTCGGCTTGGGACGGTTGTTTTCAGGAGGTCTGGCAGGCGCCGCATGACCTCGCGTGGGGATCTTGTGCGCAGCAGCGGCGACGTCGTTGTTGGACGGTCGCTTGGTGATCTTTGGGGGCTGCAAGCCACCGCTTCGAGCCCGCTCTCGACTGAGAGTTCCGTGGATCAGCTTCGGTGCTACGTCTAAACAAGCCGAACCAGGCTGACGACTCACGCAGCTTCCGCATCCGCCTCCCGCCTTCTCCTCTCCTCTTCCTGTCGCCTCAAAGCCTTCCTGGCCGCACGCTCCTTCTGCTCGTCCTCGATCTGAAGCGCAAGAGCTCGATCTTCCTCCTCTTGTCGCCTCCTCTCCTCAGCAGCAGCTTGGATCCGCTTCTTCTCCTCGGCAGCAGCCTGAGCTTGTCTCTCCCTCTGAGCTCCGAGGTCGGCGGTCGCCTGGGCTTCGCGCTCTCGGTCATCGTCGCTATCAGCAGCGTCGCCTTGAGCCGCGGGAGCGGAGCCATCGTTGATCTGCACATATGCAGCGGGAACCACTCCTTCCTTTCCGCGAGCGTTGCGCACAAGCCACCACTCGTCGTTCTCCTTGTCGACAATGGTGACCACCTCGCCGTCCTTGACGGTCAGCTCGTCGTCGCCATCCGCGTCAAAGTCATACTGCACCGTAGCAGTGGCAGCGCTGGCCGCAGGCTCGGGCGCGAAGCGAACGCCTCTAGGCTCAGCAGCTGGGGATGCGGCGGCAGCGACGGTACGCTGGGGGGGAGGCAAGAACTTCTCCTGCTCGTCCTCGGACGAGTGAGCGCCCTGCGCTTCGTTGATCAGTTCGAGGGCTTCACCCGCAGCAGCTTTGCTCGATTCAAGCTTCTTCAGGATCGCCTTGGCAGTGTCGGAACTGCCACAGTGGAATTCGAGAGGCTGTCCCAGGGTGGCGAAGGACAAGGAGAGGTTCTTCGATGAGACTTGGGACACGGAGCTGAGATCGGTGATTGGATATTGCTTGACGGGAGCGGACTACGCGACGATGTCAGTATGATGAATCTCGGCGTGTAGAATATCGTGCACACCAACCTTGTCGGTGTCGGAAGCGAAGAAAACAGCAGCGTTCCCGACCCCCAAAGTACCCTTCTTCTTCTTCTTCCCCTCGAGCTCGCTGATGCTCCAAGTCTCGACCTTGTCCTTGAGCTTGAGCTGCCTCTGCTTTTCGGCGATCTCCTTCTCCTTCTCGGCCTGTCGGGCGGCTTCGACCTCGGCGGCCGCCTCTGCTTCATCGATGACCTCGACTTCCTCCGAGGCGTCGAGCGGCTCGCAGTAGTTCCGAGGCACGAAACCCAGCTTGTCGTCGTCTCCTTCCACTCTGACCAGGAGCCAGTCGTCTTCCACCGAGAACACGTGGAGGAAAGACTCGTCCCCCATCGATAGTTCCTCGGGTGAGGTGGACTCGTACGCAAACATCGCCCGAGTGGTGTTGACGGGTGGAATCTAGGCGGTAGATGGGCGTGTCAGCCGAGCTCCGCGCCGGCGCTCTGATCGGCGCATGGCAGCTCGACTCACCTCCTCGACATAGCTAGCAGGTACCAGACCGATCATGCCTTCACCCTCCCCGGCGTCATCCTTTGCTTTTGCCTTCCACCAGCTGGGCGGCTTGTCAGCTGGTGATACCGATCGACAACGTCGCTACGGCCACCTGCAGTGTGGCCGGATGGATCACTCACTCGTCATCCTCCTTTTCTATAATGTACAGGATCTGATCCTCGGCGAACGACAGCTCAGTCTCGGGGTCCTGAGCCGCGTACTCGTAGAGAGCCTTTGCGACGGCCACATACGCCATGCTGGGCGAGTCACCGATGGGTGCGGCTGAACAGTGCTAGCGAGGTATGGGCTAGAAGGAGGAAGTGTGTTGTGTACCAGCTATGTGGCTCGGACTGAATCAGCGTACGGACAAGCCGCTCTCGTCTGATGCGTGGTGTATGACCGAGATGGATATGGAGATGAGAGCGCGTGTGCAGAGAAGAGAAGAGCGAGGATGGTGACCCGCATGGTGATACGAGTCTCGTCGCTGACGTCGGGTTCCCCTCTTGCCCGGTTCCCTGAATCACCGAATCCGTTCAGCGGGGGGGATTACGATCCCATTACAACTGGGCGAGGGGTGATGTTGTAATCACCAATCCTAATGCGATTACCAGGACCGCTCGCAAATCTTGGCGCTGATAACACACGGATGCGGATACAAATGACATCGAGACGAGTAGAAGTGCATGAGTGTGTGAACAGGTGTCAAAGGCCTGTTGAACTTCTTCCACTCGTGTAGGGTATATACACCGATAGCACTCCTTTCACACCATGTCGCGCCCCGGTCAGAGCGCCGCAAGGTCAGGAGCGGTCAAGCCTGCCACCGTGACCGGTCCCACCCCAGCCGGATCATCACCTACCAACGTTCCCCGTCGGAATCCGGGTACCCTGCCAGGTCTGGCTCGGACCGCCTCTTCGCTCCGACAAGGCACCCCTCATCAGCCGTCCACTTCCACCCTCGCCTCCCTTCCCGCTCACCTGCGGAACCTGTCTGCGCCTCGCATACCCTCGCCCCTGGGCAAGGGCACCCCGGCAAGAGGCACCAAGCAGTCTCTGCCCGTGCGAACGTCCAAGACGACGGAAAGACACGTCTTCCTGCCCGAGGACCCTCAGCTGGCACCGCTGCCCGAGTCGCCAAAGGGCAGCCAGGTCAACCTCGTCCCCCCGCCCCGGTTACAATCCCGCGAGACGCGGCATCAGGCTTCAGCCTC
This sequence comes from Kwoniella sp. DSM 27419, assembly GCA_036428645.1. NCBI lineage: Eukaryota > Fungi > Basidiomycota > Tremellomycetes > Tremellales > Cryptococcaceae > Kwoniella > Kwoniella sp. DSM 27419. The sequence goes on along the minus strand of CP144080.1, from coordinate 698,751 downwards.
CCTCGGCGCGCACCCGTCCGATGAGAGGAGTGAAGCGGAGAAGATGACCAAACGGGAGAGGGAGGAGAACAGGCTGCCCAGGCTCACGGCCTATGCCACCGCGGAGGGATACAGGCTCAAGCTGCTCCAGGCCTTCTTGAAGCGTGAACACGGCGTGGGGGTGGTCCGAGTGTTCGATGATTGCGTCTATGCTGTGGGTTGCTCTGGCTGGAGGGAATCTGCCCTCTTTCGCTGATCGATACCTCATCACTCGCAGGTGTACAACCTGCCCTTGCTTCCCGGCTATGGGGCTTCGACGAAAGTCCGATCGTCCCCAGCCGTTAAATCCCCAGGTGGCGTGTCCCTGCTGGAGCGAATGACCATGGCCGAAGATCTGGGTTACAACGATTCCTACTTCCCGAGGGACGATCCCCACGAGGTCACTCCGGCGGAATACATCCTGTCCAACTCTCCACCGAGCTCCATGTCGCACGGCGGCATGATGGGGTCGATGGACGAGTCTTCTGGACAGGACGAACTGGGCGATCGGAACAGCGACGAGTTACAGGATCGGATGGAACGTGGAGACGGGTTCGACGAAGCTGATACCCTCGGTCTGAGGATGTCGGAGGAGGTCGGCGTCCAAGCCGCTTTGGAAGGTGAACTTCGCGGAGAAGGTCTGGACCTTAGGACCGAGGAGGAGACGATCGGGGTCGACATTCCCGCGCCACATGGTCCCGAACTAGGGACTCACCCAGATCCGGCACACCCTGGTCACATGGAACACGTCCCAGCACCGGCGCTATCACCCAAAGACCTGGCATCACCTCTTTCAGAGGAGGGCCCCAGTCACACCCAATATGCCAGCAGCAATAGCCCTTCTTCACCTGAGGAATCCGTCATTCAGCATTCAAGATATCCCCATCCGACCAACCGGGAACCGCGACGTAGAAGAAAATCACATTCCACGCAGAACGTCGCGGAAGCCGTCTTCTTTTCGTACGGTGTTTCCGTATTCTTCGGTTTCCAGGAAGGAGAGGAAAAGGAAATTATGGAGGATTGCGAGATGGCCGGGACGTGGACAAGGGGTCTGGACGAAGAGGACTGGGAGGTGGAGGAGTTCCACTATGATGTGAGTAGAGTCGTCGGTAGAGCTGGGGGCCCTGCTGACCTATCTCCCGCCACAGTATGATCCCGAAGCTGAGCAACCACGAATCTATAACGATATGTTCAGTGCGTCGTCTCGATGATCGCGACGAGGCCACCAGCTAATCCATCTTCAACAGCGTTCAAGTCGCGTTCACACCTGTTCAAGTTATCGCTCGCGCACGCGATAGCACAGTCGAACAAGCTGTCGATCTACGAGTCGGTCATGCAGGAAACACTGTCGTTGACAGCTTCCTTCCCCAAGGAATTGAGCACGACGGGGCACCTGCAGCTCACCAGAAGAGAAGCGCTCAAGATGACTGGACGGATGTTCAAGCTGAGAATGGATGTCAATCTGATCGGGGGTATACTGGGTGAGTTGTAGATACGCTCTTAGTTGAACATTGAACGCCCCCGCGGCAGCTGACCCGTGAATCGATGCTAGACACGCCCGAGCTGTTTTGGTCCGAGGCATCGCTGTTCCCGCTGTACGAAGCGATTCACGAGTACCTCGAGATCGGTCCTCGAGTTCAGGTTTTGAATGACCGTCTGGCGGTAGCGGGGGATCTGGTGAGCCGCACTTGGCTTCCCGTCTGAAGTGTTAGCTGACAATGTGACCAGCTCGAGATCATTCACGAGTACATCGAGGAGCAGGCCACGCACCGGCTCACCTGGGTGGTCATCTGGCTCATTGTCGTCGCGTGTTTCGTAGAAGCGGTGAGTTTGTCCGATCCGGTCTCTCTCGTTGTCACGCGCTGATCCCCTCTGCAGGGCGAGGTTATCGCTCGACTGGTCCTGCATTCCATTCCTAGAGAAGAGGGCGAATTCATGCTGCTCAAGGCACCAAAGCTGCTTCTCGGTGCGACTGGGTCTGCCACTGGATACCTCTAAGACAGCAGCGGAGGAGGCGGATCTGGCGGGCTGTGATGGGTTGTAAAGAGGTGCTTTAGATATTCCGCTTGACCTTGTAGGGCCACGTACGAGTGGGCGGGGCCTATGAATGTAGCAATATATGTACTGTGGCGCTTATCACCCAGGCTGCAGTGTCACTCGATATATTATATCATGCAGTTCGGTATTATAAGGCTACTAAGCGCATATCACGCGATGCTTCGTGATCCGTCTCCACCTGGCAGGATGCTTCGCTGCTCACGCCGAGCAGCGGCTTCTCCTTTAGATTAGTCGGCGTAGAGGGTCGACTTGTGGACACCGTATCGGCCCCGTGCGACAAACGCAAGGGTGATAAGGAAGGCGAGGGTGATGGCGAGGAAGATGCTATAGGGGTAGGCGTTAGCGACTTTCGTGAGGTACGATCGAAGTAGAAGGAGACCCGAGAGGACCCCCTCCTCAACGTGTTCGTACGGTAGAGACACTCACGTGTCGATCCAGCTGATGACGACCAGTCCCTTGACCACACCGCATCGGCTGAACGAGTCGCCCGCCCGTCCACAGTCGATCTTGTCGGTCAGGGCGGTGAGAGAGGCGGAACCGATCATGAAGAGGATGAAACCGATGGTGACGGGGACGAGGTGGGCGAGGATGCCAAAGGCGACATGGTTGCCCAAGACCTGGAAACCGGCGGTGAGGATGACTGGAGGGGATGGTCAGCATGTATTCGGCGGTATAAAGAGCCGCGTTCAATTTAGCAGAATGAGCACTGGGAGATAGGGTGAGACAGACGCAGGACTAGCCACTGGCCCCAGGTAAGGTGCGCTACTGGGCGCCAAGACCACTCCGGAAGACGTCTGCCCTGCGACTGGAGAGAATAGGAAGGAGCCGATACTCACTGCCAAATGCCGTGGTCCACACACTGGCCACCAACAGGATCCTGATTCGTGCAGTGTACGCTCCGGTGTGAGCAGGGGGGTAACCCTCCTTGTTGTAGTGAGCGACGAGGACGGCCGAGATGATCAAGGCGACGATGGATGCCAACAGGGTCAGTCCAAAGAGGATGCTGTGGGAGAGCTTGATGGCACGCTCGGAAGGCATGATGGGCGGGTGATGGCGATAGGGTGTGGTGGCGATGGGTGAAGCAGGTGCAGTGGTGGGCAAAAACAGTCAGCTGAACGGTGACTGACCAACGCCCCCCCTCGCTGGGTTATATACTACCGGGGAGATGGGTTTGCCTCATGTAGATCTCTGGGACCACCCCGTTACGTCATGACGCTAGTGGTAATAAAAACGCCTTTTTGTCCTTGTTATTGCATTTCTGACCCACATGTTGCCGTAGTCTTTGATCCCTTTTCTCGGACCAGCCTTCTTTCCTAAACGTCCCTCTTGGACATTCCCGCATCCCGTCATCGCCGTAACCGTCGACCGGTGAGGGGGAGGGGGGAGGAGGGTGACGTCAGACCGAGTCTGGCTGATATTCTATCCCACGGCGTCTGAAACGGAAGCAATTGGAGCATTTGACCTGATATCAGGCTCTAGGCCGAAGGAGTATTTGGTTCCGCTGGTTTCTCAACGCGTGAGACTCTGAAATAGATGTCGAGCACAGCTTTGGACGATAGCGAGCATCCCATAGACGTTCTGCCTGGGATCACACGCGACCGCCATAGCGCTTCTTCTCCTCTTTGGCTTGACACGGCTTGGACGCTCCTTACGCAGCGATCCGACGCTTGATCGCAACACGACCTGGTACTAACGAATAACGAAGCTACGATCCGTCACACGCTCAACGACCTCAACGACTACCCGTCTGCTCGCAACGGAATGATCACCTCTTCCACCCTTCTTCATGTCTTGACACTCGCAGCGCTGGCATTGGGACCTTCGACAGGATGCGCACAATCGCAACTAGGCAACACGTTCAAATATGTCGGGTTGTCGGGAGTGTCTGCCCAGCAGATGTTTCTGGGGACGATGAACAAGGTATACATTGTCGACAAGACGTGAGTTGCTGGCAGCAGTCTCGACAGCCATCTGTGCTGGGACAATGCGCCCCCGTCCGGCTGCCTTATGCTTACATGGACGTCATAGCGAGAACAACAACGCCACTGTCAATGGACATCCCGCCTGGGCAGTCGAATACGACCTAGCCACGAACACCTTCCGACCAATGGATGTGTTGTCGAACTCGTTCTGCGCAGGCGGGACCGCCCTCGGCAATGGCACTTGGTTGAACGTGGGAGGGAATCAAGCTGTCAAGCAGGGCGGCGTGGCCATGCCTACCAATCAGCAGTCGGGACAGTCGCCCTACACCGACTGGGACGGAGGCAAGGCGATCAGGATATTAGACCCGTGTGATGACGAGTCGTGCGAATGGGTCGACAACCCGGCCATGTACATGACCAGTCGGAGGTGGTACCCTACGTTGGAGACGCTCGAGGATGGGTCCGCCATCATCATGGGTGGGTGCGAGTGGGGAGGTTACGTCAACTACGCGGACAACCAGAACAACCCGACCGTCGAATACTTTCCGTCAAAAGGGCAGCCGTTCACGCTCAACTTTCTGCTCAAGACCATGCCGGTGAACTTGTTCCCCCTGATATGGCTCCTTCCCAGCGGCAACATCTTTGTTCAAGCAGAGTTCCAGGCGGAGATATTCGACTACAAGAACAATATCGAATACCCCATCAGCGATATCCCGGACTGCGTTCGGGTCTACCCCGCTTCAGCCGGTACGGCGGTGTTCCCCATGACGCCTGAAAACAACTGGACGGCGACCATCATCTTTTGCGGCGGGACGTTTCTCGAGGCGGACCAGTGGACGACGACGTGGCCTATCGCCCAGTACCCGGCCAACGAAAGCTGTGTGACGATCAGTCCGGACGTGGATCTCAATTGGTATCATGATGACCCCCTTGACACAGGACGGTCGATGGGAAATGTGAGTGGGACGAGATGGTGATTGCTGTGCATTACCTGACACATCACAGTTCATCAACCTCCCCGACGGCAGGCTGTTCTACGTCAACGGCGCTCATCTGGGCACCGCAGGATACGGGACCGAGTTCTGGGTCGTGGGTCAATCGTACGCCGATTCGCCCTTGTACCAGTCATGGTACTTTGACCCGAAAAAGCCCTCTGGGCAGAGGTGGAGCCGAGCGGGAGTGTCTAGCATTCCTAGGATGTACCACTCGACCGCGACCTTATTACCCGACGGTACGGTCATCGTCAGCGGAAGCAATCCGAACGCCGACTATGTCGACCCGACCACCAACCCCAACTACAAGTACTTTACCCAGTACCAGGTGGAGATCTTCTACCCAGACTACCACGACACGGCCAAGCCCAGTCCGTCGGGTATGCCCAGCAAGATCACGTACGGTGGTGATCCATTTGACCTGACTTTCACGCTGGACGATCTCCGCGGCAACACGCTCAACATCAACGCCACCAAGGCGGTCATCATCCGAACCGGATTCTCAACGCACACCATGAACATGGGTCAGAGGCATGTCGAGCTGGTCACTTCTTTCCAGACCACGGACGACGGCGGGGCGATCCTGCACGTGTCGCAGCTCGAGCCCAATCCCGGTATACTGGCTCCAGGTCCCGCGCTCTTCTTCGCGGTCGTGGCAGGGGTGCCATCGAACGCTTCCTGGGTCATGATCGGGGACGGGATAGTAGGGGAACAGACCCTCCGTCCGAGGTCAACCCTGCCTCCGAGCACGATCGCGGCGCAGTTCATGGCGCAGTATGGCGGAAATCTCGCTGTGACGGGGCAGAGCGGGGCGGTGCCCGGGCGTCCCTTGTCGGCAAGTACGGTGGGCGCTGGTGCCTTGCTGGTGTTGGCGCTGGTCGCGATGTTGTAGGAAGCTAGTACAGGGACAATTGGCATAAAGTGCCGCTTAGATAGATGCAAGGCGATGTATCTCATAGTACCCTGGTCTATTGACGCTGTTCACTATCCTCGCGACATGGGCGGAGCAGCGCTCTTGTAGCGAGACCCGGCTGCAGGACAGTTCGTCCGGCTTTCGACTCCTTCGCGCTACTGCGCAGCCTGTCAAAGACGCTTGCCCTGAGCAGTCCAGGCTGCAACACGCACACGCATTCGCAATCACATATCCTCCTAACGGGTGTGATACCTGTTGAGCATGCCCCCGATCGAGCCAGCAACAATAGTGTCATCTCAGCCGGATAAAGGCTTAGCTTTAACATCTACAATATACCTCTTGTCCACCTCGCTCAGCCAAGCAACACCCCCAGGCCCTTCCAAGCCGACATGCGAGGCTTGACCAGTGCCAAGCTCTTGTCCATCTCGCCCTCCAGCCCCGCCCCGCCAGACTCGACCACCTCGCGCAGGATGTCATCCCGCCCCACCCAAGCCTCTTCGATACATCCTGCCAGTTTGGTGCGGAACGAGATGATGGTGTCCTGGAGCGATCTGGCCAGCTCTACGTGGTCGGCGCTAGCGAGGACGAGTTGACGAGTCAGGGTAAGTGCTTCGGCTACGGACGCTGTCAGTAACTCCTTCTTACGGCGGTAGCAAGAAGACCCTTGAAGACACTCACAGCTCTTGTCGTCCACTCGGACCAGCAGACGGCCGATGGACGCCACGAGATACTCGTACTCGTCCACCGTGCCTCTTCGACCCGTGGCTCGCTTCTTGCCTCTCTTTGACTTGGCCGTTTGCCTGTGCGAGAACGAGCGACATATCAGCTACCGCGTCAGTCCCCTACCAGCGAGGACGTCAGTAGTCAATCCTCACCCGGTCATCTTGGTCGTCTGCGAAAAGACAGTGGTGGGCGCGACTGTATATCTAGTGAAACCTGTGACGGCCGTCGTGGCGTTCGTCGCGACGTCGACTCCCTCCACCGCCGGCTCCGTATCCACAATGAAGAACGAATCCGGGTCGGTCTCTCTAATCTTGCGCAGTTCCATGATCCGCTTCATCTCCTTGTCCAGCTGACCGTCCATCTCGTCAAACACCTCGACTAGTTCTTCGTGCGCCTCCTCGAGACCCGGATGAATCATGGCCTCGATAAGATCTGGACGCTCGTGCTGAGCAGACTGTGAGGTTTCTCGTATCAGCGCAAGATCAGAGCGAGATCTGTAACTCTACTGACCAAGCGATAGGCCTCGGCAAATTCCGTACCGCGGCAGAGCACGTCAATGGCGCTGTCGACGTCCTGTGCATGGTCGATGAACACCTGCGACGCTTCCAGGTGTCGGCCTCGCGATGCGAGATGATCTGTAACACGATCGATCAGTACCCCATCGCGACTGCGTGACATGACAGCCCCAACACACCGGTGACACGACCGACCATCTCGGTCACCTTGTCCTTCTCCACTTGCAGCTTGCGAGTCAACGTGAACAGTTCCCGCCACGCATGCGCTTTCTCGTACGCCCGCAGCGCTTTATCCTCCTTCTTGGCTAGGACATACGCTGTGGCCGATCAGCGTTGGTTTTGTGCAAGGGACCCCTTGGAAATGAAACTCACAAATTGCCGACTCGGCAAACTCCCTTCGGTCATACAAGTAGTCGCCATACAGATCATGAATAATCTTCGAAAACGAGCGTGTGACCTGGTCAGCCCCGCCAATTCCACCCCGCTGAAGTGAACCTACAGGAAGGTGCTCCGGATCCTCAGCGTAAAGTTTGAAGGCCTCGTCGTAAAGCTCGTATCGAGCGAGATACGAAGCGGCTTCATCGAAACGCTCCGGCCCAGACTGCTGCAAATTCCGCAGAGCACTTTCTCGACGAGCAAGATGATCATCGATCCTGAACCTCTGCTCCCACTTGTCCAGCGCTCGTAGTTCCCTCAAAAACGGCAGGTACTCCTTGGGATCCTTGAAGAGTATGTGTCAGATTGTGTGCCTTATCAGACAAGCCAGATATGCTCGCTACTCACTTTTTGGGAATACTGGGCAATCATCAGCACCAGCTGGAAGTTGTACATGCCCAAGGCGACATCGTATAACCTGTTGACGTCCGAGAGGAAGATGATATACTTGATGGCGTCTTCTACGATATCGGGGTGGTTGACTGTGATGAGTGACGCGTGTCAGCAGCCGTCCATCGTGCGTCAGGTCGGGATGTCGTCTCACCCTGCAGTCCCAGCAGGACCTTCAAACCCGCTTCGTAATCTGCAGGCTGCTTGCAGACATGGGTAGTGAGGATGGTCTCGACGTATTGCTGTACATCCTGTTCCTCCAGGATCGCTCGAAGACCGTCGCAGATCGAATTGACCTTGTCGACGGGTTTGGAGGAGCTGCCACGCGGAACTCAGCAAGCTGTGTGACTCACACATCCGGCCAGACTTACGACGACGCAAGTACAGGGCTGGGAGTACCGTAAAGTACTTGAGCAGAGTCCATGGGACTGTCGACAGGTATCAGCATTCTGGCATGCAGACGATCCCATTCATCACACACCTCAGAGCTGATACGAAGAGGTTCAGGTAATCAACCTCGGGAACCTGTTGAACAAAGTCCTTAAGGTTGGCCATAAACCTGGCAGGATCGAGGTCGTAGAGGATGTTCAGGTCCAAGCGATGCTTTCGGCATTGTAGCAAGGCGTTTCGGTATTTCCCGCTATACGGTGGCCAGGGTAATTAGCTCTGTACTCTGTGATTTCACTGGGCAGCCCATGAACTACTCACGACAGGACATCCTGCTTGACAACAGCCAGTACCAGGGCTCTAGGATATACGGTCTCGAGATTGCCTCTGGGCATCTGAAGCACCAAGCTCATACTGCTCTCACAAGCGGTCACTATGAGAGAGCCTCTCTCCACCCGCCGTTCCTCCCATTTCTTGTCCTGTGCCGAGACATCCTCGCCTTCAGCGATACGCCTAAGTGTAGGCAGAGGGGCGTAGAAGGATGTCTGAGCGGACGTCGTGTAGATCAGAAAATCGGGCGTGAGCGTGAATGATGTCACGCTGGATGCGATCAGGTTCGAGTCAGGGGTAGCGTTCGGTGAAAGCGAAGCCAGCCACAGCTTTGAGCTGGGTGATAGGGCGAATATGAGCTCTGTAGCGGCCGAATACTGCAGAGCTGTCGGTCGAGGACAGATGAACAGGTCTACTGGTTCTTGCTCGCTTCCGACTGCGCTGAAGGTTGGCCAATGGACGATTCAAGGTATGCGCGCGAACTCACCACTGCTCAATCTGCCATCTGTGCCAAGGGCCATCAGTCCGGACGACGTCCAAATCAACCTTTCAACATCCGCTCCCATCGTGACAGGCGATCCCCGCTCCTTCTCTCGGATGATCGAGACACTGGTCACAGGGCCATCCGACCCGTCAACCCAAGCAAGGACACCAATCTGTCCATCTGGGCCCAAGGCGATGTGCTTGACCAGTTGGATCTGCTCGCCTTCAACGCGAGCCGAAAAGCTCGATTTTGGATCCGCCACTTTCCCGCCTCCCCGCAGTCTCGAGCCGGACTTGGAGTCGGGCAGGCGGGTGTTGAGATCCCATACTTGCACACTGCCATCAGACAGCAGAACAGCCAGGGAGTCGTCCACGTCTGACATGCTGACATGGACCGGTACCGACGGAAGGGCGATTTGGTAGGATGACATTGGAGGAGGGGTATTTTGTGTTCGGAAGGGTGTGATCAACAGTCGCTCTAACGGTGTGAAGAGATGTGTAAGCATGACATTATGCCAAGCTGGGCGACCACTTACGGCCATCGACAACGGCTACAGATGCGGTATCCTGAGGCATCGGCAAGCTGGCGGTGTAGGTGTCCCAGACAAAGGTTCTTGCTTGCAGGAAATCTGGGTTCAATGATCAGCGGAAGAGGCAACGTTGATGGGGGTTGGCTGATACTTACGGTCACCGTAGATGTACAGAGACAGAGCTTGTTCCGGGTGCCATTTGAAGCCCTTGAAGCGAGATGCGGAGGGATCATGTGAGAAGATCTCTTGCTTGAGGTAGTAGTGGTAGTTCTTCATCGACCAGAGTTGTACTGTTCATCAGCCGAATCAGCGCCATACGCCGTGGCGCGCCACACTTGACCCAGTTGTACTCACCAACATCTCGATCTTTCCTTTCAACCCAGATAGCGAGTACTTCGCTGTCGCTGCTCCACTGCATCCCTCGCACTCGACCCTCCTGCCATGTGCCCAGGTCTTCCCTCAGCTCGAATCCACCATGACGCAGACCATTTCTCTCCAGCATAGCCACGTCCCACTTCCCTTGCCGTCCCTCCGCTCCACCCTCGTACCCATATCGCACCAGCGTCGAGATGACATTCCCGCTGGGTCTCCATGTCAGAGGCCCCTCCAGACCGGGCAGAGACTCGGATGTCGCCGAGAGCTTGGGCACGAAACCCGAGTTTGGGTCACGCGAGTAGACCCGGACTTGACGGCGGGCTTGGTCTGGGTCGGAGGGGTACGGGTCAAGCGATGATACAGCGAAGAAGGAAGCATCGCCTCGGAAGGTGATCTGAGGAAGACCGGTGTCGGAAGGATGCGAGAGAGACTGCGAAGTTTTGACGGGTGCCTTGGCCGCTGCTTTGCCTAGAGATCCATGGAACTGGGTGGATTTGGATCCCCAACCGACATTGATGAATTGGTCTGTAGTGGCACAAGGACTGATCAGCATGGCTTGTTGGATGCTCTCCCGCTGGAACCTCGCTCACCTTCACCGAACTCCTCGGCTCGCAGGGGTTCTTCATGCATCACATCGAAATGTCTGGTCATGCACACCAGGTTGTCCTCGCCTTGACCGATTGTTGTTTTAGCTCACTCGCTACCGTCACAGCATATGACTACTCACCGGTCACCAACACGAGCTGCTCATCATCCGGAGACCACGCAGCAGCCTTGATCCCGCTGTCAACACTACCGACCACCTCGACCTGTACGCGAGCTTGGGCATCAGCTCGACCGCCCAAAGGTGAAAAATGTCCTACTCACAGGAGTGACGCCGCCGTCGGGTCCCTGTAGCACCAGCGTGGCGATATCTCCGCCCGCCAGCAAGATGATCAAGGTACGGTCATCGGGAAGGTAATGCAGGTCGAGGGTTTCTCCGAGGTAGTCGGGCTTGGAGAAAGGTGCGACGACTGGCGAAGAGAAGGAGCCAATGACCTGGGGATCGAGCGGACTCAGCACACCCATCCTGGTGATTCAACATCTATCAGGACTCACCTCCGGCTCCCAATCGCTCTCGCTGATCTGCAGGATATCCACCTCGATCCCTCCTTCATCTTCTGCCGGTCTCTCAACCGCAACATAAACATATCCGCCCTCGGGATCCACAGCGATATTGCCAGCTTTGCTCGAGCTTCCCAGGTGGCTCAGAGAGGCCACCTGTATCCCCAAAGGCGTGAGGGATCGCATCGTACCGGAAGTGTGGAGCGCAGATGGGAGTCGAGGGTTATTGTTGATGATGATGTAGCACCGTTGTACGGAAATTCTTGGTCTTTACACCAAAAGCGAGGGAGCCCTCCTTCGGCGATGTCCGCTTGGTGATGATATCATGGCGTCATCACTTCGACGCTCGGACTCGGGACTTTGACTCCGAGCCCTCCTCAGCACGCAACCTCGCATGGTGCTTTCTCAGCTTCGACCTGTTTCTGCATACCCTCCACCGTAACTCATCTCATATCGCAACTCCCCCCATACGCCATGGCTGACCCCACGATCAAAGGGCTTCCCCCACCTCCCAAGTCTTACGATGGGTCGGATATGCGAATCGCCATCGTCCACGCCAGGTGGAACGACGCCATCATCAAGGCCCTGGTGGATGGGACCGTCAAGAAGCTCAAGGAGCAGGGCGTCAAGGAGGAAAACATTGTCGTCAAGAGCATTCCGGGAAGCTACGAGCTCCCCTTCGCCTGTCGAGGGTGTGTATGCGTACTGCTCTCACTCAGACACGAGCTGACATCCCTGACTCTTTCTCAGCCTCATCGAAGCGGGCAAGACTCAGTCTGCCAACGCCGCCCCCTCCATGCTCGCAAGCACCACCAACCTCCTCTCCCTGATCGACAACACGTCCTCGTCCTCCCCTGCCACCACTACCACTCAGCAGGCCCCAACCCAGGCCAAGCAGTCAGGGACCGCTTCCACCGCGCCCTTCGACGCCGTCATCGCTATCGGTTGCCTGATCAAGGGATCCACCATGCACTTTGAGTACATCTGCGAGGCCGTCACGCAGGGCCTCATGCGGGTCCAGCTCGACAGCGGCACACCCGTCATCTTTGGCGTCTTGACCGCTCTGACCGACGATCAGGCGCTCGAGCGAGCCGGTATCGGAAGGGGTGACAAGGGACCTGGACACAGTGAGTCGCCTCCCATCTCCGCCGCAATGTGGTTCGCGCTGATCCTCGTCCCTAGACCACGGCGAGGATTGGGGACTGGCAGCAGTCGAGCTGGCTGCGCAGTCCAAGGACTGGGCCAAGGGCATCCTGTAGTGGGGGCTTTTCGTCACGGCTTTGGAGGATGTATCAAAAGAACAGCAGAAAAGAACAGCAGCATACATGCATTCCACGTCAGGACCTGTGTGATTGTGTCTTTACCGGCACAGTGCGTCCGAAGGACCTCGATATCATATATGCAGCGAGTGACAGGATTAGACGTACGCACATTGTTCCATATGCGGGGCTGCATGTGCATGCCTGTGACGGACTGTGCGTGTACGAGACGATGAAGCACGAGTATGTGGGAAGTCAGACAAGCGCGCTAAAAAGCTTGACGGAAAGTCAAAAAGATGTACACCGTAAGGGAGTCGAACCCTTGCCGCGTCGATGGCAACGACGCATGATACCGTTTCACCAACGGTGTGTTGGATGTCTGTGGCCCTAACCGCTGCTATATGTATTACCACAGCGGGAAACCACAGGATGGGGAGCGTAGCAAGGGCTATCTGCAGATCTGACTCTGTCCAACGCGGTAACGTCCTGTATGTGGGACTGTACAAAGTGATGCATAGCACCGCCAACATATGAGTGCGGATACTCCCAGGATCGTCAGAATTCAAAATCAAACGAGAGCTTCAGGGGTGGTGACCAGCGGGCTGAGTTGCCAAGATTCGGCTGCTAGGTTGTTTTGATCCGTGGTGGGTTTATCATCGAGGTGGGTGTGGTGCAGGCTCACTGGACTATCGAGAGAGTATTCGATGGCCTCGCCGGGGATATCAAGGCGAAGGAGGTCATCGTCACGTCCGCTTCGATCGCTACTCAATGGCAGAGAAAAGTAATCTCCGGGCGCATCCCAGTCGAGGGCCCTGGACGTGAGACCAATTCGCGCATCAGGCGTGATCTTCTGCCTGTCCTGATCCATCCCAGAGGACCCTGCTGCTGTCGTACTGGACGATAGGTCGAACCTGACTGCTCGCCTCTGCTTATTCTTCCTGCTTGGCGGGGTGGTGCTAAACGGGCTATCCAGGCCTAACGATCGCCTTGCAGCGGCATTCTCCCTGACGCTACGGGTCATGTTGTGGTAGGTTGCCAATTCAGGCGGGGTGGAAGGGGTACTGACCGAGCCCGGCGAACGTAGCGACTCGGCACCGTAGTCGAACAAGGTGGACGCACTGGATGCTCGGTGTAAGATGGCCGTCTTGGGTCTTCGACGAGAGGAGTACAGTGTGTCAAGAGGAGAGGAGAGTTCTCTGTATCTCGGCGTCGTATTGGCGGCGGCGTCAAACTTCTCGCTGGCATGAGATCGTACACCTGAACTTGACGTGAAGCCGTATGAGCGATGACGCGCTTCGTCTCGAAGCATCACGAGGCTTCGCATGTCCTGCTCGAGCAGAGCTGCCAACGACCGGTCTGTGGTCAAATACGGCGAAGACCGGATATCGACGATGAGGTTGGAAAACTCTCTCAACTGAGCGATCAAGAGAACCAGATGAGCAGCGCACAGCAGGAGGGGGATGGAGCTGGGCGTCCTAGGCAGGTGCACCGATGCAGGGAGGAGACCGGGGAAGGTGAAGTGACGATGTGCAGGATGAAGCGGGTCGGGCTGAGTCTGTGTGGCGGGCGAGCTGTGACCGGGGAAGGGGTACAACGACAAGTAACAGAGCGCGATGGATGCTATAATCCACATTCAATTCAGCACAGGATCTCTCGTCAGCATCGTGCCGGCTGACGACCTCATGCGGTATGGCTCACCGAGGCACCCGGCACTCTGCATGAGGACGACGCAGAGCTGCACTTCGGCGGTGTGCGACCATTGGATCCTCGGCCTGCCGCTTTTGACCTCGCGTCCTGAGCCGCGATCACGGCTTCCGACTCGTCATCAGCCACTCACGCCTCATGGGGCGCACCGGGGCAAAGCGTACCTGGTGCAGGGTTGCGATATCTGCGCATTGGCCAGCAGCCCATAGATCACTGCTGCGACGAGACTCGTCCAGCTCAGAGGGAGGGACAAGGAAAGCTGGGGATGAGCGGTATTGACGGTAATGAGGATGGTGATGGCAATGCAACACGAGGGGACCTGGGAGAAGCCCAGGACATCAGGCTGTTCCATTCGAACAAACGCCACTTGACACTCACGCTGAGGCTGGCGCTTCCTGGCAGCAGCCACGGGAGGGCTACCATCTTCGCAGCGCCGCAGGAGGTCCTCGACGCATGCACGGCGAGGTGGGTGAGTGAGAAGCAGAAGGATGCACGATGGATACCGATTTAGCTCTTTTGTAGGCGGTGCATGATGCCGCTTGACCGTTGTCTCGCATACCCTATACCTGTGTGTTTGTGTCTGTATACGAGTGTGTCAGTGTGAGTGGGAGAGTTCATCAAGGCACCCGACGAGCAAGTGCGAGGGCAGACCATGCGTCGGTCAGTGTCACAGTAGGTCATACAAGGTTAGTTCGAGGTCTGATCAGCGGAGAGGTGTCGGGGCTCGCCTCACCCCCTGGCATCAGCCCTGACCGTCGCTACCCCTGATGACCGTTTCACGACGGGTGCGACGAAACACGGTGTCACCGTCTATATATACTCGACTACGGTAGGATGTGGCAGGACGACCATGCACCACCTCTGCTCACCACTCCCACCAGCTCTGTCGTCATCGTCAAAGACACCGCAAGCGCCGGTAGTGCCGTAGCGAGGCAATCAAGCATGACTGCTGCACCCAAGCGAGGTTTGAGTGGATCTTGGAGTCGAGCGGGGGCTCCCCCCTGGGTAGGGTCGAGTGATCCTATTGGCTGATCTGCCACTTTCGGGGTTTCGGCCGAATCGAGTCGTTATACACCCAGGAGTTGAACCCAGGGGTTCTTTCGAAAATCCCACCGTAGCAGCCCCCGTAGACAGTCGCGACTCTGCCAGCCAACCATCCACCAGGCAATTCCACTCCGGTCCGAAAAAAACACCTATAACATCTGGTTCTCTTTCCCCTTCTCCCCTCCCCTCTATATCCAAAACACCAACATGTCCTTCTCCCGATCATCCGCTCAGTCCCTCAAGCAGGCTCTCAAGGCTACCGCCCCCAAGGCCGCCGGCCGACAGGTCGCCAAGAGGTCTTACTCCCTCCTCGCCCGAGAGGCCCCCAAGGCCATGATGGCATCGCGACTGGGTGTGAGTGGGCTGGTGGCTGGCTGAGTTGGGGCGTACTGGACGCGTGGACTGACCCGTTCGCTGTAGGCCACCCGAGGTGTCAAGACCCTCGACTTTGCCGGTACCAAGGAGGTCGTTTACGAGCGAGCCGACTGGCCCGCTGAGAAGCTCCAGGAGTGAGTATGGCGTCTTCCGCCCGGCTTTACTGTGACATGCCACCTCTGTCCTACCTGCTAACTCCTACCTCCAGGTTCTTCAAGAACGAC
Source organism: Kwoniella sp. DSM 27419 (assembly GCA_036428645.1). Lineage (NCBI taxonomy): Eukaryota > Fungi > Basidiomycota > Tremellomycetes > Tremellales > Cryptococcaceae > Kwoniella > Kwoniella sp. DSM 27419. The sequence continues at coordinate 682,970 of CP144080.1, read as the reverse complement.
ACCCTCGCCATGATCGGTTACGGATCCCAGGGTCACGGCCAGTCCCTCAACGCCCGAGACCAGGGTGTCAAGGTCATTGTCGGTGTCCGAAAGGGCGGCGAGTCCTGGAAGCAGGCCCAGGAGGACGGATGGGTCCCCGGAGAGACCCTCTTTGACATCCCCGAGGCCATCGAGAAGGGAACCATCATCATGAACCTCCTTTCCGACGCTGCTCAGTCTTCCACCTGGCCCGAGATTGCCCCTCTTATCACCAAGGGCAAGACCCTCTACTTTGCCCACGGTTTCTCCGTTGTCTACAAGGAGGACGTGAGTGATAGCCCAGCTGCGACGAGCGAAACTCGCTGACCTGTCCTCTTCCCCGCCTCAGACCAAGGTCATCCCCCCCAAGGACGTCGACGTCATCCTCGTCGCCCCCAAGGGTTCCGGACGAACCGTTCGAACCCTCTTCCTCGAGGGCCGAGGTATCAACTCGTCCATCGCCGTCTACCAGGACGTCACCGGCAAGGCCAAGGAGAAGGCCGTCGCCCTCGGTATCGCCGTCGGTTCCGGTTACTGCTACGAGACCACCTTTGAGAAGGAGGTCTTCTCCGACCTCTACGGAGAGCGAGGTGTCCTCATGGGTGGTATCCAGGGAATGTTCCTCGCCCAGTACGAGGTCCTCCGAAAGAACGGTCACTCTCCCTCGGAGGCCTTCAACGAGACCGTCGAGGAGGCTACTCAGTCCCTCTTCCCCCTGATCGGCAAGTACGGTATGGACTACATGTACAACGCCTGTTCCACCACCGCCCGACGAGGTGCTCTTGACTGGGCCCCCAAGTTCAAGGAGTGAGTGGGCGCCGGCTATCAGCCAGATCTGGCAAGTTCGCTCCGCTGATGCCCGCTTTCGCACTCCAGGGCCAACCTTCCCGTCTTCGAGGCCCTCTACAAGTCCGTCAAGGACGGTTCCGAGACCCGACGATCCCTCGAGTTCAACGGCCGAAAGACCTACCGAGAGGACCTCCAGAAGGAGCTCGACGAGATTGACAACCAGGAGATCTGGAGGGCCGGCAAGACCGTCCGAAAGCTCCGACCCGACGCCGCCAAGGACGAGCTTTAAAGCGCTCTTGTATCCTCGGACCCTTCGGCTGTGGCGTAGCGTAGCTCTGCTCAGCGCACAAAAGCATGATGTACCTTTAACATCCTCCTTGTAGATTCCTCCTCTATCTTATCCTCCTATCCTGCTATACAAAAAACCGGCAGAGCGGCTCTGTCGTCTTGTTCTCGCCACATGCATGTTCTGAACCTGACGCGGCGGCATGGCACGGCACGAGGTTGGCGCTGAGTTGAGCTACTGGTTGAGCTGCTGCGTTGCTGCAATTGCGAAGTTCTGTGCAATGTCCCATAGTACATGAAACGCCCGGGCTAATATACATCTATCTACCGATTCGGCTGTCGATCATCCCACTCGGGCCTATACAGCGGCGGCAGGTCCTCCACGTCCTGGTCCTGTTCCCCGTGTGAGACCAGACGACGGGGCACCGGGCCGGCATCCTCGTGCCGCCTGAACCCGCCGGGCGGTGCGCGCTGAGGGGGTGATTTCGCGCCGAACGATTCGGGCTCGGCCCGAAGCTCAGGCTGGGACGGTCGATCCGGGTTGGCAGTGGACAGGCTGGCGGCCAGTTGTGCTTTTGACATGCTGCCGATCGGGCCTTGGCCGTGTGCACTGCTATGGCCCTGCGCTGGCGAGGAGGCAAAAGTCCGAGTCGGCAGCGTGTGGCTTGAACGGGTGGGAACGAGTGGTGAGGTCGGTGAAAAGCCCGTGGCGGATAATGAGGGCGATGGGGCCAGGTCGAGCTCGTGCAGGGATTGACCTATGGAATCGGCGAAAGAGTCCCTTCGTTCCAACCCCCCGGGGATCCGCGGAAGATCAAAGTCAAAGTCCATGGACCCGATCGTGGGCGGGGTGCCCGACGTCTGTCGCGCAATGTTATGATCGAGGAACGGAGATATCGCATAAGCAGGGTCGAGCCGGTCGTCTCGATGTCGAGCACTACCGGGCTTTGCTGAACCACCGCCAGCGCCCGCTCCGAATGGCTGAGCGCTGTACGGATCATCGTCGTCCTCATAGTCCATACCAGAGCCACGGGTGGCCAAGCCCAGATCCACCTCGCCTCCCGGCTTGATCTCCTTGCCTCGCATCTCACGACGATGGTAGATCAACGCCTTGAGATGCCGTCTGCAGCAGAACCAAAAGAGCGCGACCTGGATCGCCAGCACGACCATGACGGCGGAGAGAGCGATGCCTACGATCGCGCCGGTGGACAGTCTGCATGTGTGCATCAGCGTGAGTCCGATGCATACCGGTCTGCGGTCATATACCCGTTCGATGGCCGGTCAAACTCACCCGGCAGCCCCCTTGGGTATTGCAGTCTGCGTCGTCACAGACGTGACGGTCTTGACTCCGCCGACTTTTCCGCTCGTCGTGCCCGTTGCCGTGGGACTGCCAGCAGTCGTGGACGAAGGGGACGAGTCGTCGAGGCACGAGCTGTCGGAAGAAGCTCCGATAGTCATCAAAGCTGACGTCCCGCCGTTTCCATACGCTCCGTGATCAAACGCGGCCAGGATCACCTGTGTCCCCGCAGCGATGTTGGTGTCCCAGACTTGAGTGGCGTCAGTACTCTACGATCGAGCCAGGTTGCAGATCAGCTCACCCAATGATCTAGTAACGCTGTTGGCCGAGACCAGCTGGAACACCTGACCCCCTGGGATCGCGCCGATGATGGCCACAGGCGAAGTCGCGGTATTGTCCCAGTACATATTGACTGGGTTGCATTGCTGCACAGTGCCCTTGTGAGCTTCTTGATCGTCCACCAATGTTCCTGGCCACTCACGGTCAACGCGGTCTCATTCAGGTAGAACCTGCGGGATCGTCAGCCCCCCCTTCGCCAGACTTCGCCAGACCAGGACCTCGAACGACCTACATGAAGTCGGTGTGGGTCGACCGGAGTTGACAATTGGCAGATTGCGTCCCCGTGACCTTGTACAGCGGTGATACGCCGCCCGTCTGCAGGGCGTCTCGCTCGTCAGTGCTGCCTGATGGTGTCCACGCACCAACATCCCTTCGGATGACAAGCACTCACCCCAGTACCGGTCCCGTCCGACATCATTACGACGAACTCGGTGCCTGCTGGATCTGCGTCGGCACGAGGTCAGCTGTATGTTTCCACCCGTAAGTGACGGTGTACACGCACAGGATACCACCCATTTGTAATTCCCTCTACCTGATGTGCTGTTGTAGGCTACGTCGGGCAGGGCTAGGGTGTATGGATAGTCGTAGGACGGCTGTGAGGAGACGGCGAGGAAGGTAATGAGCATTCGGTCTCAAGCAGAGACGTCGCCAGCTCACAATAATGGTCATGTTGTAAGGCGCTTGACCGCCAGTCCAGCTGAGGGTCGCGCCGTTGCATTGCGTAGGATTGTCATCAAAGGTGAATGAGAATGCCGAGGTGAGGCTTGCGACGCAGAGTGTGACAAGCAAGGCGAGGGGCAGCATGGTGTGCGCCGTAGAGAGCTCACAGCGTGATCCAACCGCTGGAAACCTGTGCGGCTGGGCGACTATTCCACCGGTCGCCTGATGTCGATGATAGCTGCACAGCGAACGGTTTTACGAAAAGACGACACAGCTCTGAGATTCTCAGAGTCGACCGCAATGACGGATGTCACCCAAGCACCCACCGCGATCAGTCGCCGAAAGGACTCGTGGTCAAGCAGAGTGGGCGTTTGATTCTGATGGGCCGCTGTGCAGTGAAGGGAAGCGAGGCGAGTGAGACCCCTGATCTAATCGCAGGTCTCTCCCGTACGCGTAGATGCGTGTGTGTAGTTGTCAGTCGTTGGCGAGGCTAACAAATGGGTTATTCCATATCGTCGAGCAATCAGCCATGGGGGTGCTTCACCCCCAACCGACAGCATCTCTGCTTCATGCCACCACTACTGCCGCGACGAGGCCATCGCGGCGGACCTGCTAAAAATCATGCTCGTCGCCTTTTGTTGATTCTGAATCCCGCAAGAAGGGGCATTCAGGAACCAGATCCAGTGATTCAGGGCGTGACTCAGGGCCATGTGGGCATGACATGAAACAAGGGGTAGTACTATGCGACCACGTGCCCAACGGAACAGTCCACGTGCAGACCACGCCCCTCTGTTAACCTGGTAAACATGACCGGTCCCGGGCCGGAGCAGTGATCCCGAAAGGTCATTGTCCATATGGAGATAGCTGGTGGGGCCGATGGGTGTGATAGCGATGGGCTATGGCTGTTGTCTGAAGGTGCACCTCTCGTGTTGTCTCTCATCTGCATCCTGGGACTGTGGTATCTGACAAGCTCGACCCAAGACCGCAACATGGCACCCCATAACATCCCTATCATCGACGCTGAGCACCTGCTGGCATGTCAAAACACACTTGGCGAAGGTGAGTGACTGCTCTGACTTTTTGGAGGTGACGGAGGAGCATGAGAGATCCTGGATGAAGCAGGACCCAAGGCAAAGGCTGACCCAGCATTGCAGGCGCTGTGTGGGAGTCAAAGTCGAATCTGCTTCACTGGGTGGACATCATGACTGCCGAGCTTCATTCGTGAGTTCTGCGAGAACAGCCATGTGTGGGGTGATGGGGGCGAAACAGACCTAGCCGAACGCTGACAGCATGGTATCAGGTACAATCCCGACACCCGGGCTCACTCGGTCGACCAGTACCCAGAGTCACACTGTCTGACCTATGTGACGCCGCGCCGATCCGAGCCAGGTTTCATAGGCACCCTAGCGGGTTCCCTCGTGGTGTTACCCCCAGCAACCGATCCCACAGAGATCTCTGAGCCTGGCAAGGCTTCCAAGCCAAAAGTCAACATTAGGAAATCCGAAAAGACCCTCTCGCAGCCTCTCGATGACAAGCTGGTCGAGGCCAAGACGATCCGGTTCAACGATGGCGGCGTGGACCCCTCGGGCAGGGTGTTCTACGGCAGTATGGGCAACGACGAGAATGCCCCGGAGTACCCTGGTGAACTGTGGAGGTACGATTTGGACGGGACGCAGACCAAGATCTTTGACAAGATCGGGGTGTCGAATGGGCTTGGGTTCTCGCCCGATGGCAAGACCATGTGTGAGTAGGGGTGTTGGGTCTTACCTGCTGTTGATGGAGGCCTCGCTCACTCTGCCATCTCGCGCAGACTACGTTGACTCGCGCAAAGACCGGGTCGAGGCATATGCGTACGACCCCTCCACGGGTCAACCCTCTAATATGAGGGTCTTCGCGACCCCTCCTCCCCCGCTGGACGATTCTCGGCCCACCGAAGGGGTGTTTGACGGCCTGTGCATGGACGGAGTCGGTAACGTCTGGGTGGCACGATGGCGAGATCAGAGGATAGTCGGGTACAACCCCGAGGGGGAGATCATCGCGTTTATCAAAGTGGGCAAAGCCAAGAGCCCCACGATCCCATGCTTTGGCGGTGAGTCTCTCACCTGATGTGGGACGGCTTGCCGTAGATGCCCGGATCTGGCTGATGACTTGCGCACCGATCGCCACAGGCAAGGACCTCACAACCATGTACATCGCCACTGCTACCTCGCATCTCGGAGGAGAAGGCAACGACGAGCTGTTCCCGCTGTCCGGAGACCTGTTCAGCGTCGACTTTGGGCCGGGCTCAAAAGCCAGGCAAGTGGTCGGCGAAGCGTGGAAGGGGGCCGAGAGGCATCGAGCGGCGATCTGAGCGAATGAGGCGGATCTCGATGTAGAAGAAGTGATATTGCGCATGCAAGCACAGGCGTCCACGTCGAATGGCGAAATGACGATGTCACTTGATCCACCATTAGAGTCATGCAAGAATCGCATCTATCTCAGACGTGCCATGTCACGTCTAGGCTTCGGGCTCGCCCGATCGTCCAGTTAGGACAAGCGCAGGCGGGCAAAGTCTAGCCTGCGGCAAGGCAGGTGACTAATCTATGTGCGTTGAAGGGACTGCTGCTGCCTGTCTACCTACGTGACTGCCTGTCAGCCTGCCTTCCTACCCGCCTGCTTGTCTACCAGCCTTCCTACCTGCCTGTCTGTTCATCCAACGGTCTACCAGCCGGATAGCTGGATCATACCAGAACCGCCCTCACCCGACACGTCTGCGCAGTCGTTCAGGTATGTGGATATGTCAGATGATCAGAGGGCGGCTTCGTTAGACTTCTCGTCGTAACTACCCTTTGGCCGGCTGAAAACCAACCGTGGCTTCCCTCCCAGCTGTGAGATGATTCCTGACAGGCCATTATACCCAGGAATTGTCAATGACTGTCTAAACTGACTAGGTGAGTATAATGAACCACGCTGCACGACCTCGACCACCGTAAAAACATCTGAAATCAGAACACATTGCGTGCGATGTAAGGTAGAAATGCATCTCATGCAAAGCGCAGCTGTCCAGTCCAAAGGCTTGAGAGGCTGGACACCAGCGCTACTCTAGCTGTCAAGCCTCTGCGCCAACCCCGACTTCTACTCATTCTTGGCCATAGAAATAGTTGATGAACGGTTGCAGACGCAGCCCTAGGATGTTGAACACTGGCGTGGTGGTATTCTACCAAGCAGTCATTAGCACCGCCTCTGAACAGGCCAAGCGACAAAGTCAACGACTCACCACCCTGTTCTCCTTGCCGCCCACGACCAACTCTGCCCCTTCCTCTTCCATCCACCCAAGTGCATTCGCCCACACTTCTCTCCTGGCATCCTGTCTATCTTCTTCCGAGGCCCACCCACCGCCAGGAGTGGTAGGTCTGACGGCTGGCAAACCCCGAGATGAATCAAATCGGCCCCGATTGGCGCTGACCTGCGATTGCGAGTGATACATCCTATGTTGAGCGATCGACAAGCCTGAGAGGTTGTTACACGTGTGATATTGGTCTGGCCGCCTTTACAATGCGGTCAGCTGTACAATCTCCGGTCTATGATTGCTCGATACCCACTTTCCAGGCTTGTCGCGTAATCCGCCACTGCCTCCTGGTTCTTGCTGCGCGGCCATGAGGGTGAATTCTTGCAGCGCGACTATGTTGTTGTCAGCTATATGCCAGAGCGATAAGTAAGCACCGCCAGAAGCTGACCTCGGTTGAACGATGGAGGGGTAGCTAGCGCATGGTGAGCTTCGCTACACATTGCAGTACGATGAGGCGACTCACGAGCTACATCTTCCCAATCCTCCTCCTTGTCGTCCCCATCGACCACCTCGATCCTGCTCTTCGCCTTGCCACTGTGTCTGCGCCTCTCTTCCTTTGCCCTCCTGACCAGCTCTTCGCACACTGGGATCCCACCTCCCACCCACCAAGAGTAGCACCCGTCCACGAGTTTATTACTTCTTCCCCTGAAGCCACCCCCCTCGATCGCTTCCCCTTGCTGGAGGACGGACCAGCGAAGGGCGGCATCCGCATCAATGGCTTCTGGGAAAGCTGATCCCGATCCAGGCAGGGGTATGGAAGAGAGGAGGAAGTGCGAGTTGAGCGAACACGAGGTGTACCCGCCGTGTGCCTCTGCCATGGATGCGCGTGTGAACTGGTCGTTTGAGTCTTGGACCGGGGCGGATGACGGGAAGGGGAAGGCCGAGCAGGCGAAACCACCTTCGTATGTCTGGCAGGCAGCGATAAAGTGGTCGACATTGTGTAGCAGTTCTGGTGTAAGCAGGTCCAGTAATGTGGCTACCACCAACAGGCAGTATGTGCCCCTGCGAACGGACCGGTCAGCCGCACAGACGATGACTTGTGACCACGCCCCTGCTCACCTGACATCCACCTCTCCACCCTTACACACGACGAATCCACCGTCAGGCCTCTTGCACGACATGAAAAAGTCGTATATCCCTTGTCTGGCCTCGGCCAGCTCCTTCCATCCGCCCGTCTCGCCAGGTCCACCTGTGATGGCGAGCGAGCAGACCGAGGCGTAGGTGGGCAAGAGGTGCGGTAGCTGAGTATTGGCCGGTCCACCTGCGAAGCCTCCATCGGGGGAGAGAAAATGCATGATGGTGGATACGACCCTGATGGTTGATTCAGCCGGTTGCTCTCTCGCAGCAAGTTCAAAGCAAGCTGAACTCGGGGCTCACCGGTTTTTGGTCCCTTGGTCCAGCGCGACGCCCAGCAGATCCAAGCTGTGCACGCTCCAAAAGACGAGCCATGGCTTGCTGGCATCTAGGCTGACAAACTTGACGGGGAGCTTGAAGAATGTACTTGCGAGGAACTGGGTATGTTCAGCCTTGCGCAGCGTGGTGGGTGGACCGGATTCCTCGATAAGGCGAGAGTCGCTGCCTTGTGGTGGGGGAAGGAGCGAAAAGAGTGATGAGATGATGGACTCGGTATCGGCTTGCTCGTGCAGCGTGTCGGAGGGGACATTGTTGGACGGATGCGGGACAAAGGGGAGGGAATAGACGGAAGGGGTGTAGGTGGACATGGCCAGTCTGGGTCGTGAGGGTTGCGATGATCCCTTTCGAGAGGAAGGAGTGTGAGGCTAGCTATCGTCTGTCACCGCGGCTGTCCGAGTCAAGAACCAAGCTATCTGCTTCGTCGCATGTAAGTTCTCTGTACGAGTATCGCTCGCTGCATCACACGAAACATCTTATTGTTCTGGTTGACCTCCACCGGGGGAAGGGGGGCGAAGGTAGGCGCGTGACAGCAGGTATACGCACGAGTCACGAGCCTAACTCCTATCCCGGAGCGGGGATAGCCGGTCCACGCCTTTGCTATCGCTTAAATCATCGTCGACGTCGTCTCGCTCGTGCATTTCCCTTGATCACTTTGCTCATTACCTCAGTACACGGGTCCGTAATTGTCGGACTGGCCGGGTTGATACACCATACGACCGCTTGAGTGGCGCTTGGCGACATGAGCGTGGGCATCAGGTCAAGGAGCAGGGTGAGTGTTCTAGGATGGGCGACCGGTCGTGGATCGCGGTTGGGTTTGGGTGTTTTGACTTTTTCCGGTCAATGGCCGAAGGAGGGATTGGATGCAAAAGATACTGATACTTGATACTTGCCTTTTCGCCATTTGCTGTTCCCCGCCCTTTCGTCTACTCGATAACACGCTTCTCTCTGCATCACCCTCCCTACACCTTCGCGACATGCTCGATCTCATCCAACAACAGCTGCCGGCTGGCCTGGTCGACGGCGTCCGGGCGGTCCTGACCAAGCTATCCATGAACTCTTCTACCCCACTACTACCTTTCATCCCCAAACCGGGTGAGTGACACGGCTCGGACCGATCGCTCAGACGCAGCCACACAACTCGGCGGAGGTGTACACACCGAGGATCAGGCTGATCGTCACGCCTGATATCACAGTGAAAGCGCTCCTGCTCATCCTCTTCATCCTCCACTCACCGTCGTGGCCGTTCACATGGCACATCCGAGTATGGTACTTTGCCCTCAAGGCGTACTTTGACGTGTACAGGAAAGGGCGGTCAAAATACCTCAAGGACTGGAAGACGCAATCGGTCAAGGATGGCGGTCTGAAGGGTCTCCGAGCGAGGTTGAGCCGGGTCGCGTGGCTGGACGACTGCGACTACAACATGCACCTGAGCAACTCGTGAGTCTCAGTGTATGCGATCTCGGGGCATGCTCTGGCTCGAGCTCGCGATCAAAGTCCAGCACGGCTCATCTTTTCTTGACCCAGATCGTATGCCAAGAACTCGGACGCGATGAAGATGGATTGGTGCCTACAGGCCTTCTCGCCCGTGTTCACGCCTGGATCCCATATGGCTCTGGGAGCGACTCACTACAACTTTTTCAAGGAGATCCCGCTTGGGTCCGAGTATGTCATGGAGGCGAGGTGCGGTGGATGGGATGAGAAGTGGTCAGTGAATTCAGCTATTTAGTGACTGGTCTGCTGACTCGTCAACAGGATGTACGTGATCATCGAGTTCATCATCTACCCTGGGAAAGGCAAGGGCAAGGGCAAGGGCAAAGGCAAGGGAGCAAGCAAGTCATCGAGCAAGGACCCGCTGCGTGACGCCGCCAAGGCTGTCTCGACCTCTACCGACGTACAAGCACCCGCACCGTCCCTCATCCCTTCCATCTCTGATCCACCTACGCGATCCGCCTCGCCCAGTGCCTCGGGCTCACGACCGTCTGGTACCAGCACGCCCGTGTCGTCGAGCAGGGTGGAGGAGATCAAGCGATCCTGGGCGGCCAAGCGTCCTCAGCGGGCCGACGGCGGGGTGGTCTGCTGTCTGAGCGTGAGCGAGTACTGCTTCAAGATGGGCCGGGTGACCATTCCCCCTGTGAGTGTGTCGTCTGTGCCGGCGACGTGGCGCTCGCACGAGTGCTCCAGGTGAGTTTTGGGCTGACATCGCCTACAGCGCATCGCTGCATGGCTCTCGATGCATTCACCAAGCGAGGAAGAGCAGGATCGCGCTCGGGCCCTGGTCATGTCGAAAGACGGTGGAAGGGCGTTTCTGCGAGGCGGATGGAAGGAGGAGCCGAATGCTGACAAGATCGGGGCGGACATCGGGCTGGAGCAGGGTGAGGATGAGTCGGGATCGTGGAGGGATAAGGCGAGGGAGGGTATGGAGAAGGTTGTCGAGGGTCTGACTGTGTTCTAAATGGCAAGGGGCAGGGTATTGTCAAGCTGGCGCGGGCTGTCCAGATGCTGTGCTATCTTGTAGGCCATATAGGTGCGATCCAGCAGATATCGTCGGGGGGCACAGTAGGCATATGGCCCGCTGCGATGTGCCTGTGAGCGGGTCGAGCTTGGGCGGATGCTTATGCTCGCGCGCACGCCGGGACCCTCTCTGGTGATGCCCAAGTATAACAGATGCACCATGCATGCATCTCGCGACTCAGCTAGACCGCAGTAACAACAACATGGCCCAGCCCGCTGCATAGCCCACCGCCACGGCCAGAGAGCACCCCTGTACGATCGTCCTGACCGCCCGGTCTGACGTCGTCTCCTCCCTGCTCAGCGAATAGCTGGACCGACCGCTCGCGCCCAGGCCGATCCCAGCTTCCTCGTCGTCCGAGTCCAGCTCGTAATCCCTGTAGAAGCGTATACTGGGTCCGGAGGGTTTCGAGAGCGTAGCTTGCATGGTCATGGGAGCTGTGGCGGGGGGTGCGGTCGGATCACCGGACGAGGAGTCGGACATGGCGGGGCGGTTGACCGATCGCCATTGGAGGAAGGCGGTGAGGAGCTGAGTCCCGTCGGTGTATGGCAGAGGGAGGAGGTTGAAGAGGAACAGTGAGAGGGAGATAGCGGACATGTAGCTGTGGTGGATCAGCGGCTGCCCGTTGTTCGCAGGGCTGTGGACGAGGTCCATAGTGTTGGTCTCTGGGAAGTCAGGGCCGCACTCACCGCAGGAAGAGCGCTGACCACCTCACACCCGCCTTCCATCCCCTCGCCCCCTGAGCACCCACACTGACGGCAGCTAGTACCTCGCTCCGCGGTCCATACCATGATATCACCTGATCACTATCCCTGCCACCTCTCCTCACCCCGATCCGCAGCACGTTCGATCCCCCCTCGTCGACACGAGGTCGCACACATACCCACCTAGAATCTGGGCACGGACACTGGGTACTGGGGATATCGAGGATAGGATGAGGCGATAGGCACCTCTCTTCCCCTCGTGTCGGTCCATATGTCGACACAAAGACGAGATCGCTCGGCCGTCCATGTCCCAAGGATGGATCTGTGGCGTTGTCGTAGCTGCAGGGAGCCGGGGGTAAACCCATGAATGCCGTGCGGTCCATGCACCATCCCCGGCCTTCGTCACCCCTCGTATCGGATGAGAGGTAGTCTGACCAGATGTCGGACGAGGGGAATGAGCTAGAAAGAGGGATGTCGTCTAGGTGGATGAGGAGATCCCCCGGTGCGAGATGGTTGTAGAGTGGAGATGCCTGGACGTGAGAACGATGGGTGAGCCCCGGTTCATCGAAACAAGCATGGATCGCCTCACCCACTGCACGTCCTGCACTACCCTTCCGTCCGCACTCTGATCTCGCCAGAATATCTGTCCCGCTCCCGAGCTTGCCAATAGCCACAAAACGAACCATGCAAGGAGGTTGTGACATGGCCCAGAAGTGGCCAGGCGCATCTTGGCGTTACTGTGCTGTCCCGCGTCAGTGACGGAAACGCCATCGGTACAAGCTAGATTCGTACGCACGGGTCAAGCGTATCCACGGTGGACGGAAAGGCCACCATCATGCTGGGCAGGCCGGCGTGTATGTTGATGCTAAACCGCGAGGGCCGGATGTCGTCTCTGTTGGATACGATCAGCCGGGCTCGGCGATCGTAATCTGTTCTATAACACAGTAGTCACTCACAGCGCGGCCGAGATGGCATGGCCGAACTCATGTATCAGCTGGTTGAGGACCAGGGCTAGGACTAGCGTAGGCAGGTGATTCAATGGGATGGTCACGCCTGGGATCTGGGTCGGGTCAACTGGTACTCGGCGGGTCCTGGCGTTACTCACTAACGGCTGAAGACTACCTGTACCCCATGAAGCGCTGCCACTGGCCCCAGCCGGGGACGGCGCGGAGATAGAAAGGGAGAGGCCCGCAGCGAGGGCCGCCGGGGAGCTATCCAGGGCCCGCTTGACCACCTCTGGGCCTGTTCCAGCGAGTACCCCCTCTACACCTTGACGCAGGGTCGGATCCTGTGCAGCGTGCAGAGCCATCTCGGCCCATACCTCCTTCCAGACCGCCGCAGTTGCCCACACGGCGCCGAGCGTGCTGACCACTAGACCCAGCAGGCCAAAGCCCACGGCGGCATCGTAGACCCTTTTGAGCCTGCGTGCGAGGGTGATGTTGAGCCTGTTCAAGAGGCTTTTCGGCAGACCGTTGAGGCTGGCAGTCCACAGACTGACGTTGACGCCCGACCGCTCAAAGGCCCATGATGGGTCCGGGTCATACAGAGGGGAGGTGAGCCGATGACTCGAGCTCGGAGGGTGGACGGTCGCTTTTCGGATCAGGCCGATCAAGAGGATGAGCAGTGTCGAAGGGAGCACCCAGAGGGTGTCGAGCATTTGGGGGTTGTGATGTGGGTCTGGGGATGCCCGGAAGCCTGCTTCGTCCCGCTGGCTTGATACTTGCGAGGTCGAGGCTGGATAGCAGGCGGCTGCTGGACAAGAGAAAAGTCCAGAGTAATGTTCCAAACGTCGAGTCTCTTGGCGATCGCGTCCAAACGTAAACAGAAAACGTGAAACGCGTCGAGCGAATGGTTTTGACGGACTCATTCGACATCGAGTGGACTGTCCGCGACAGCTGCGGCAGAGACAGCGACCAGACCATGTCGCACAGCGTGCAGGATGAGAGCGAGTACGAGCATCAAGGCGAGGATGGTGAGTGCCCTGCCCGGATAGATCTATTCGTCCCCGTGAAGTACTCGCATCCCGCTCACTCGCGCTCGCAGAACGACCCGAGCTGTCCCACCTCGCCAGCTGGTCCGTGTCTTCCCACAAGTACGGCTTTGGCGTGGACAACCTGCGTGATGGGAATGATGCTACCTTTTGGCAGTGAGTCATGCCAAGAGCGGCTGTAGCGTGACGGCAACGCTGACCCCCCGACCAGATCTGAAGGTCCTCAGCCGCACCTGATCGAGCTGTCATTTCCCAAGCGAGTATTCGTCTCCGTAAGTGTAGGGTGTTCCATCCTCCCAAGATTTCCCAGTATACAGCTTTCTCAGCTCATGAACACTGACCACCCTTGCACCGCACTAGGCAATCGCCGTGCACATGTCGCACCCAAGGGACGACTCGTACACACCCTCAAAGATCTCGGTGCGCGCGGGCACCGGCGTACACGACCTGCAAGAGGTGAGTGTCTCTGAGTGGAGGTGGAAGGAGGTGGCCGGAGCTTAGTCGACGCCTGCCAGGTCCGGTTCATGGAGTTCTCCAAGCCGGATGGGTGGATCCCTATCATCATGCGTCCGATGGAAGTGAGCGAGTCAGGCGTGGAGGTGGAAGGGTGAGTGGGACGGGCGATGCCAAATGGCCGACGGGTGATGGTTTGGATGTATTGACTGACACAGTCTCCGCGCAGCCCACCCATACCATGCCACCATATTCGAGTACAGATACTTGCCAACCACCTGAACGGTAAGGATACCCATGTGCGGGGCCTGAGGGTGTACGGCTCGCCGGAGTGAGTCGATGCACGGTGAAACATGGCCCGTTTGACGTGCCGACTGACTGCCGCTCTGCTCAGACAACATCGTCCCCGACCGCAGGCTGCTTCGTCGCCGATCAGCGAGGCTCCGAGCGGTCTGGCGGGGGTTTCCGGCAAGAAGCTGCTTGAGCTGGGGCACGATGGCCTGAGCGGGTATACGAGCAGGGCGTTCAAGATGCACGAGTGGATCAGGTGAGGGTGACCCGGCGGCAAGCGCGTGTAGCCTCAGCGAAGACTCATATATCTTTGTTAAATTGTTGTTGTACATATATGAAGATCCTGCATCACAAGGCTATTAGATGCTTACAACAGTTGTGGCGACACTGCCACCATCTACCGCTCGGCGGCGGTGACAAACCTGATCATATCCCTCAGCATCGTATTGATCGGCGTGGCGATGCCCAGCTTGGCCCCGAGATCGACAATATAACCATTGATAAAGTCAATCTCCGTCCCTCGCTTCTCCCGCACGTCCACCGCCATGGACGACGTATTGCCGTGGGTATCGCTGATCACCCTCTGGATCGTGGCTCTGAGCGAGTCATACTCGAACGGCGCGGTATCGACGCTTTGCCCTGGTACCGAGCGCAGATGGGCAAGTAACACCTGAGATGTTTCTCGGACGATCGAGTCGACCAGCTCAGGCCCCGAAGGCGTCGTTGCCAATGTGCCGTTATACAGGTATCCCCGGCCGAGGACAGCCGTCAGGGGGTTGATTGCGGCGTTGATGGCTAGTTTCAGTAGCATAGCCTGGTCCAGCTCTCGCATGGGCAGAAGAGTCGAGTTGAGCTGGGTCATGGATAGAAGGGCTCGAATGGTATCTCGCAGTGGCGCCAAGTGTCGATGGGCCGGAGGCGGCTCCAGGTGCCTGACATCCTTGTACGATAGAGGCCATCTGTCACCTGTTGCCGTGTCCGGCCACACCCATTCCTCCAGGTCGACTTGACCCCGCGGATCGGCACATAAACCCCACTTCATATCGCCCTGTCCTGATGGGGTATGATGCTGGATCACCCCCTTGCCCCGACCAGTGGGCGCCACGCCATGCGGAGTCGTGCCGAGGATGAAGAACGGTCTGGTCTTTGGATGCGGAAAGAGCCGATCACACAGCGTCGGGTAGACGCCCATACCATTCTGCAACAGGGTTATGATCGAGGATGGGCCCAGTCGCTTAGCCAGCGGTTCCAGCGCAGAAAGCGTCTGGGGCGCTTTGACCGTGACGAGAAGGCTCGAGATGGGGTTTTCTCCTTGACCTTCAGATGACGCTATATCGAAGAGACCAGAGGTTGCTGTCTCGCCAGATCGCACCACGGATATCCGCCCTGGAAAAGCGGCAGGGTCTCTGACGAGCAAGGTGATGGGCGACCGAGGATTGGACAGGCGTAGATGATGCGCGATCAGACTTCCTATCGACCCGAGTCCTAGCTGGTCTTCGGGTGAGCCGGTCCAGTGGTGACTTGTACACATCACTCACGATATGAAGCCTCGACATGGTCGCATGATTGTGTCCGCGTGCGTGAAAGGAAGCAGTAGTCATGATAGATTGCCCCATTCACCCTCCCCTCACCCGCCCCCCCTTCACCCACTCTCACTCCCCCCCTGGACCACCTCCACCGGTCTGAGTCAAGCCAAAGTGCCACATCCACCGGGTGTACTCCTGGCTGCACCGGCGTTATCCCGTACGGTACAGAGATAACGCCGAACTCTCATGTTGAGTTCACCTCGTGCCCGCACATACACACTCGCTGCTCACTCTGCGCGACGACGCTGGCTGGCTTGAACTTTTGGACCAAACCGTCATTGCTCACCACACCTTCCTCCTTCACCTGCATTCGTGTCATCACCACATCATCAGCGACCTCACTCAACCACTCCCGAGTAGCCCCCCGCACAGCCCGATCGCCTCATCACTCACTCTGCATTCTCACACCCACAACGTGAGTGTGATCCACCTTATGGCGCGGAACAACGGGCCATGGATGTCAGGGGAACAAAAGGCAGCCTGGAGCTCGCGTCGGAAGGATCAAGGGGTAGATCGGAACAGAGCTCTGCAGCTTGTCTAGCCGCTACACGCAGGGCAGGATATATCTTGTCTCGTCCCGATGAGCGACTCGACGCCCCGCCCGACGCTGCATGCGATCGCCCGAAAACCATCTCGTCACCACAAACTCTACACCAGCTGATCACACTTGACCCTCACAGATGTCGATCCACTTTGCACCCCAATGGGTCAAGCCCATCAAGCCCTCTGGCACCTCCCTCACGCCGACGACCGAGACGCCATCAGGCGGCATCACCAGCATCGGAGCAGGTGGCGGCGGACTGAAATCCACGGTCTCTTCCGCCATCGGATCAGGCCCAAGCCCATCGGTCCCCTTCCCGGCCCTGTCGGGAGGACGCGCCTCCCCCAACACGTCGACGACCGCCAACCCGGCCCTGTCATACTCGCGGGTGACGCATACGCCCCTGTCGCCCAGCTTTCCAGGCGACGCCTCCTACTTTCCCTACCAGGAGCCCAACCTGAACAAGGAGAACGGCGCTCACCCGTTCAGGTACAGCCGCGAGCAGATCCTGGCCCTCTTTGACGAGTCAAAGTACAAGGAGACCCCGATCGAACTCGTCGAGATGGCAGAAGGAGGCGGAGTGCTCGTCAGCAAGAGCATGAACAGGCCCGTCGGACTGAGGGATCTCACCGATATCGAGAAGAAGGTGCGTGTCGCGCCGGCAGGGTAGCTCTCCGTCCTCGGCCACTGACATACTTTACATAGCTACTCGCGACTTCGATCCACCCGCCCATGCCGAATCGTCGACAAGGCACGCATACCGCAGTGACCCCCGCCAACCCAGCTGAACCGGCCACTCCCAATGGCATTCCATCCCGCCGTGGTGTCGGGTTCGCCCGAGGAGAAGGGGGTGCGTTCGGCGGGAGTCTGGGTGGAAAGATCGGAGGCACCATCGGCGGTGGCATGCTGAGTCCAGGGGGTCTGGAAAGCAAGGCGCCTGGTGCGTTGGGTGGCGGCTTTGGCGGTGTCAGCAAACGACTCGGCAGGGTCAGGAATGAGGCCGGCGACGCTGCAGCCGGTGAGTGGATCTAGCATCCGGCTCTGCGACATCGCTGACATCTCTACAGAGGGACCTCGTGCCACTGGCCCCAACTGGCGACCTCCGCGTACCGCCTCTGGCAACTTTGAGGGTGTCCTTGGATTCGGCAGTACGACTCCATCGGCCATCACGGCGGTCAACCCCCTGTCCCCTTCGGTCGACAGTCACGATGCTCAAGACGCTGCCGGGCGTCTCAGGAACGGCGATGCCGCTCGATCCAAGGTGGAAGGAGGTGAAGAAAAGCGAGACGAGGACATGAGCAAGTTTGGGAAGGGTGGCGGCCCCGGTTGGGGAACAGGTCAGAAGAAGTGGCGAGTCGCCGCTGGCTTGACGCCCAGAGGTGAAGGCGACAGGACCCTTGATGTTCCAATCTCGGCCGAGCCTTCCTCTGCTTCTGTGATTGCGACCCCTTCGGCAACGCCTGTCCCGGAACGAGACGCTACTGTACTCGAGTCCGCCGCTGCGCCGATCGCCCCGCGGTTGGACGGCTCGCAGGACCAGTCACAGACCCAGACTCAGCCAGAGGAGAAACAGGATCTCGGCAGCGTCGAGTGGTTCTACCGAGATCCCAATGGCCAGGAGCAAGGCCCCTTCACCGGCACCCAGATGCACGACTGGTACTCGCAGAGCTACTTTACCGACGACTTGCCCCTTCGACGTGCTTCCGAGACCTCGTTCCAGCCCTTGTCCGAGCTCAAGGTTGTCACCGGCAACGCCGTCCAACCGTTTCTGTCACCCGTCCGACCGCGACTTCCGCCCAATCTTCCCATCCCGGTCGCTGCGCTACAGCAGAACGGTCACATCGGCGCCTTGCCGGATGCGTTCAGGAACCTTGGTGTCTCATCGCCGATCGCTGTCGACCCGCGGATCAGCCCACAGCCTCCCCTTCAGCCGATCCCTCAACCGTTCAACCAGGGTTTTTTGCCAGAAAGGAATGCATTCGCCCCGCAAACCCCGGGTTACGCTCCTGCCTTTGCCAACCCCATCGGCTCTCCCGGCGCTTTCGGTCCCGGTCCTGGCCCAGTATGGAACGGAGCGAGCCCCGGCGGACCCAGGCTGAACGGACCCTTCGGATCAATCGGCATGCCTTCGCCCATCGGTCAGGCCCCTATGCCTTTCATTCAGCAGCAGCACCAGCAGCAATACTTTTCCCCTCAGATCGGTAGCCCCGTCCGCGCAGGGGACATCTTCTCTCCTTCGGTTGGCGTGGGAGCCATTCCGCCGTCCCCGTGGGGCGCTCCCCAGCACCATCCTCATCAGGGTTACCATCAGCCGCCTGTGCCCCCGCAGCAGCAGCAGCCGTCCCCTATGCCCGCGTGGCCTGTCGAATCTACACAGTCCCAGGTTCCCGCCCAGACCGAGTCGAAGCCGGATCTCGCGATTGAGCAGGCGATCGCCGAGGCACTGGCGCCTGTTGCGACCGAAGGGTCAGAGGAGCAGATTGAGCAGCCTGCTGCGGTAGCTGCTACGGATGTTGAAGCAAAGGAAGTGGAAACTTTGCACGAAGACGCACCCGCAGCTCAGGAGGAGTCCATCGAAGAGCCCGAAGCTGAGGCTGAGGTCATCGCGGCTCCTGCTGCCAAAGCCCCTGTCCAGTCGGTCTGGGCCAACAATGCCTCGGCGTCCAAGCCGTCCAGCCGCAAGGCGTCTATCGCGGAACCATCTACCCCTTCGACGCCTGCTTCTCTCGCCCCTACGCCTGCCGATGCCGCAAAGACACCCGCACCTGCCAAGGCCACCGCCGCCGCTGCGAAGCAGTTTTCCACCACCGACGGTCCCACTACCGCTCCGAAGACTGTCGCTCCTGCTACTCCCGGCCCAACCACCACCACCTCGGCGCTTGCCACTCCCACCACCGAGAAGGCTCCGGTCAGCAACAAGCCCGCGCCATGGGCTATCAAGGACGACAAGGAGACCAAGGTGCCCACTGGTCCTTCGCTCCGGGAAATCCAAGAAGCTGAAGCCAAGAAGGCCGAGGCTAGGAAGAGGCAGGTGCTCGCCGAAGCTCGAGCGGCTTCTGCCTCTCCTGCTCCCCTCCCCTCCGCCTCCATCGACGACTTCCCGACCACCATGTCATGGGGTCTTCCATCATCGAACAAGGGTGCCGCTGCTCCCGCTTCCGCTTCGCCTGCCACGCCTTCGACTCCCGTAGCTCCCGCATGGGGCGGTGGAGATGCCGCTCTGGCGGGTAAGAAGACCTTGAAGCAGATCCAGGAGGAAGAGGAAAAGAGGAAGGCCAAGGCTGCTCAGGCTGCCCGCGCGGCCCAGGCAGCCGTTGGAGGTGCCACGCCTGCTGGTCAGAAGAGGGGCTATGCCGATCTCGCCGCGACTCAGACTGCGCCCGCTGCTGGCTGGACCACCGTCGGTGCCAGTGGCAAGACTGCGGCTTCCGCTGTGACCGCCACTCCTCCGGCCGCTGCACGGACCGTCTCGGCTGCGAACGTCGTCAAGGCCGCCACGCCCGTCAAGGCCACTCCTACCATGACCGCTAGTATCGTTGCCCCCAAGCGCGACGAACCTGCGTCGAACGGCTCGGCCGCGGCTGCCGGTCAGCCCAGTGTCGAGTTCATCAGGTGGACCAAGCAGGCTCTGACGGGGTTCAAGGGCGACGTGGACGACTTTATCCAGGTCCTCCTGTCGTTCCCCGTCGACATCCCCGCCGCCAACCGATCCGACACGCTCGAGATCATCTCCGACTCGGTGTATGCCAACTCGTCCACGCTTGACGGAAGGCGATTCGCGCAGGAGTTTTACACGCGTCGAAAGGCCGATGCGGCTCGTCCGTCCGCGACGGCGGCGGGTAAAGGCGGAGTAGCCAAGATCAGCAGCTTGGCAGACGTCGTCAAGACTCAGCCGGTCAAGAAGGGTGAGGATTTCGGGTTCAAGGTGGTCAAGGGCAAGGGCAAGAAGAAGAACTAGGGGGCGTGTGGCAGAGGGGGGGCGAGAGACGGAGAGAAGTAGCTCGCAGGAGTAGCAGTAGCCATCATCATGCAGATCATATGTGCATAGGCCATGGCGTTGGCCAATCGGGCTCGTACTACACTACGGTGCTCCTCCTACTTGAGAATAATTGATGCGTCTTCTGCCAACTCGCTTACATGCACGTGACACCTTCGCATCGCACCGCTCACGCCTCAACCTTGCTCTTGTAGAACGACTTGGCGAGCGCAACAGCCTCGTCCACCTTGGACACTTCGCTTCCTACACCTGTGGCTGAGTCGTCCCTGCCGCCGCCCTAAAGAATCGCACGACACAAGGCGATCAGCATCGTTGCGGCGGCACGTCAAACTTCCGAAAACAGGACCCACCTTGCCACCGAGGACCTTGCTGACTTCGCCGAGCCACACCTTGGCGTCTAGTACCTTTCGGTCCATGACTTCCTTGGGCAGGAAGTTGGTATGAGCGACTTTTTGCGTCTCGGCATCGACGCTGAAGACGTAGATGGCCTTGGACAGGGACTTGGCGGTGACGATGGCCGCGCTGAGGGTCTAAAAGGGCGGACCAAAACAAAACGTCAGTCAGCAGATACACATACGTCCAGGCTTGACAATACCGCAATCAACTTACCTTGGCGTTACCCCCAGCCACATCGAAAGAGCCCGCAAAGACGTTCTCGTTAGGGTTGGCCCTGAAGAAAGCCTTGATCTCGTCCTGGATGACCTTGGAGTCGGCGGCAGTCTTGGCCTTGGCGGCCGCGACCAGCTCGGACTGCATCTTCTCAAACTGCTTCTTGAGCGCGTCCTTCTTGACCATGGAGATACCTCTCTGGCCGAGCTCCTACAGGTGTCAAGCCACAAAGGTGAGCAATGTCGCTCCATATCCAACCAAGACCCAAGACTCACCACGAGGTATGGCTTCATAGCCGCTTCCTTCTCCTTGCCTTCCAGCCCGGCAATCTTCTCCAGCCTTCGCTCAAAGTCACCAGCCTTCCTGCTGACCTCGTGCGCGTCATGTCCAGTCACCGCAACGACTCGTCGGATTCCCTTTGCGATGGAAGACTCCTCGACAATGACAAAGTCTTTGATGTCATCGGTCTTGGCGACGTGCGTTCCACCGCAGAACTCGATCGACGTCTGCCTCCACTTGGAGTCCTCGATGTTCTTCGAGATCTCCTCCAGCGAGTAGCCAAGCGATACCACACGTACGGGATCGGGGTAGGCCTCTCCGAATACCGCTCGGAGACCAGGAATCTTCTGAGCCTCGGCGAGAGACATTTCCTGCGCGTACACGGGCACCCCTCGCTTGATCCAATCGTTGCAGATGGCCTCGATCTTGGTCAGCTCGGGCACGCCGATCGACTTGTTGTGGGAAAAGTCGAATCGCAACTTGGTAGGAGCGACGAGCGAACCCTTCTGGTCAATATGATCGCCCAGAACTTCTCGAAGGGCATAGTTCAAAATATGGGTACCGGTGTGGTTGTTTCGGATGGGCCATCGTCGGAGCTGAGACGACTGTCAGTGGGTGTGCAGAAACGTACTGTAGGCTCACTCACCTCGTCGTAGGTACAGATCACCTCGTCGCCGACCTTGAGCTCGCCCTCCTCGATCTGTCCAATGTGGAGCACGTAGCCATTGAAAACCTGACAATCTCCGACCTTGAACTCGGCCTTGCCGTCGATGGCAATCACACCCGTGTCGTACTCCTGGCCACCAGACTCGGCGTAGAAGTTGGTCTTGTCCAGCAGGACACCAAACGAGGCGCCCGCGGGCACCTCTGCGGTGGAGTTGTAAAACTTGGAAGCGTGGTAGATGCTCTTGACGGTGGCCTTGACGTCGTCAAGCTGGTACTTGAACGAGTCGTCGGTCTTGGGAACCGCATCGTTGGCCTCGAGGGCGGCGAGGTCGTGAACATCCAGCTTGACAGCTGCGGTGGTCTTGTCCTTTCCACCCGCCTTGGACGCCTCGAGACTCTCCAGTCGAGCCTTTTCGAAAGCCTCCTCGTCAATCTTGAGTCCGCGCTCCTCGGCCATGATCTGGGTCAGGTCGACGGGGAAACCGTAGGTGTCGTAGAGTCGCCAAATGTCCTTTCCACCGAGAATGGTTCGCTTCTCGTCGTGAGCAGCGGTAGCGTACTTGTTGAACAGGGCTTCTCCACGAGTCAGGGTTCGAGCGAAAGAAGCCTCCTCCTCGTTCAGAATCTCAATCAGCTCGGGAACCTTCTTGGTGACCTCGGGGAAGATCTCCTTCTGTGGACGGTGTCATCAGCTGCTGCCGACAGAGTTAGCTGACGCAGTTGACTCACCAGGGAGTCGACGACGGTAGGCACAAGGGAAGCGAAGAAGGAGCCAATCTTGACGTTAAGCTTGTTGCTGGCATATCGAACACCTCGTCGAAGGATCCGTCGGAGCACGTAGCCTCGTCCGTCCTTGTCTGGCACACCGCCGTCGGAGATGGCGATGGTCAACGTCCTGATGTGGTCGGCGATGACTCGGTAAGCGGTGTCGACGCCATCTTTGTCGTCGTCTCCAAGCTTGCCCTCATATGCCCTGGCACCGGTCAACTCCTGGATCTTGGCAAAGATGGGGGTGAAGACGTCGGTGTCGTAGTTGGATCGGACATTGTGCAGGACAGAGACGAGTCGCTCAAAGCCCATACCGGTGTCGACGTGCTGAGCAGGGAGGGTCCTCAGTTGGCCATCCTGCTCTCGGTTGTACTGCATGAAAACGTTGTTCCAGATCTCGAGGACGTCGGGGTCATCGGCGTTGACGAGGTGAGCGGCTTCTCGTCCGCCAATTCGGTCAAAGTGGATCTCACTGCACGGACCACAAGGTCCAGTGGCACCCATCTCTGAGATAAAGTCAGTCGCAATCTAGCGTTTTCAGCTGCCTAGCGGTGAGCTCACCCCAGAAGTTGTCCTTGGCGTTTCCAGGGAGGATATGGTTCTCTGGCACACCGAGGTCCCTCCAGATCTGCTGAGCCTCCGTGTCCGCCTCGAGACCCTGCTTGGCGTCTCCCTCAAAGTAGGTCACGTAGAGTCGGTCCTTGGGCAGACCATAGACTCGGGTCAAGAGGTCCCAAGCCATGGTACAAGCGCCAAGCTTGAAGTAGTTGCCGAAAGACCAGTTCCCGAGCATCTCGAAAAAGGTGTGGTGGTAGGTGTCCTTGCCGACATCGTCCAGGTCATTGTGCTTTCCTCCGGCTCGGATGCACTTTTGACTGTTGACGGCTCGGATGAGCTTGGACAGGTCCGACTTGGGGTCAGCGGTACCGAGGAACAGAGGCTTGTACTGGTTCATACCGGCGTTGGCGAACAGAAGGGTGTCATCGTCAAAGGGGATGACACCGCTTGAGGGCCAGAAGGTGTGCTCGAACCCAGGCTGCTGAACAAAGTAGTCGATGAACGTCTGTCGGACCTTGGCAGCGGGCCAGTCCTCGGGCTGAGGCCACGGGTGAGGAGCAGTGGTGGGCACCTCGGGCTTGAGAGCGGCGGCGGACATCCTGAGTATGTTGCGTGGCGGTGTAGGGGCAGACAGAAAGCGGCGAAACTGTTTGAAAGCGGTAGGGGTGGGAATAGGTCTGAGTCGAGGTGGAAGCGAGCCAAGGATCATATATCCTCCTGTTGGCTGGGTATGACGCGTTGCGTATCGGAGCAGCGACGGGCCTGGCTATGCTTTTGGTAGGGGAGCGAGTGGGATGTCAAGAGCAGCCATAAAGTTGAAGAAGAGGCTATCTCTGAAAGGTTCGGAGCAACCGACAGCGAGTCAACCGAGTTTGGTCACGTGATTCACACCGACAGAGACAAGGCGACGGTGGGATGACCACGATAACATGGTGTGTTGGGTATAGCATCATGTCGAGATCTCCTCACCAGCTCGAGAGTGGCCAGACATACAGACATGACGGTCAAGGCAGAGTGAGTGGATGGCACATGTGCGTGGGGTTTGTTTTTGACTGACCGCCCTCCCAGGCAGGACCTCTACCTCGATCCCTCGATCCGGGTGAGTAGGAGGCTGTAAGTTGCGCCGCAGTGAGCTGACTTCTGTTCCGTTCATAGGATTGGGTTCTCATCCCAATCACCCTGATCATGGTGAGCAGTGACAGCTCAAGGCTATCAGGTGATAGCGGCTAACGCCTTGTATCCAGGTTCTGGTCGGCGTGCTACGACATTATGTCACCCTCCTGCTCAACTCGGCACCCAAGAAGCAGGCCGCCGCGGCTGTCCGAGAGCAGTGGGTCTGCTTGACGCTGGATTGATCCACCTGGGCTCCTCAGCTGACGCGTCGCTCAATAGACGTGCAATGGGTCGATCAGCCCTCTTAAGACAGACCGCGTCTTTGTCCCCCTTACCCCCCGCACAGTACAAAGCCCTCTCCACATCATTCGCCGCTGGCCTCGCTTCTGGCGAATACCTCAAGCCCGTCCCGGTCTCCAAAGACGAGGATGCTGGACCTGCCAACCCGCTCGAGGGCGCCCAGATGGATACCATGATGGAGGGTATGAAGAAGCAGGCCGTCATGATGTGCGTCTCCCTTCATCGTCGGTGCCGCCTCTACAGGGAACGAAGCTGATGCACGAATGCCCAGGGTACCCAATATGGTCATCATGCAGTACATCAACGTCTTCTTCTCCGGCTTCGTCATCAGTGAGCTGGGCTTTGATGTCTGGCAGTGTTCCCGGGGAAAGCCTGCTGACGACGCTCGACATCAGTGCGGCTTCCTTTCCCCCTGACAGCTGGCTTCAAGTCCCTGCTGTCGCGTGATCTCCCTATGCCTGACTTGGACGTGCGATGGGTGTCGTGAGTCCACCAAGTGGGATCGACTCTGCCACGCATTGGCTAATCCTCATTGCCAGCGCACTCTCCTGGTACTTTCTCAACCTCTTCGGCCTGAACGGAGTGTTCAAGCTGATCCTGGGATCGAATAATGGTGCGCCTTGCCATGTCAGGACTTTTGCATCAGTATACTGACAGAGGTACACGCGCAGCTGCTGTTGATACTCGAGACCTGACAGCCATGTCGGCACTGTCCGGAGCCGGCGCAGGTATGATGCCTGGTCCAGGCCAGCCCGACATGTCCAAGCTGTTCAAGAGCGAGGTGGAGAACCTTGCCTTGGCGGAGGGACTGTACAAGTGGGTCGGAGAGGGAATCGAAGATAGAGTATTGAGCAGTTGGGCCCAGTGATCATGGCGGGTGGTCACGGTATGCACGCCTTGATATGTCAGATCAGTTGCTGCAGCCCCCCTCAGGCATGAGCACCTGGTGCATGGATCCCTTCCGGTTCAATCAATTCCACGAGGTCAATAGTCTATCCACTCTTCATCCTTCTCATCGTAGCCTAGCAAGTCAGGATCAACATTCATGAGCCTGAGCAATGCCCCGTAGTTCCAGGTCGCCGAGTGGGCACTAGCAGTACCATCAGCACAGGGGCACCATGACCTAACACGGGCAGGACTCACGCTGGCGCGGACCCCAAAGTATGTGACCTATCGAGACCACGCTCCACCGGTCGATAGGAAGAAGAACCAAATCTTCTCTGCGAATCTATCCTATCCCAGAAATCCTTCTCATCCCCCGAATCAGGTATGAGCAGGTTGCCATCTTGGTCGACAGGCTCTCCGTCTGCGTTCCGAGGCGCGTTCCGAAGATATACGATCTGCTCTTCGGTGAGACCTGTTGTGTCATGGGTATCCGGCGCGTCCCAGGAAGTGTATGCAGGCTTGGCATTGCTATCGTTCAGCTGCTCCGGTTTCGGTACACGGGCAAACATCCTTTCCACCACCTCCCTCCCGGCATCACGCCACAATACGATGAGCTCAGACAACTCGCGCTCCGCATCATCTTCGATGATTTTTGAGGCCTTTCTAAGGTTCAAAATCTCCTGTTGGACTTGGTTGATCTGGTCTCGTACGGAATCTTGCCCATCATCCAGCAAATTGCCATCTTTGCATTTAGGTGATGGTGCCGTGGAGCGATCCGCCCTCGAAGGAGGCTTGAAGGGTTTGACTAGCTTGACGTTCCGCTTCAATCTTAGCGATGGAGGAGTGGAGAAGTCGGGAAAGCCTGCTTCGAGGTCGTACATCGTTGGCGACGTACGAAGGGGCGATCCGAATACAGATGGAGAAGAACCTGCTGAAGTCTCACGTGTGACGCACGAATCTTTACCCTTCGGCGATATGCGAGAGGGAGGTCGAAAAGGCTTCTTCAGCACCCTTCCCGCCGAGCTTGTAATGCTCTAGCCGATATCAGGCGTACTTAGCTGCTTGCCCATCAAGATCTGTGACATGGCTCACCTGACAAAAGGTACGCTTTCGAGCGTTAGTACCTATATCCTCTGCCTCCCTCTCGCTCCCTGTAGGGCTAGCCCTCCTCGCTAGCTTTGTATGAGATCCCTGATGACCTGGCATCTTCCCTACTCTCCATTGATCGATTGACGCATCTATATCACCCGGCCCTCTGCCTCCCTCGCTAAGCTGAGAATCATGGTCCTCTTCTATAGTCAGCCCAGAATTGAAAACATCGCGGAAGGAATAGGTAGGTTCTGGCGTCTTGCGCCTCGGTACGAGTTTAGCGACCTTGCGAGCAGTCTGGTGCGACACAGGCGCTGTGAGGGGCTGCGCCTGATCGTTATAAGTAGCTCCGTAAACGGGCGAAGTTTCATCAATACTCTCCATTGAATCCTCTCCAGATGGAGTGATATCGACTTGGTCGAGCTCGATGACGGTCGCAGTGTTCGACTCCGCACTTTGAGGTTGGGGATCAGGAGAGTCAGTGTGATTGAATCGAAAGAGAATGGCAGGGAGCGGGTGTAGCAGGTTTTGAAGAAATGTATGATTGATGAACAGCTGCGGCAGCGTCGAGATACGATCCGGTGTTGAACCAGGAGCCTGCTCTCCCCGATCAGCTATCGGCGAGCACATGGCGATTTAGCTCACCTCTGCGTTAAAGTACAGTCTTCTCCTCCCGCCTACAGCAGGATGAGATGACTCAAGGTTGACATGCCTGAACACGTGAGTAGGAGGGGGAGGTTCTTGGACGGGTGGTAAGAAAAGGTGAGTAGGTTTCCATACGATCAATGCCTGACAAGGCTGTGCAAGGGCGATCATGTGTGGAAGGTGTAGTCGGGAAGTGACAACGAGCACAGTTGGGAAGACTGCTATGGGCTCCGACCAGAGGCTATAAAGTCCAGCAGATAGTGAGAAGAGGAAGGAACAGGAAGAGTCGCGTCAACCGGGAGTGGACAGTGGTGGTTGTTGCGCGCGGCTCGAGTGAAATGTGCTGACGTCACCTTCTCATCATCCTTCCTTCGCATCCGGGGTATCAACAGAGAAGGGATGGTATGGTCGTGTACATGTTCACCGGAGCATCCCCTTGGACCAATCGAGCAATTGCCGCAGACCACACGAACGTGTTACACAGCATTGACAAGCCACCCTCCTTTGTCGTGGCGGTGTATCAACCGCAAGCGGGGATCAGGCGAACAACCTCCTACCGAACACCCTACAACTTGGTCATAGAGCTCTCGGCGGTGTGATCGGCTCGACCGTGTCTCATAGACTGTGTGAGTGTCCCTGCTGGTCCACTCGCCCTGTATCAGTCGGTAAAAGACAAAAGACCACTCCCTCTCCCGACCCGATGTCGCCCTTGTCTGTGTAATCCATCATCCGGTAACATTACCGCCGGTCCTGTGTGTTCGGATGACCAAGGAAAACAAGGGGGTGGCTGTCCACTGAAGAGGTCCGAGTCGCTCTATGGACTCTCACACGAGTACCGCGGATTCTGCCCTATCATGTTCTCCCATCCCGCATAACAAGCATAGCGTACCTATGACACGGGACACCTGACTCGTTGAACAAAGGCTGAGTCCTCGCTAACGTATATATATGTTCTTCTTGCTGGCACTGGTGCCACCCGTTCACCTCGCTCAACTACCTCCCACAACACATCAACTCTTTGGCCGCTCTCAAACTCCCCGCGCGCATCGTCATGTACCCCTCGCACTCGTATCTCCCTCCTACGCCACCGACCACCCCTCCTCCGGTCAATGAATCACGCTACCATACGGATCAACCTTCTGTGGAACGCACAACCACCAATGGGGTTGCGTACCCATCCAATACTGTCAATCACACAAACGGATCACAGACGATCCATCAGCCGACAGTCGCATCTAGGCGACGACCGTCCGTATCTTCAGCGACGCATCCGTCTCAGCCTAGATATCCCACAAAGCCTCGACCCCACTCCGTGGCATACCTCAGTTCTACGTTGAAGCCGAGCAACATGGAGAGTGTCAATATCCCTACGGACAACGTGCCAGAGGGCTTGAAGGGGTGCGAGCAGATTCTAAGGAGAGCCAAGGAGATCAAGAAAGTCGAGCCGGTTGTCGCGTACTGGTGTGAGTGGCTAAACCTCTGCGCTTTTTAGAATGAGGCGCCAACTAACATATATTTTTACCCGCCAGGCTGTTTCTCAGCTGCGCAGAAGGCTCTCAACGTCAAGCAAAGGACTAAAGAAGAGACGCTGTTTCTCATGTCGGTCATCGATGCTTTGGAGCAGGTCAGTGGGCCTACCCCCTATGATAGCAGCTCGCGGGATCGCGGCTGACTCCACCGATATCTCCCTGATAGATGAAAGTGGTGCTTGCCAATAACGAAGCTATCACCTCGGAAGCTGCCGGAGCGGCTCTGGTCGAAGCGTTTGCGCTCAAGGTTTTCATGAACGCCGATAACAACGACAGAGCTGGCAACACCGGCAAGTAAGCGTTAGACCGGAGCAACGTTTGTGGTTTTGACTGACACTCTCGCAGGGCCACTATACGGGGCTTTGTCGCTGCGGGACAATTCATCGAAGTGTTGAAATGTTTCGAAAACGGCATGACCGACGAGGTACGTCTGCGAGTACAGGTCACTGCAGAAGGCAGCGCTAAAGTATACGCAGATGGAGCAGAAGTTGGCGTACGCCAGATGGAAAGCGGCGGACGGTGCCAGAGCATTGAGGGAAGGCAGAACACCCATGTCCGGTCCTCGTCAGTGCCATCCTAATAGAGCGTCTTGATGTGCTGTCCCACTGATCCGTTGATCACGCAGCTGGCGGTGAAGAAGAAATCGAGACCAATCCATTCCCTACCATTCCTGGCGAAGCGCCAAGCGATCCTCCGCGAGAACGATCCTCGCCACCTTCTGGTCCGAGTCGCAGCTCGTTCTCTTCGTTCAACCGACCAATGGTCCCTCAGAACCCTAGCAGCGGATCGTCTCCGCCTACCGCTTCACCGGCAAGATCGCCGAGGGGACTGGAAAGACCCAATCTCCCTGCAATTCGGACTTCTTCGGACAACCAACGTACCCCTACCCGCGGTCAATCTGGCGCATGGTCAACCGTTGCTACGCCTGGTATCGCTGAAGACGGTAGCGAGCCATCCTTCGACCTCGCTAAGTCTTCGGTCATTCTACCTTCTGCTCCGCCAATGAGTCCTCCAAAGGGGGATGATACTGGCTCGCCAGGCGAGAAGAAGAATGTCCGTTTCATGGGTCCTGACGGTGCTCCGCTGAGCCCCGCCTCAACACACATCACCGTCGACTCGTACGCTGCTCCTCCAGCTCCGCCTCCGACCGAACCTGGTAGTCCGAAGACCGAGCCGAAAGTGACCCCTCCGTCTCCACCGAGCACTTCGAGGCCTCGCGTCGATGGCTCCTCCCCGGCATCCCCGCCCATCAACGGTGCTGCGCCACCGTCCGGTGGAAGACCAAGGGGCGATTCTGGCTCGACGGCCACTTCCATACCACGAGGCGCCCTACCAAGTGCCAGCCATCCGCAGGATCACCGACCACCCGCAAGTGCAAGCATCACTGTTCCTCCTCCACCGCCCCCATCACTCGCTTCGCATCCTATCCAGCCTCCGACTCATCCGCAACCTCACGGCTTGGGACTTAGCTCTCCCGCCCTAGCGCGCCTGAGTGAGAACGAAACCATGGGTTCGGGGCCGGGTCCGACCAAGAACCTCAACAGGAGGGAGGTAGAGCAGACCCAGAAACATGCCAAGTGGGCTATCTCTGCGTTGGAGTTTGACGATTTCGAGACGGCAAGGAATGAGCTCAGGAAGGCGCTCAACATGCTCGGAGGGTAGCTTCGCCGAAGCGTCAGACCCCCGCGTCCGCTTTGCTGTACGCCTTGGAGTCGTACCGTCGTATTGAGCAGGGTCTACAGGTGCGATGCCATGATGTATATATAAACAGGCCCACCTAGTCGTGTACTCCTATAGCCACGACGAAGGGCAGTCGTAGTTCCGCCACCCATGCATACGGTGTATTCCACGACTATGATGTATTTGATTATGATTTATACTAACCCATACCCGATAGCAGACTCTAGCTTAGATCTTGTCGAGGGGGATGCCGGCGAGCTCGTCGTAGCCGAGAGCGTTGTTGAGGTTCTGCATGCACTGGGTGGCAGCTCCCTTGAGGAGGTTGTCGAGTGCCCCCTGGGTCGCGGAGTGATGGTCAGCGAGGGGTGATCAATGACAAATGACGATGACTAGGCGGACTTCGAGCAGGGGATACTTACGACAACCACGACTCGCTTGCCGGACGAGTGGACCTGGACACCGCCCATCCTCCATCCGTGTCGGCCTTCGGCATCTCGCACATCGGGCACACCCTTGCCGAGGGTGACGAGCTTCTCGTTGGCGTACTTTTCCTCGTACAGCTCGAAAATGTCGGAAGCCCTCATGGACTTTTCCAGGGGCGCGTTGAGCACCGAGATGATCCCGCTGAACCAAGGAGCGACCGAGGGGATGAAAGACAGCTGGAAGGCGGTAGGGTCGGCGGCCTCGCCCGATGCGGGAAGAAGGGCCGAGAGCTGAGCGGCGGACTCTCGCTCGTGAATGTGATCAGTCAGGGTGTATGGTCGAATAGACGTTCCGAGGTCCTCAGCGGACTGAACAAACACGCACGCTTAGCAATCCTTCGACACGAAGCCAACGACCGTTCACTCACAACCTTGGGCACGGTCTTGGGCCTGCCCTCCGCATCCTTCTCACCCGACTTGGTACCAGCACCCGAAAATCCCGAAACGCCAAAGACGGTAGGTCGCTGGATCTTGTCGAGGTAGGGCATGAGCGGAGCAAGCAAGAGCTGCGTGTTGGTGGCGTAGCATCCGGGGTTGGAGATTCGGCTAGATCGCTTGGCTTCTTCTCGACCGTAAAGCTCTGTATTTCAAAGACAAATGCATGGTATGTTTCAGCTTGTACTCCTACATCGCTTCTTCCCGCCTTCATGACTCTCCCAGACATGTGTGTCTATACTCGCTTCGCACTTTTCACACGCTAGACGCCAAAGAAACCCTCTCACCCGGCAGTCCATAAGTCCAGTCTCTCTCAAACCTGTAGTCGGCGCTGAGGTCGACAATGACGCTCTTGCCCCCCTTGACAGCAGCAGCATCGATGGCATCCACGAAAGGCTTGCAGATACCGTTGGGGAGGGCCATGACCCACGCGTCGACCTCGTTGGACTCGGCCATCTTGCCTACGTCCTGGACTGAAAGGTTCGAGTACGAGACGGGCGAAGACTTGTACTCCTTGAGCGGCAGACCAGCGAGCTCCCGAGAGGAGACATGGGTGAGGTCAAGGTGGGGGTGGTTGTCGATCAGAGAAATGAGGTTCTGACCGGTGTATCCTCGAGCACCAATCAGAGCGACCTTCTTTCGAGGGACCTCGGCGGCAGTGGCGTAGCCCCTTCGAAATGAATAGTTGGCCGCTCCGGAGGCGGCCATAGGTCGGGCGGAAGTGGAGAACGCTCGGGTAGCGCCAAGTCGGTGAGGAGGGGTGGAAGGGCCGACAGGCAGGAAGACTCGCTCGATCCTACCGGTGTTCTCGAATCCCTCGATGATCTTCTCGACCTCCTTGACGTCGCTGACACCGTACCAGAACAAGCTTCGGCCAGCTCGGGTGAAGCTGCCGTCAGCTCGCTCAAAGTGCCAAGCTCGGTTCTCGTCATCAGCCTTGGCGGTCCAGAACAATCGCTTGTGGTCCTTCTTGATAGCATCAAAGACGTTGTCGACGACAGTGTTGAGGATACCGTTTCGGGAAGGAAGGAACTTGGTCATGACGGGGGTCTCGCCAGCGGGGTGAGAGACAACGGCGACAACGTCGAAGGGCTCGTCACCGTAGATAGTGTGTGGTGAAGTCTTGAGCTCTGAGAAGATCTCGGCGACCGATCGCTTGCCAGAAACGACCTCGGGGTCTCGCTCGGTGAACACCTGTCGGAGCTGGGTAGACCCGACGGCCTCGACAGAAGGCTGCTTGTAGAGCTTGTGTCCTCGTCGGATGAGGGTGCCCGCACCGGCGTCGGTGAAGAGCTCCTTCTGGAGCATGTCGGTGGAGATGATGGCAACGGAAGAGGTTCGAGGAAGAGTGTCGAGAAGCTCCTTGATCTCTCGGATCTTGAGCTTGGTGCCGAACTTGACCCAAGACTCCTTCATGAGCGAGTCGTACTCCTCGTCGAGGTTGATGGTGGAGATCTTCTTGCCAGAAACGCCGTGGAAGAGACCGCCCTTCTCGTTCAGGTAGACGATCTTCATAGGCTACGGGGCGGTAATACGTGTCAGCCGCGGTGTCCACCCATGTATTTTGGCATGACCCACCTCAAGAACTCGGGCCAACTCTCCAGCCGCGACATCGGCGTTGACGTTGAGGATCTGACCCTCGGCGTTCTCCGCGAGCGAGGTGAGGATGGGGAGACATCCCGCTCGGATGGCGGCTTCGATAGGAGCTTTGTCGACCCGGGTGATCTTGCCGACCAGGCCGTACTTGTTCTTGTCGAGGTATTCAGCGGTGAAGACACCGGTAGGGATCGGTCGAGCCCTTGTGCCGAGTCGCTCCAAGGCAGTGGTGAGCTTCAAGTTCTCCTGGAGGAAGACTCGTCGAGCGATGGACAGGGTCTTGGGGTCGGTGATTCGGATACCGTCCTCGTAGTCAGGGACGATGCCCTCAGCCTCAAGAATGTCGTTGAGCTGAGGACCGGCACCGTGGAGAACCACAGGGAAGAGACCAAGTCGGTTCAGGAAGGAAAGGGAGAGAGCGAGGTCATCAAGCTCGTTGGTGAGGATGGCGCCTCCAATCCTGAGTCAAGCGTGGATGAGCAAATACTACTCACTCCGTCTGCAGCGTTGATAAACTCACTTGAGGACAGCAAACTTGGCTTCGGGCAAGACACCGCCAGCAGCGGCGTCCTTGGAAGACTGGGTGAAAATCCTGAGGTATCGCTCGACCTCGTGTCGAGATCCGAGAGAGTAGAGCAGTCGGATGATGGTGTCCTATGGTGTCCAACAGATGATGAGCTCCAAACAGCAGCGGTCTACCACCAGCGGTCATCAGAGCTCACCCTGTCCATGCCGCCCTCTCGCTGACCATTGACAGCGCTGGTCAGACCCCTCTTCCTGATCTCGGAGCCGACCTTCTTGACGTCGAGCTCGAAGAGCACATTGTCCTTGCTGGAGGAGAGCTGAGAAGCGGAGGCAGATACGGGCGTGGAAGGCTTTGCGAACGCGCGAGTGGAGTTGATGGCCGCTCGCTGCAGCTTGAGAGCTGAGCGGGGGATGTTGGTGGACCGCCTGAGCATCTTGAGGGGTGACAGATGAGTGGATCGCGTGGGTGAGAAAGGAACTGATGAAGGTCGGGATCAGCTCGTAGCCCAGCACCGTGTCCGTGAGCAGCTGCAGGCACTGGCTGTACCGTAGCGGTGTCTCCCTGCAAGCGAGCGAGTCGAGAGCAAAGCCCAGGTCGAGTGATAAGCAGATAAGCAACCGACCGCTAAAAAACCGGGAAATAGCCACGTGGTATGACGAATCAGGCGATATGTAAAGCCACGTCAAGGGAGTTCGGGTTACATAACAAGCGGGACCAAACGAACGCGGCTGTCTTTGCTGTCGTTCAACCTGGGATCAACAACAAAACAAACATCCAAAGGGGCTCACTCAAGCAGCGAATACAGCTGACAATCGCCTGTCGACATCGAGCTGGACGACAGTCTACCCCCTTTCAGGATGTCCGACAACCAGGAGAACCTGGTGAGCACCCACTTCTACCTTTGATGGCCAAGCAACTACTAACCCCACCCAGGCTCCCATGTCTAGACTGCCTCGACTTGCCTCTCCTGCCAAACCATCTGCTATCCCAACCCTGTCTGCATCTACCATGCAGCCGGCATCCGCCCCGCTCGTGTCTTCGGGCAATGCCAACAAGCGAAAGCTACCTTCTTCACCCGCCATGCCTCCGCCCACCAAACGATCCGCATCGGGCAGCTCGCTCAGCGCTTCCACCTCTGCCGTAGGGCCCGCTGGAGCGCTGAGGACTTCTCAGCGAAAGCCTTCGGGCGGGTTCGTCCCCACCACCGCGAGGAAGCCTCCTGCACGACCGGCTTCAGCTCTCGCAAGTTCTACCGCTACCACAAGGCGGGTGGGAAGCGGAGCCAGCAGCGCGAGTACCTCTACCACTGCTTCGGCTACAGGAACAGCCAGGACCCGAGCCGCCGCCGCGTCCACCGTCCGAAGGCCTCCCATCGCTTCATCCGCCAGTTCCAGCAGTACCCGTGGTGCTGGGGCTCTGGGCAGGAGTACGACTACCGGAGCGAGGCCGACATCCAGGGGCGTCAGCCCCGCTATGCCTCCTCCTACCGGCAGGTCGGCCATTGGCGGTGGCATGGCCAGCGCCGCTCAGTTCAAGGTAGGTCCACTTTGATCTCCTTGCAATGATGGCGCTGATATCGCGTGACACTCTCAGAGCCACGATGGCCGTATCGAAAATGTGGAGAGAATGGTCGGCGGCTTCAAGGAGCTCTTGGAACGAGAGTGAGTGGTCGGACGTGACTCGATATTGTGCCAAAGCTGACGATTGCGTCGTATAGGCAAGCGAAAAGTAAGCAACAAAGACTGTGAAGGCGATGGGACATCATGCTGACGATCACCCAGTCTCATCGCTCCAGCTGTCACAGAACGATTTACAAGCGCTCTTGAACTCCACTCAGAACACCGAACGGGAAGCCCGTCGTGATCTGTCTTCAGCGTCTGAGGAGCTAGCTGCATTGCGTGCTTCCCATGGCAGGGAGATCGACGAGCTCGAGCGTACCATCGCAAGGAAAGACAGGGAGAAGCGCGGTCTCGAGGACGAGCTGGGGGATAGCCGTGATGAGCTGAGCAGAGAGCGGGAGACTGTTCGAGAACTCAAGGTGAGCCTGAGTCTCATTACAGAGGAATAACGTGCTGACAAAGCTATCCGTAAAGCAAACCCTCGCTCAACAATCAACACAGCATCTTACGCTGTCCGCCCAACTTGCCGCATCCCAGACTCAGCTGTCTTTGCTTCAGGCAGAGGTGGAACGCACGACGCTCGCCCTGTCGTCGATGAAAGCGGAACTCGCGGTCGGCCAAGAAAAGGCGCGAGAAGCCGAAGCTAGAGCTGAGGAACTCGCCCGTCAGGCTCAGCTGAACGCCGACGAGCGCATCGCCGAGATTGAGGAGGAGCTGCGAGCTGCCGAGACTATCAGGAGGAAGTTGCACAACCAGGTGCAGGAGCTCAAGGGCAACATTCGAGTGTTCGCGCGAGTCAGGCCTGCCCTGCCTCACGAGTCTGATTCACCCGACGCGCTCGCGGACATTGCATATGGGGACGAGCGTACCGCTCAGGAAACCGGTCAGAGTCAGATCGTCGTGACGAGCAGGACCGAGTCCGCCACCGGTCAAGCGAGGGAGCAGGTCAACCAGTTCACGTTTGACAAGATTTTCGCACCCAAGGCTGGCCAACAAGAAGTCTTTGAGGAGATCTCCATGTTGGCTCAGTCTGTTTTGGACGGGTACAACGTCTGTATCTTTGCCTATGGTCAGACCGGTTCCGGAAAGTCATGGACCATGGAGGGTGGTCAGACCGACCTGGACGCGGGTATGATTCCTCGAGCTATCGAGATGATCTTCTCCGCCTCGCGAGGTCTGCAAGATCGAGGATGGAAGTACACCATGGAGGGACAGTTCCTCGAGGTGTACAATGAGGTGATCAACGACTTGCTGGGCAATGGACAGTTCGACACCAAAAAACACGAGATCAAGTTTGACAAAGACGGCAAGACGAGCGTAACGGACGTGGTCAACATCCCCTTGAGCAACCCTCGACAGGTCTCTACTCTGCTGGAGCGAGCTCGATCCAGGCGAGCGGTCGCTGCCACCTTGATGAACGAGCGATCGTCCCGATCGCACTCGGTCTTCACGCTCAAGGTCAAGGGTGAGAACCCGCTGACGAACGAGCGATGCGAGGCATCCCTCAACCTGGGTGAGTGAATGGCACGACCAGTAGGCTGCACCGACTGACCACTTGAACACCACAGTCGACTTGGCGGGATCTGAACGACTTGAAAAGTCTGGTGCGGGCGAGAACAAGGATCGGTTGAAGGAGACTATCAATATCAACAAGAGCTTGTCCGCGTTGGCCGATGTCATCGGAGCCCTGGGTCAAGGGAGGGAAGGCGGACATGTGCCGTATAGGAACTCGACGTTGACCAGGCTTTTGCAGACCAGTCTGAGTGGTGAGTGCATCGCATCCTGCGCGACTTGCGTGCATGGCTGATACACGCTGTTCAGGCTCGAGCAAGACCCTCATGATGTGCAATCTTTCCCCCTTGGCTGCTCATCTTGGCGAGTCTCTTTGCTCTCTGCGATTCGCCACAAAGGTCAACACGACATGTGTGGGTCAGGTCAAGAAGGCTGGCAGCAAGTAGAAGATGTGCGAGAGGGGGTGGAGGGTCTGTAGTTGTGCTTGTGCTTCTGCTTGGAACATGATACCGGGTAGCTTGGTTTTCAATACGATATCACGATGGACCTTTGTGAACTGCCGTGTGCGAGATCGCGTCATGATGTGTGGATGACTCATCCGCGGCTGCGCTAGATCTGCATCGTCACAGTGCATAGCCCATGCGCTCTACTGACGCCGACCGGCCTACATGACGGGTGCCTGAACGCTGGCCCGCTCGCCCAGGTTGATATCCCCGACTCTCAGCCTTGTCCATCCCTGCTTGTGCTCGATGGTCTTCTTGTACCCCTTTCTCCTCTTCTTCTTGAGGATCCGCTGCATCGGGCTCTTGGTATGTTCCAGCACGGTCAACTTGCAATCCACCACCTCGGCAGGTATCGTCTCAAACTCTGCCAGACGCTTCTGCTTCCAGTCCATCCCGCGCTTCAGCACCGCGGCGTTGGCGGCTGACGATCGGATGGCGTAGTCCCTTGATCCCACCTCGAGGATCTTGGTCAGGGACAGGGTGGTGCCGGGTGCTTGGAGCGGTTTGAGCGTGGGCAGTGTCAGGATATCGCGAGGATGCAGGAGGTAGGTCCTGGCGTGGAGTCGGGCGAGGACGTAGCGGCCTGTGGAAGGGGTGGATTGGGATTCCAGGAGGGACAAGGCGTTCGAGGTGGATGAAGGGAGGACATTGGAGGGTGTTGAAGATGGAAGGATGGAGGGGAGATGAGCGAGTGCCGAGCTGGACGATGCTGTGGACGAAGCGGTGGAAGCGGCGGCCGAGCTGGAGGAGCCAATGATGTCGGAAGGCGGCAGGGGAGTTGTAGGCGGTGGCAGGGGCGCGGTGGTCTGCAGGTTCCTAGCTCGAATGGACAACCGGCCGAGGGCTAAAACGTCGAGACAGTCAGTATCTGACACGGCTCACTCCGTCCATAGCCCAAATCTCACTCACCCGACGTCAGTGATGGTCTTGGCGGCATGTCGTGGTTGGGGAAATGGAAGATTGATCTCTGTGATGTTGTCTGAACTAGCCTGTGACAGTATTGGCTCTCACTACTGAACCTTTCTGTCTTTCGGAACTGGTCGATGCGTGGTATAGTAAGGTGAGGTATCGCTCCCGGATAAATGATGAACAATCCGCCACATCGGATAATCCCCCCTCCCCCTCCCCAACCGCCACCCCAACCGCCACTCGGTAATTCCACCCTACACCGTATGAAACGCCGATAACTCCGTCCGATGTCCCTTAAACCCTCCTTCTCAACCCCCGTCTCTCTACATACCGCTCAGCCAACCACGTCCCGGCATCACCCTGCACCACCACCACCACCACCACACACACCACCACACTCCGCTCCCACCGACCCCATCCCCCATTCCTTCACCATCCATCATCAAGAGCCTTGGTCAAAAGCTCATAAACCTCACCACTCAGTCTCCCCCCCTTTTCTTTCCTTTCTCCTTCACTCATCCTCCCTATCAAAATGCGTGTCGCTTTCAGGAACTCGCTCAGGGGTGCCGCCGCTGCCAGCGTAAGTCTCGATGTTTCGGTCGCCAGAGGTTCGAGCTGGCCGAGGGTGGACCGGAAGGGCAGAGCGGAGGGTCAGACTGGCCGCGGAGGGGGCGTACGACGAGGAGGGAGGGCAAAGGGCAGGCCGCGGAGGGATACGTCGAGGCGGAAGAAGAGCATCGGGAGGGGAGACGTGTCGATCGAAGTGACAACGTGTGAAGGGCTTTCAACTAACTCTCGACTCTCCTACAGGCGCGAACTCGAGCTGCTCCCCTCGCTGTCAGGTCTTACGCTACCGCCAAGCCTGGTGTGTTGAATCCGACAATCATCAAAGCAATGTTTGGCGCTGACGTTTCCTCCTTCACCTCATCTTCTCATTTTCGGCCGACCCATCTCACTCCCTCACAGCCGCCTCCGAGGTCTCTTCCATCCTTGAGGGCCGAATTGCCGGTGCCTCCACCGGTGGAGATGTCCAGGAGACCGGTCGAGTCCTCACCATCGGTGACGGTATCGCTCGAGTCTACGGTCTCCGAAACGTCCAGGCCGAGGAGATGGTTGAGTTCTCTTCCGGTGTCCGAGGCATGTGCTTGAACTTGGAGGCCGACAACGTCGGTGTCACCATTTTCGGTAACGACAGGTTGATCAAGGAGGGCGACACCGTCAAGCGAACCGGTCAGATCGTCGACGTCCCCGTCGGTCCCGGTATGCTCGGCCGAGTCGTTGACGCTCTCGGTAACCCCATCGACGGCAAGGGCCCCATCAAGGCCGACGGCCGAACCCAGGCCCAGCTCAAGGCCCCCGGTATCTTGCCCCGACGATCCGTCCACGAGCCCATGCAGACCGGTCTCAAGTCCGTCGACTCCCTTGTCCCCGTGAGTCTTACGACGAGTACGTTCTATCACGGTTCATAAAGCTTACACCCCACGCAGATCGGTCGAGGACAGCGAGAGCTCATCATTGGTGACCGACAGACTGGAAAGTCTGCCGTAGCCATCGACACCATCCTCAACCAGAAGAAGTGGAACGACGGTGCCGACGAGTCCAAGAAGCTCTACTGTGTCTACGTCGCTGTCGGACAGAAGCGATCCACCGTCGCTCAGCTCGTCCAGACCCTCGAGGAGAACGACGCCATGAAGTACACCATCATTGTCGCCGCCACCGCCTCCGAGGCCGCCCCTCTTCAGTACCTCGCCCCCTTCTCTGGTTGTGCCATGGGAGAGTGGTTCCGAGACAACGGCAAGCACGCCCTCATCATCTACGATGACTTGTCCAAGCAGGCCGTCGCCTACCGACAGATGTCTCTTCTTCTTCGACGACCTCCCGGTCGAGAGGCTTACCCCGGAGACGTTTTCTACCTCCACTCTCGACTTCTCGAGCGAGCCGCCAAGATGAACGAGTCTTTGGGTGCCGGTTCCCTCACTGCCCTCCCTATCATCGAGACCCAGGGTGGTGATGTCTCCGCCTATATCCCCACCAACGTCATTTCCATCACTGACGGTCAGATCTTCTTGGAGGCTGAGCTCTTCTTCAAGGGTGTCCGACCCGCCATCAACGTCGGTCTTTCCGTCTCCCGAGTCGGTTCCGCCGCCCAGACCAAGCTCATGAAGTCGGTCGCCGGTTCGCTCAAGCTCTACCTCGCTCAGTACCGAGAAGTCGCTGCCTTCGCTCAGTTCGGTTCCGACCTTGACGCTTCCACCCGATACCTCCTCAACCGAGGTGCTCGACTCACCGAGCTGCTCAAGCAGCCCCAGTACTCGCCCATGCCCACCGAGATCATGGCTCCTTTGATCTACGCCGGTGTCAACGGTAAGCTCGACAAGGTCGACGTCGACAAGATCGGTGCTTGGGAGAAGTCCTTCGTCGAGCTCCTCAAGTCTCAGCACTCTGCTCTCCTCGAGAAGCTCTCCGGCGGTGTCCTCACCAAGGAGATCGAGGAGGAGATGTCCAAGGTCCTCGACGCCCACGTCGCCGACTTCACCGCCTAAGCGCGTCGTTTGTCGGGATCGGAGATAGAAGTGTCAGGGGTCCGAAGCGGAACAACCCAATAACGTGTTGTTTTCCGGTCGCTTCTTTGTAGAAGGGTGCTGGAATCTTAAAATGCATGGAAATCGAATCAACTGTGGCTCAGATCTGGCTGACTGATGTGGATGGTGATGCACAAGGGACCGAGACTGATTATACAGATGCAATGAGGTGTCGCGTCGGTACATACTGATGGTGACGCTCATCCCGATGGTACAAGGTTGAAGATGTGCCTTCTGATCCGCGATCCGGACGTCAAGCAGCGTGTGCGGCGGACCATAGCCAGCAGCCTAGTAGTCACTCTTCCTGCCTCTCGTTGTCACCACCTTGGTCCTCACTCGGCCCCCTCTGCCCACCTCGTAATCCTTCTCCTTCAACCTTTCGCACTCCTTCCATCGTTGCAGTTCCTCCTTGTCGAGCAGCTCGTCGGGCAATCCCCTCTTCTGGCGCATCTGTTCCCGCGCACGTTTGAGCTCGCTTGCACGCCTGGCCCAGTCTTTGTCTTGATCGTGGGACCGCAGCTCTTCCAGCCTTGCGATTGCAGCTTGGTAGGTGGTTTCCTGATCGTCATCTGTGGCCGTTGTGTGTGCTTGGTCGGGAGAGATATGGAGGGCGGGAGCGCGAGCTGATGCTTCACCGTTCGGAGCTGACTGGTGGAGATCTTCGCTGCATATGAGCAGGTGGATGATGGCTTCTGGCAACAGCACGTTCTCGATATACTCCTTCATTCGCTCGGGGGGTATAGCGTTGTACCTCGCAGATCCAGTAGGTCGTGGAGGCTGACCGGCCCTAGCCTGAGGCATCGTCAAACATCAGTCTGGAAGCGTAATCCGCAACATGACAAGTGCAGTCTTTACACCCACCTCTTCCCCCACCGCCTCCGCCCTTCTCGCCCACCGCGCCAACTCGGGCAAGATCACTTGCGCCGCTTCGTCCTCGGGAATGTCGCCATACCGCACACTACTGACCAGGCTCTGCCTGACGCGATAGTCAGGATCGAAGAATTTGTCGGATCGCGCTACAGCAGGCGGATATTGATCTGATATGATGCGCTCGAGATGTGGCCGTATACGCCGAAGCCGCTCGGGCATGGGCAGAGCGACGAATTGTTCTTTGGTCACGTCTTCGTCCGGGTTCAGGAGAGGGGGAGTGGGAGGCCGTATCAGAGCAGTCGAGGTGTACTCCATCCTGTCCATCGTCCAATCTCCAAGCTGGGACAAAGTGAGCTTTCGTACGCTTCGTTCTGCCCCAATGACTCACTATGCAGTCGGCGATGCGCTCGTCTCCCATTGTGATGACATCTCGTGCGCGCCGCCTGTGGATCTCGTGGAAGAAGTCCTCCACAACCCATGTGTCCTTGCCTTTGCGTTGATCCTCAAGGGAGTCGGCTGGCTCAAAGGCTATCAGCCTGGCGAGCCACCAATTGCCCTTATTCAGTACGAAGACCGAGTCGCCCAGATCCACCCTTCAGTAGTGATTGCGTCAATTGAGCCATGAACTTGGT
Source organism: Kwoniella sp. DSM 27419 (assembly GCA_036428645.1). Taxonomy (NCBI): domain Eukaryota; kingdom Fungi; phylum Basidiomycota; class Tremellomycetes; order Tremellales; family Cryptococcaceae; genus Kwoniella; species Kwoniella sp. DSM 27419. The sequence goes on along the minus strand of CP144080.1, from coordinate 640,983 downwards.
TGAGGTTGCCACTCACCCGATTGGCAACGTTGAAAGCTGAAATCGTGGCTCATTCTCCACTTCCGAGATCCATTCGGTCCCAGGACGGACGGGATTGTCGAACAATGCCCAGAGATCTGATATGCTCTGGTCACTGGCAGCGTCGTCGTCTTGCAAATTACAGCTCGAGCCGCGGACAGGCGTCGTCGCTGAGCCGGACCCGCTCTTCCGCCTTTTCGCTTTCGGCCTTTCTCCCCTTGACGTTGCTTTGCGCTTGGCCGTCCCTCCAGGTACCCCGCTTACCAGGTTAAGATCGGTCAGACCAGCTTCCCGTTTTCTACACTTGGCGGATCCGGTTGCGCTGGACTGTCTGATAGGGCTATGATTGAGCCCTGCAGACGAGTTACCCGCCGACACCGCAGCAGTCCCGTTCGATGCTGACGTGATTGACCGCTGTGACGAGAGGGAGCATACGGGTGGAAGGGGCTCATCGTCAAAGGGGAACGGCTCTTCTTTTGCCCTCTTGGTCTTCTTGACAGCCTTTGTGATCTCTGGTGCGGGAGCTTCAGGCTCGACGGGCTTTCCGCTCCCCTTGCTACTTGACACTCGCCGTCCCGCAGCTGATGTGGTCAAGGTGTTCTTCGTCGACCCGGTGCTGGTACGCGTTTTGGCCGCTCCCATTCTCCCTTTCTTCCACAAGGAAATAACGATACAGCTTCAAGCCGCGAGCAACAGTCAAAATACACAGGTCGACCGCGAGGCTACAAAGGAGGGAGTGGACACGCATCAATATCATGCATCCGAACACTGCCATGCTTCAATAGATGGTGCTTCCTCCACTCTGGCGACCGGCGGGGTTGTGTTTTGATGTTTGATCACGCCACGTGGCTCGAGTCATCCGCAACGCCCGGTGCGCCTTCATCTGACGCGTCTTTCCATCATTCAATGTTCACTGATCCTGACCCTATACACGCTTGCTCTGACAGAGCGGCTCGCCTCGTCTAGGCCATAAAAGGGCTCTATCATACACCTTGATGGGCCGTCATGCCCCTCGAAAGCAACGCCGACAAGGCGTACATGCACGACCTGCCAAAGGTCTCGTTCAAGGTCATCACGGATGATCCTTCGCTCCTGGTGCCGGCGGGTGTACAGTCGGTGAGCTGCCCCTCGTTCAACAGACGTTGGACATAGCTGACATATACTCACTCACAGGAGCAAAGTAGATCATATGGCTGTGAGCTGGCAAATCAAGACAGGAATGGCAATGCCGAGCTGATTGTTCCTTCAGTCAACGATTTCTCTGACTTTGAGCGACCGGACTACTATATCCGATACATCGGTGGGTGTCCCTGACGGCCCATGAGAGTGCCTCACTAACGCCTGCGCCGTCTTCAGAACCCATCGAGTCGGAGCTCGCGGTGCAGGTCGAGTATGATATGGACGAGCAAGGTACGGTGGCTCTCCGGGTCGTCAGTTTAGCAGCTGACATCCCTTGCAACGACAGATCAGGAATGGCTCGATGGGATCAACGCTGATCGGAAAAAGGATCAGTGTGGTGCCATATCCTATGAGGTGTTTGAGATCATCATGGATAAGCTGGAGAAGGAATGGTTCAACCTGGTTAGTCAGCAGCGCCCGCTTGATGAGGGTGGTAGAATCGATCTGACCCCGTGCCCTCAGTCCAAACGAATACCTCAGCCGACACAGCATCAAACCGCTGAGGACTCCAAGTGTTCTGTATGTGATGACGGCGAGGGCGAGAACTCGAATGCCATCGTTTTCTGTGATGGCTGTAATCTAGCGGTCCACCAGGGTAAGCTTTCTGACTATGCTCTGCGGGTGTCTGGTCAGCTGACAGAGATGTCAGACTGCTATGGAGTGCCGTATATCCCGGAAGGGCAATGGCTATGCCGGAAGTGCACAGTGTCACCTGAGAACCCCGTTGTAAGCATCGCGTTGTTGTCAACATCCATGGTCCTCGATCGCTTACCCATACTGCGTAGTCCTGCGTGTTCTGCCCTAACGAAGGTGGAGCCTTCAAGCAGACTACGACAGGTCACTGGGCACATTTACTATGTGCCATCTGGATACCGGAAACCGGCTTGGGCAACGCGATATACATGGAGCCGGTAGAAGGCATCGAGAGTATACCTAAGAGCAGGTGGAAGCTGGTACGTACAGGTATCCAAGCCATTGTTACGGGATCGCTGATCCCTCACCCTTCAGGTCTGCTCTCTATGCCGAGAACGAACGGGAGCCTGCATACAATGCGAAAACAGAAATTGCTTCACCGCATTCCACGTTACCTGTGCTAGGCAGGTTGGCCTGCTGCAGAGCATGAAGTCGCTCTCAACGGATGGTATTCTCAAAGCCACCTGCGCCAAACATCTCCCGGTGGGTGGGACGCGTCTAAAGGATAAATCAGGTTACAACAACTGAAGCTGATCTAGGCCGAGTCGCGGGACGACGAGTCGGACACCGCTTCCAACTTTTCATCATGGGACGAACCAGCTCCTGCTGTCACCCCAGCGCAGACGAAGGCTCGTCGGGTCTCAGGGCCAGTACCAATAAGCGTGACGAAGAAGTCTGCTCAAGCCCATTCAAAATCGTTCAGACCCGGTCCACCCATCGTCCCAAAGGTCATCCTGAACAAGCTAAACGACTACGTAGCCAAGGTGACAATACGGAAAAGGCAACCGTTCATCGAGCGACTTTGTCGTTACTGGAGCTTGAAAAGGGAAGCAAGGCGAGGAGCGCCACTGCTGAAAAGGTTGCACCTTGAGGTCAGCAGAAGCTTTCCTCGATCTTATCGTCCAAGCTGACCTTTGTCTTAGCCATGGACCGCCTCATCAGCTTCCCGCCAACAGACAGAAACAGAGAAGGCTCAAAAGCTCAAAGTCAGTTCTATCGCGGACGCCTTGTAATGGACTAAGCTAACATGACGATCAGTTCTTGCAAATGCTGCGAAATGATCTTGAAAAAGTCCGCATGCTTGCCGAGCTGGTCAGAAAGCGGGAGAAAGAAAAGCTTCGGCAGGTACAAGTCATCAAAGATGTCGTGGACAAGTTTGTTTTCCCTCATTCCGCTAAGCTACGAGACATCCTGGAAAGGATTGCAGCGTGAGTTTCAGACCTCGCGCCTTGGTGATCCATCACTCGTGGCTGGTCATCCAGCTGACCGCGGTCTGCAGCATGGACAAGCAGGAGCTCTTCCTTCATCCCGTCAACAGAGCAGAGGTCCCCGACTACTTTGATGTCATCCGGGAGCCAATGTGTTGGCTGTTCATCAGTGAACAGCTAGACAAAAATGGATATCTGAACGTAACAGAGTTCATGGTCAGCCAATATGTCCCATTGTCAAGCACTGTACCCTGACTGACAAATATCGATGTAGCGACACATACTGCTCGTGCTGGATAACGCAATGGCCTATAATGGCAAAGACAATCCTTACCATCGACAAGCGGCCAGAATCAGGAAAAGCGCTCTGCCAATCCTGGACGAGCTCGAGCCGATCCGCAAGACCGCTGTTGCCGATGCAACGCTACCCAGCGGTGGACTGATGAAACCGATAGGCGACCTGGAGCCGTCGACCCTTCTTCTATCCGCTTTGCTCCATCCGGTCAATGACGAGGATCAGCCTTCGAATGACCTCCTGTCAACTATAATCAGCTTCGAGCTTGAGAAACCGAAAGAGCCCACACCGCCGCCGGCAGAGAAGCCGGTCAAGGCCCGCAAATCGCTCTCGGCTGCTGAAAAGAAGGCGCGGTGGGAAGAAAGGGAAGCGGCAGCGAAGGAGCGGGCTCTGAGTCGGTCGACCAGAGCTGCCAAGGCAGCCGAATCTGCTTTCAGGGAGGAGGCTGGGATTCAGTTGTCGTCGGAGGCAGATATCAGTGCACCTCAGACGCCAATACCGGACGAAGACGGCGACCCGAGAAGCAGGCGACGGAGTATGCGGAACTCGTCCAGTCAAGCTGGATCTTCTCGTCTTCCGCTCGGAGCAGATCAGTCACAGGTCAAGACTGGAAAGCATGTCCACGTGGATGGCTCCAGCTCGGACTCGCCACTTCTTTCATCGAACGATTCAATTCAGCCTCGGAACAGGAAACAACGTGGCGTAATCGGGGTCGAAGCGATACCGGTATTGACCGATCGAGAGAGAAGAGAGCAGGAGCGCAAGTTGGATATTATCACCGACGAAGTAGGGGCTCAGGAACAGTTCATGAGGTTCAATGTGGGATGGGTACTGCCTGAAGGTAGCAAGAGGCGGCGGTCGGAGAGACCACCAGATCCATCAGCCATCTGTGAGTTTGGTCCTTTCGAGCCTGAGTACGCTTTGCTGATCAAGGGGCACAGCTCAACGTCCGTCTAATTTAGTGTCATCCCGCAAACCGCCCAGTGCTGTATCGAAAGCAATAACCCCCCCGCCACCGATCGTTACAAAGGCTTTGGTCGAAGGAGGGGAAGACGCGGAAGACGAGATTCTCGTTAGCGGTAGCGACCTGTCGTCGCCACCTCCGTCTAGTATACTCACCTCGGCGGCTCCGACACCCACCAAGCCGACCAAGAACAAGCGCAAGGCCGACAATGACACGCCCGTAGCCAATAAGCGCACCAAGTTTGGGCATTCTCAAAGAGAAGGCGAAGCTACAGAGCCGACTATAACGCTAGTACCGGCGGATGACGAGGACGAAGACATGACGCCTGTGCCTGATGAAATCGTCGTACAGGTGCCCGCCGCGGTGGACACGCCTGCGAATGATGAATCTCTGCAGTCTGCAACGCCTGTCAAGGCGTCAAAACCTGTTCAATTGACACGCTCCAAGTCTGGAAGGTTCGAGCGCAGATCGGATTCTCGGAAGAGGCCAAGCAAAGCCTCCAAAAAGCGTATGGTGGATGGACCTCCGGCTGCTGAAGGGTCAGCAGACATTGCGAACATCGTCATACAAACGAACGGAGAAGGCGGTGGCGACGAACCAACGGCCGAGACGGATGAAAATCATGCCGACGTCACAGGTGTTGATGATGGAGAAAAAGCAGAAGAGAATGGCGAGGACGCAGATGAAACGCAAGAACTGGTCATCGCGGATAATGGCGAGGCGCCTGAGGAGGTCGATGTCGATGGGACAGGGGAGGACTCCGTGGGAGAAGCCATTGAGGTCATGCCGGAGCAAGCTGTACAGGACAAGGGGAAACTGTTTCCACCTGGAACTATCGGTAAGCATCGTCAAACCATGAAGCAGTAGATACTGACCGGGCCTTGCCTTCAATTCATAGTTTGGGCCAAAGGTGAGAATTGAGCTTGATGAATCCCGGCATATCACTCACGCGCTATATACGCCGCAGTCCTCGCTTATCCCTTTTTCCCGGCCATGGTCATGGACCCGGCAGATCCTGTGATAACCGTTCATCAGGGATTCCTCGCCGACGAGAGCCGCAAACGAGAAGAAGCCAAGAAACGGAATCAGAAGAACCTGTGGCCCGTGCGGTTCTTCGACACCTCCAATTCTCTCGGTTGGGTGGCGGATGACCGAATCGATGTCTTTGGCGTTGATGAGGGTGAGCACTTGTGGAATCAGATTTCGCGACGATATGCTGATCCGCTGGTCTGCGCTGCGGTAGCCATTGACGAACAGTACCTCTGGGTCAGTCTGGTCTCGCTTGTTATCAGCGACGAACGCTGACACGAATGGAAACATACAGGGCAAAGTCGGGACAAACAAGTCCAAGGGATTCAGGAGTACAAACCAAGGCAAACAGGTCAAGAAGAGCTACGCGTGAGTCTGGAAACGTCCCTAGTGCAAGACATCCGCTGACCTCGGAGAGCGCAGTGTGGCGATGGCCATGAAGACGTCAGAAGCATAGTTTGCATACGACACATGCAGATGCATCTGCAACACTGGCACCGAGGCTTTGATGGCGTGTCAATGGTCCCGCAATCAGTGCTATTTGAGCTTTCTGTGCAGATCTAAAAGGATAGAAGCCAGCGATCGAATATGTACACCCTTTCTAGTCGGCAGTTGACCGGGAGCACATTCCCGGCCGTAGAGCTGAAAGTCAGAACGACCTTGTCTTTGGCTGAAACGTGGCGATCTGGGAACTGGATTAGTGCTGAAGGCGCAAGCGAGTACTCACGCTCCGGTGGATTGCAACAGCCTTACGATCTTTCGCGCTACCGGGTCTTTGTCCAGGTATCTGGGGACGAACACTCTTTTATTGGAAAATATCGTTCGATAACTGTGATCACTGTCCCGCAAGCATGAGCTAGCTTGGAATGATAGCCTGATCAGTCGCTTACCCTCTTGTGACTCGACGTTCTATCATGGTCGCAATTGTGTGAATGCCTAACTCCAATCTGCTCCTCATCTGAATCAGTTCGTACCCTTCGGGATACCTCTTCAGGTCTTCCAATACCGTGGACATCAGCATACGATTCGAGACGTTTCCACCCCTAAAGTATTTCCACATGTCGTGTAGGCTCATCGGAAATCCGATCGGACTCTGCACAGGGTATTGCAACTTGGGTTTGCGACTTCGCAGGGAGTGGCAGGAGCTGGGTATGGATTCCGCTTTACTCCAGGCCAGCAAAATTGATCGCATCCTTCGTTTTTCCCACTTCGTCTCCGGCTCATAGGGATGCAGGAGGTCGGACGGATCATCATTGAGTTCGAATTCGTCTTGATCGTTGACTAAGCATCCGCTCACTTCAGCTTCCCCTCGCTAATCAGAACAGGACTCAATCTCACTTACTTTGTCCGGTTCCGTTGTCGTCGCTAATTCTCGTGTGGGTTTCGTCATCGTTTTCATTGTCGCGCTCGTCGATTTCCTCTTCGCCATCCCCTTCGCTGCTGATGGTTGGGCTCCTTATTCTCCTCTCCCCGCCGCTGCTGATGCCTCGTCCCTCGCCCTTTGCATCACACCTTTCACTGCTGTCACTCATCCTCTCGCTGCCCGGCTGGTCATTCGACTTGACCCCACTCTGATCGACTCTCTGGACACCCCGTCCATCAACCTGTACGATAGCCCTCACATCAATCTTCCCACGGCTCCTCGCCTTGTCCGGCTTGGTGCCAGTCCTGACACCTTTCTGGTTGACCATCTCACCATTTTGCTCATCGCCCTCTTTGGTATGCCTGTTATCGTCCGCCTTATGACTCTGATCAGTACGGCCGTCACCGAGTTTCGAGGAATCGCTGCTGGTATCGGTATGATCACCGTCTTCGTCACTGCCGCTGTCCGCGTCGTCGACGCCTTGGTCATCGGCCATACTGGTGTTACTGTCATCGCTACTTTCGTTGCCATGCGACTGTTTTTCGCCATTGACATCGAGGTCCGTCTCAGTGACATGTCTCAGGCCCAATTCGAGACCTTGTGGCTGAACCGCTGACTCAGCACTTTGCCGCTTTCTACGCTCAAGTAGGGCAGGGTCCACCTTGACTTCCACGTCGGCCGCTTGTGGTGGATCGAGTCCTCGATTGACAGCACTGACGCGACAGGCTCCGTCAGGTGTAGCCTGTCCGTCCTCCTCATCGCTGTCGATGATGATCGCTTCGTCCACTCCCGAGCCGCGAGCGCCTGCTGCCTGACGTGCAGATGGCACGGATGGCTTGTCTTCCTGTTTCAGGCGGGTGACTGTCTCTTGCACAAATATGGCACTTGCGACACTCATACGAGAACGTTTCGATACAGGTTCCGAGGTCAGGGGAGTGGAGAACGACTCGCTCGACAAAGTTGATATTGACCGCTTTCTACTTCGCTTGCTGGTTGATGGTCTCAGGTTCGCGGGTGTATTGAGCGATTGTTGGATGCGGGCGGAAGGTGTTTCTACAGCGGGCGAAGGGAGCCGGACTTGACCTCGCGTCTGGGTACGCAACCAAAGTTCCCTCAGCAGGAAGTAATATGGGTGCTTGTCTTGGAAGTCATGATACTTCTTCCTGGTCTCCTCTGCGGTCGCGTAAGTGGACCTGTGAAGAAACTCCGAGTGATGAGGAACCGCCCGACTCACTATCCTTGATCTGCCGGGGTATGTCGCTCATGGAGGACCAAGCGGGAAGGACCCCAAAGTGTTTCTTGTACCATCCTTCGTTCATATACCTTTTCAGGCTGGTACCGAGAAGCACGATGTCGTCAACAGGCAGCTCTCGGTGAGGCATCCTCCTCTACGTCTAGCACTCACAGCGCGACACGTTTGGCGACAGGATTGTAGCTCTGCGGGGTCCACTTTGCTGTCGGATGCCATTCCCCATCTTTCCACACGACCAAACCCTCCTGCTTCTTGTCCCTCATCCACTGGTCATTCTCCAAGAACTCCATACAGCACGCCCGTTGTAGCGCCCAATTATTCTTGGTGATTGAGATGCCCTGCGGAAAGAACGCCTCGCGGTACATCTCTTCATCTTGGATCATCTTGAGAAGTCGAAGCTGGAGCTTGCCGTTCTGGTCCGGGTGAGCGATCACGGTCTGGTACGTCAGGATCTCCAAATGGGGGACTCACCGCATGGTCCTGCTGTTCGACTGTGACATGGTGAGTGGTGCAAGACAGCCCGTACGAGCCGAAAGAGTGGGTACGGAGGCTCAAAGTAGCGAATGCATTTGACACGACATGGCCACAGCCAGAGGCATTGGGTGAGAATTTGCTGACGCTAAGGTCACCCGATCCACACAAACACACAGACACATACACATACACGCAACTATCCTGTCTCCGAAAGCTCATATCACAGCTGCCATCGCTTGATTCGCCGCATGTACGCGGACATAGGGACGACGGTCGACAGTCTGGCCAAGCGGCGCCACAATCGCATGCACCATGCTATACCGTAGATTACAGAGTGGAGAGGAGCCAGTCGACGATGCATTCGCCTTTTACTTGTATCTACTGAGCGCTCGAGTCACTCTCGGTGATCGCCGCCTGAGGATCCCCTCGAATGCGTCTCGCTCGGTGATCTTGTTATTGTCTCGCTCTGTCATAGCTGTCAATGCACTTGCTTCACATTCAGCTCGGCGAGCAATACAATCCATACACAAGATCTCGGGAGAAGCGCAACTGCCACCAGGTTTTAGCAACAGTATAGCTGTCCAGCGATATACGCCCATATACAGACCTTCGGTAGATCAGTAACCCGACAATCGCTCTTGCGCAGGCAGTATGATCAAGTTCATCCTCGTACAGGTGAGTCGTCTCAGCTACCGGTTACGAAGTAATCCTGCCCAAAGCTGATCCACTTTTGGCGATCAGAACCGTCAAGGAAAGACGAGATTGTCAAAATGGTATCACCCGTATGACGACGACGAGAAGGTGAGTCGCTCGCTCGTAATTACCCTAGCTCGCGCTCGCGTCTTGAGAATCTCCTGAGAGCAAGGTAGAGGCTGACACAAAACGCACCAGGTCCGCTTACGAGGCGAGGTGCATCGACTCATCGCGCCTCGGGATCAGAAATACCAGTCCAACTTTGTTGAGGTGTGTGTGTCAACTCTGCGACCCTGTGCTCAGGCTGACCGCGACGGGGCTGTTCAGTTCCGCAACGACAAGATCGTCTACCGACGATACGCCGGTCTGTTCTTCTGCGTCTGTGTGGACTCGAACGATAACGAGCTGGCATACCTCGAGGCCATCCACCTCTTCGTCGAGGTGTTGGGTGAGTGGGGTCGACTAGCCCAGTCTCGCGCTCTAGCTGACCCGTCGCGCAGACGCCTTCTTCCAAAACGTGTGCGAGCTGGACCTGGTGTTTTCTTTCTACAAGGTGGGTGGTCTCACCGATCCAAGCTGCGTATAGCCGGGACAAGCGCGCTGACTCCTGTCGTTTGACTAGGTCTACGCGATCCTGGATGAGGTGTTCCTGGCAGGTGAGGTGGAAGAAACAAGTAAGCAGGTCGTCCTGGACCGGTTGGACTATTTAGAAAAGTTGGAATAGGGTCGGGCTTGCGGAGCCGCGTTTCTGTACTATAGACATGATGTATCTCGTACTATTTGGTGAGAAATCGTGTGGCCGTGGCATTGCATAGATATGCGTTGCGTCATGAGGCAAAGGCGGGATTTACCATTACCGCGGGTACGACATATAACCACTGTTAGGAGGCGACCCATCTGCTCTTCCTCGCCGTCACAACGTCACAAGGCGATGTCCAAGCTTCTCAGGCTGACCGCGCCGGCGCTGAGAGGCCTCCAGCCCTGCTTCCTCCTTGCCGCAGATCCACCCCTGCCAAAGCCAGACCTTTCCAGCCATTCCGCCTCCCCATGCAGCCAACACCCTCCATCCGCCTCACCGTCCACCCCATGGTCCATGTCGACGCTCTCACTCGGCGTCAGGGGCGTGAACAACGAATCCATCGTGCCGGATGTTGAGAGACCCGGGGTCGACTGAGTGGTCTGGATCCTGAACGGAGGTGAAGGCCATGTCCAGGATTCCGCCTCGTAGACCGCCTGCCAATCTTGTTCTGCTTCTTCGAATTCCGTGGCGAGATCCGGCACGTCCATCGCTAGACTGTGGGACTCAAAAGTGGGTGGGAGAGGGACGCCGCAGATAAGGTCTCGGTCTGGGTCGGGATCGTGATGCAGGTTCATGACAGCTGGCAAATGTGAAGAATGCCGTGGCAGGTCCAGACTGATGGAGGGGGTCGTACGACTCGGCAACGTGAGTGTGGCCGAGCGGGACATCGGCAGGGACAAGGCGAACGCCCCAGAAGCCCTATCCATGTTCACGGCGCCATCAGAGACGGAACGACTGGTGATCGGATTGGGCGATCCCGGCAGGCCGAGCAGGGACGGCCTGCGTACCCCCGCCCGAGGTCTCAGGCCCAGCAAGTTGTCCATCTTGGGCGAGCGCCTCAGCGACAGGCTCCTACTCCCATCGCTACCACCGCTCGGGCGGGAATTTGGACTGTCAGGGACAGCGTGTATGGAGGAGGTCGTGGATGTAGATGTGGACCGAGGAATGAAGGACCGAGCGATGTCGGACATCGAGTTCCTACTAGACCTATCGCGTTCTCCGACGTCCGAGTCACGCCGCACCGGCGTAGGAAACGAAAGCACATCGGGGTGGCCGCCCGCAGACTGCGAATTGGATCTACGCAGTTTGAATTTGAGCGTCATGTTGCTGTTCTCTGTCCTCAGCTGGGGACAAGAGGACGACCGGTGCAGGCGCGATAGTCTGTTGGCCGCCGGTGGTCTCAGTGCCCAGCTCGCCTGCGGGGGATGATCAAGATCTTTGGGAGTCTCTGATATAGAGTGTAGGAGGTTTGGCGTGGGCGATAACCTCTTCTTCTTGAGCGAGGAGGCACGGGTGCTATTGAGCGTGCTCGGAGGAGGGTGTGAGAGCTTCCGAGCAGGTATGGGGCGGTTGAACGATGTCGGGGGGTAGCTCTGTAGAGCGCTCGCATTCGCATTCGCGCTCAACGATGCGAGGGAGGATCCCCGAGCGGGGAGTTTGGGCGTGCGACGGGACGACGTCCGACTGGGTATGACAGGCTTGGTCCCGGGCAGCACCGGCGCCGGCGCAATGGTTGGCGGACGGCGCGCAGTGAAGGGTCGATGGCGGGGGTCAAATGTTGTGGCTGAGGCTGCGGAGCGGTACAGAGACCGAGTCAGCTCTCAGAAACCCAAATGCTGGCCAGGCGAGACATGACGCCTTGATAGTGAATGGGTGGAGCATGTCACAAGACAGGTCTTGATCCAGTTCAAGGCGCTCTGGCTTATCGCCACGGGTCTCACATCAGACGAGTTGGCAGAAGGGACTCACCTGAAGCTGCATTCAGAGCCTTGAGAGTCATCTTGGCGTTCCAGTTTTCGATCATCGTTGGATACGATCGATCGAGCCCCGTCCCAGCCGTCCATCCCACCCCGAACAAGTCATCCTCCCCGGACCGGGCCGTTCCATACTGCATAGGCAACTTCCCACGAGCTTTCTCGGACAGGTAGTGAGGGTGACCATCCTGCCGTCTCGAGGAGGAAGGCAGCGATAACGGCGGCACGTCGAGGTCTTGCATGTGGGACATGGGACGAGAAGGGGGTAGGGTTGGCGAGTCGTCAAGAGGTAAAGAAGGGTGTACGTGCCGAGCCGGCGAAGGTCGGAGAGTGGGCGAGTCGTCTGCGACCGGCTGAAGATTCAAGATGCCGTCTGCATCGTCCGAATGGTGCGGAATATGCTCAAACGCGAAGCTTGCCTCCAGGCGCGGTGCAGACCGGTCTTGCTTTCGATGCGGACGATCTCCGTTGGACTGACCATGACAAGCTAGTCAGCGTCCCATCGGCAAGCAGTGCGAGCGACGACTCCGAGCCATGAGGAGAATTCGACTGGGCGTCGTACGTGGGTCCTTGGCATCACTCACCGTCCACCAAATCTCCTTTCCGCGCAGTTGAGGATAGTCTTCTCGCTGGCAATCGTCTTCCTCCACTGCGTCCGCACCGCCGTCAAGCTGGATGGCCCCGCTGGCGAGTGCTGCGACTTCCGCATCGCTGAACACCCTACAGTGCCTCTTGGCCCTGCGATCGAAGTGCGGTTGTACGGGTGGGAACCGCGCCGAGATCGACCGCAATGCGGGGGACGATGGGTCCGAACCTATCGAGTCGCGGGGTGTGCCCAGCTGCCAAGAGGATCTCGCGCTGGAGGAGCTGCCACTGGCGATTGACGAGGTGCCGCTGAGCCGCGTCGCACCGAGACCACTGGTGACGATCGAGGCCAGTGCCGGTGGCGGCCGTCGGGGAGTCGTACTGCTCATGAGGTCGAGCCCTTCCCGCTGAGGTGTCTTGCTCTCGCCACAGTCTACCTCACAGCCTGACAGCAAACCACACAGTCCGCACATGCGAGCAACGACGATAACGTCTCCGTCGATCTCCCTTTGTTCGTCCATCGCTCACCCGCTCAACCCTTCCGCCCATGACCACCGGCTGGCTGATTTTCACTCATGTTCCTTTAGCATGTATTTTACGACCGAGGCACGAAGCGAACAAGAACGCGTAGGGAACAAGGTTAGCCCGCTCTATCCAACCCTTAGTGCCTTCAGCAACGACCTCGCGCAGCCCACAGCTGGCACCCGGCACCAGCACCAGAGGTCAGGCAAAGTAGTTCCGAGTCATCCGGCGGGGTCCAAGGGTGCAAATCAGCGGGAATCTGACGCTAATCTATCCTGGTTTTACGTCACCAGCCCACACGGCGTGTATATATAGTGTGGCGCCTGCATCGACCCCAAACCTCAGTCTGCTTCACAGGCTGACCCCGCTGTGCCTGCTTCGCGCCTCTCGCGACCGGGACCATGCACACGGATCGTCCGTTTGGGAGAAGCGGAGATCCTCTGAGCGACTTCATCGCTCAACGCTGGCTGTATCACATGAGTTGCCATATGGCCTATGCACCTGAGCGCTCCTCCGCAGCTTTGGTAACCTCCCTTTCCTTCGCCTCCTTCCACCCTTTGTCCTTCCAATGACTGAGGTCACCCGGGTAAAGATCCACCACACCGTCGATCTGGCCCTCGTGGGCCAGAACGACCATCACGTTGTCCTCGGCTGACATCCTGGTGAGCTGGCCGATCGTATAGGTCAGAAGAGGCGGGTCGATGGCCAGCTGCGGTTCTCCATCGAGCACTGGGATGGGCGAACGGAAGTCCTTGGAGGGCGAGGTGGGGACAGGAAGATACAGCGCTTGGTGGTGCGACGCGTCACCACCTAGAAGGATGTCTGCGGAGCTTGTCAGAGGGAACTCCGTGCAAGGACATCAGCGGACTCACACGTATCCGGCTGGGAAGTAACCCGGCACAGAGCCATGATATGGCCAGGGCAGTGCTGCGTTGTGTCGGCGTCAGCAGCTGTACACGGACACTGGACTAGAGTAGACACATGACCTTAGCGGACGACAACACTCACGCCAGGAGCATCGAGGAACCACAGCGAACCATCACCGAAAAAGTCCACACCGTGATCGAAACATCCGACGGGGACGTACGACCTGTCCCTGCCGGACTCGTTCATGAGCTTGGCGATATCGCCCGTCCAGCTGCCCTTTTTGTCCGCGGGTGGGAGCTCGACAAAGGTGTACTTTTTCAACCAGGATGAGGGCCAGGCGGCATTGGGATCCTCAGGATAACCAGGCTGAATGGACTCCAGCGATCCCGGTCCGAGGAGGATGGGCGGGGCGGGCGAAGGCAGCGTGTCGAGGTCGCCACTGTGGACTGAGCGTCAGCGTCGCCCTGTTGTAGTTCTACGTCCGCTTGATAGAGGTACTACAATCATCTAGGGAGGGGAAGACGGGGCGACGGGAGCAAGCTTACTAGTCTGCCAAGTAACGCGGTTCAGCTACAGCCCTCAACTCATACGGTCAGCACTCCCTCACTCACGGTCAAAATGTTGATGACTGAACGCGACCATCTTGAGCTTGGACAGATCATAACCATGCTTGTTCAACCGTGAGATTGGCCCAGGTCCGGGGAAAGGCTCAAACTGTTTGAGCGGGCCGTCCACTATCTTCCTGCGGTTGCTAGATCAGCTTGTCCTGCTTGACGATTAACTGTCCTCGACCGAAAGCGCATGCTCACTTGGGTGCGTTTTCCGGGTCCTACCAGTTCCCGTCAGCCTTTCTGCCAGCTGACTCTCCCGGTAAACCAAGGTACAGCCCTTGCTCACCTCGCGCAACCCCATATCCCAGAGTATAGCTTCATCCCCATGCTCGATGAGGAAGCTCCAACAAGGCGCGGTCTCCTTCTTGTCCCCCTTCTCGAACGCGTTGAACGCCTTGACAGGCGCCGAGAGCTCCGAGGTGGGTATGACCGAGACCTTGACCCTGCCCGCTCCGCCGGTCAAGGACGAAGAGGAAGGCATGGGGGTCCAGGGGTATTTCGCCAGGGGGACCGGCGTCAGCCGGGGATCGTCTTGCGTGTATGTGTCGGACATTGTCGATGTGCTTGAAGCGGGATCCATCCACGGAGGGAGGTATGATCACCAGAGGACAGAATGTTGCGCCAGAGCGATACAGCACTGGTCTGGATCTCTTCACAGCTCACACATTGACTCCCACTGAATGCCTGACGCCCGCTGCAGACGTCATTCGACAGTCTTCGGACATTCACCGGACCATGACGTAAAACAGCGCAGATGGCCGGCGGTGCACCGAGCGCGATGTGAGTCGCACCATGTCATGCGCCATGCAGAGAGTCTCGATATCGAGCGCGGGTTCGTACTCGAGCGACGGGAAGTGCGAAGATGGACCCGGTCCAGCTAGGGTGGCCGACAGCCTGCGGTGCCAGAAGCCCTCATTGTACAGATTGTCACGTGTTTATCGTGATAAGACCTGCGATCGATCACAATCTCGGTACAACATGCATCGATGCAGAACACGCATAACAGCCAGGAAGAGATCGGCGCACCGAACCACAGAACGGTTGCAAGCGGCTAGTGGTGTATCTTGCCCCCTACACCCCACTTCTCCATCAGGAAGTCGGTCATCCACTCGTAGACCTCCCGGAAAGCTTCCCGCTTGTCCATGGAGTGGTTGCTGTCATCAAGTATGTCAGGTTAGCAGGTACGGGCAAGCACAAGCACTTGACGCAAAGACTCACGAATCGGTAAACATCCTGAAACGCCATCCTCTGGTATGGGTCTGGGTCAACTTGTCCAGCAGACTCGCACTGTTGACGAAATGAACATTGTCGTCTCCAGAACCATGTGCCCAGATAAAGTCGACCTTGTCGCCAGCGAAGGACGTGACGTTGTTGACTGCGCTGCTCACATACCCTAGCTCATTGGCCGTGGGGGTGGACATGTACCGTTCGGTGTAAATTGAGTCATAATACAGCCAATTGGTAACTGCGATGGGTCATCATCAGCTAATGCTAACTTAAATACCCTCGTGTGGCTCGTCAAGATTGATAGCCAGAACGTACCTGGCGCAACAGCCACTAGAATCAGAAGATATGCGGTCAACATACTTGTCTACTACAAGGTGGAGTGTCTACTCACTACCCAATGTGAAGATGCCCGAGTCGGCCTCAACAGTTTTGCAAGTCATGTATCCACCATAACTCTGCAGCAGAGGTCAGCCGATCTCGTATGATGGCACTTGCTAGGCAGGCGGAACGGCAAGAAACACGTACCCAGCCCCATATGCCAACCCTCTTGCGATCCACATAACCTCTTTTGACCATCTCCTTGGCAGCGGCGATCTGGTCAATCACCTCATAATATCCAAGGTTGTCTCGCACTGGGTTCCTTAGCTGACGACCCTTGAATCCCGTTCCTCTACCATCAATCATGATGACGATGTACTTCATTGAAGCCGCCAGAAAGGTGTGCCAGTCTCGCTCGAACTTGTTGGATACCATCTGAGAACCGGGTCCACCGTATCTATGAGGAAGGGCAGTGTCAGTACATGAGCGGGGCATACTCGTCAGTGCGCTTTTACTCACACTCTGATCAGAACCGGGTACTTCTTCCTGCCAGAAGTGTCAATGTTGGGCGGCATGATCTCGAGCATGTTCAGTTCGTATCCGTCACTTTGTATAGTGGTGCGGGAGATGATGGGTCGCACAAACTCGCTCAAGGTCTTGTTGAGTTGCGGGTTGTCCTCCAGCACAATGTTGACTCCTGATATAAAGATTGATAAGCCTCTTATGCTCAACAAGCTATCAGGCAGCTTACGGTCTTCCTCCTGCCCTGTCTCCATCAATCTCTGCCACGGAACATCCGGGCCTTTGTGCCCCAAAACATAGTACTTGCCTCCAGGCGAAAACTTGACTTCATAATATCCGGGCGAAGTGATGTCGGTCAAAGCCGTAAGGGATTGTTCGTACACCTCATCCATTGTGACGGGTATGGGCGCCGCATACAGATGGCGATCAATGGAAGGGTTGGCCGAAAGGAAATAGATGATGCCTGCGTCGAGATCAACTCCCGAGATCTCCGTGACTTCCCATTCACCCGAGGTGATCCACGTGGGTGATGTCGCATTTAGAGGACTGAAGAAAGCGATATGGTTGTACCCCGCGTTGGGGACGATATCCAAATAGCCCTGGACAGCTCCCTTTATAGGGATGACATTCTGCCCATGATCGATCCATCCTTGATCCCCTTCCTCCCCGTTTTCGCCCAGAGACCTAACGATTTCGCCTTGAGCGTTCCCGCCTTGGAACAGGATGACATTCCCTACTCGAGCGGCTCGATCGATCTCCTTTACCAACAAGGCGTCGTCGGCTACCCATCCTACTTCGGTGATGATACGGCCGCCCAGGGGCATCTCGCCTTCCCATGATAGTTGGTGAACAGACTGATCGGCCAAAGAATAGGTGTGTACCGTAACGAGAGGATTGGGGGTTCCCGGTTTGGGGTACTTCATATCCAGTTCGGTCTGGTACTGATACGGCTCGAAAGCATCCTTGGAAGGGTTGAAATATTGGAGCTTGAAGTCTCGGACAGCACTCTCGTCACTTCGCAGGTACGCCAATGTCGACCCGTCAGGCGACCACCACACAGCGGAGTCGGACTCGAACACCTCTTCCTCATACGCCCAGTCCGGGACACCGTTGAAGACAACTTCGCTGCCATCTTCGGTGATCCGAATAGGCTTTGGCCTTTCTGATAGCATTTCCCCTTCTGTGATGACGTAGAGATCGTTGTTGCTGACGAACGCTAGAGCATGCCCTCTCGGTGCCCAAGCACAGATGGTCACAGTAGGGTGAGTAGCAGGTGTGATGACGGGGAAGGTGACATTATCGGACCGTCGATGCACCCAGTAGTTGCCGAAAGATGAATGTCGCCACTGCTTGACATGGTCGGTCTTGAAGAGGACATATTCCATGTCGGCGGATAATTGCCAGGATTGCCAGTGTAGCCTGTTGCCATGGAGGTCGAGCACTTTGGCCGATTCGACCAATACTTCATCGGAGGTCATGTTGTGTACCGTATCCAGTACGATGTTGCCCTGCCCGTTAACGTGTGAGAACGTGCCGTCTGCGGCTACACAGTGTGGTGGTTAGGACTCTGCTTTGTGAGTGACCGATATATGACTTACCCTCTTTCACCCAGTTGATGTCCTTATACCTGGTGCCAAATGTGCCGTTGAATATGTGGTCCATCGTGATCCGCTGGTTACCAGACTTGATGCCATACGTCGGGGCCGAGTAGCCTGTAGCAGCTAGGCCGCCTATCAATCCCGCCAAAGTGATCATGACCACCAGAATGGCCAGGACCTTGCGTGACTTTTGGCGGGGTCGAAGCTGGGAGCGATGACACCTCGTCAGCGCTCAAGGCCTTTGCTATCCGGCTGGATTTTCTGCTCACCCTTCTCGACGGCTCGACAGGATATCCCTGCTCATCATCGCCTTCGCCTCCGGCATCCTGCTCGAGCATAGGATCATCTCGAAACCTATCTCCCTTTTCGTCAAACGGCTCCACCTCCAGCTGGTCCCGAAACTCGGTCGATGAGGCGTCGGAGGACGCGCCGATCGAGTGTCTAGGCTGAGCCATCTCGCCAGCAGCGAGCGTTATGCTCTCGACGTACTTGTCAGAGTCTCCTATCGGACCATAGGTAGCCATGGACATCTTGACGAGCGCTTGACGAGCTACAGACGCGCTCACCACCTGAGTAAGATAAAACGATGAATGGACCGGGCTCACCGGTAAGCAAGCACATGGTGTCGCTAATTCGTGTCAACACGCCGCCGAGTCATCCGTGGGAAAGTGACGTGAAGTACAGTCAACCTCCTCCACTCGGCATCACCACCTCGCCACATCATCAACCTTCTTGTTGCAACTCACCTTCCTCTCGACCGGTGATCCGTGCAGACCTTATTACACAGAATGTTGACTTACAAGAGGAACCTCCCGCATAGTCAGCCGTCCGACGATGGCAGTACAGAAACAGATACCTCTCGGAGAGTCAAGTTTCGCAAGCAGCCTCGAGATCCGCAGCGGCCTGATAGCATTACTGACCGGTATCGTCAGCCTGACACACGACCGCGACCCATCGATGCAGTAGCCGACCGACGGGATGGGTTAAATCGTTGTGACCATGTATCTCCCCCACTTCGCCGAGGAACTCAGTTACCATATTTGGAAGTCGACAATATGATCGAGGACCGCCTCGAATCACAACTAGCTGATGAGCGAGTCGGCGATGAGTCCTACGCCACCGCAGAAGAAGAGCCAAGGGTAGGTGCTATGCGGTCTTTCTACTGATCTGCGGTATACGCGATTGTTGGTAACAGGCTGGGTCGTATCACGGGGCTGACTGGCGCGTACTGACCTGGAGATGATCATTCAGGTTCTCGCCGTCCATGCCACCGCCATAGGACAGCTGGCAGGAGCGTGGTATGACCCGGAAAGGGCGGTAGTCTACGTTCTCGAGGATACCAGAGATACCTCCGGCTGGGATCTCGCCATGCTTTGTGAGCTTAGTCCAATATCAGAAGGATACTGCGCTGATCTAGCTTATCCACAATAATCATAGTCATTGAGCAGGTCCAGCCCGACGTTATTCTCATGAGTAGTAGAACGCACTTCACGTTGATTGAAAAAATTAAAGAGTGGGGTGAGCACTGCGAGCTAGCCAGTCGTGTCTCAATCGCCGACCTACACCTCACATAAGACCAGGAAAACAACCCGAATGATGCGGATCAAAGCGGCACCGGAATAACCATCCTGCCCCAGAAGACTTGCACGCATGCCATTGCAAGGTCACATCTGGCCACCATACGACTGTATGGTGGGCTTGAGCCACTAACAGCAGCCATCGCACCACTTGCGCAGCAGGAGTCTGATATCCCAGACGATTGGAACGAAGAAGGTGCAGGTCTTGGTGCTAATAGACTCAGCCTACTCAAGTTGGGATGCTGGATCAACGTCGAGGCACCTAGTGCGGTGAGCTACTTCGCCTTGTTGCTGGTCACATGAGCTAACACCGTGTCTCCAGCTTGTATCCGCCGGTATCGTGGTAGCAGAGGTGAAGAAGATAAAGGCCCGTTTTCAACATCCTCAGGACAGTTTTCTGGGCCTCGAGCTGCATAGTTTGGAGAGCATGAACGTGTGAGCATCTTTTTCTTGAGATTAGTATTGAAGGTCTTACTTGGCCGGTCCAGAGAGCAATATATGCAGATCAACATGGATGCCTTAACGTGAATAGATAGCCGGATGCTGCTCCAGGCCGCTTCTCCGCTGACTGGGGTAGATCGCAGATCCTTAGCCATACTCACCGGACCTTTACAGCCAGGTCGTCAATCGAGTGGACATCAAGGGCAACTCACGTTGTTCGGCAAGTCTCTTTCCCTCTGGAGGCGTTCTCTGAGCTGATGTAAGTTCTGGATCACTGTTAGAGCTGCTCGATAAAACAAGCACCTTCCTGGGGAGAAAGCTTTTACACAATTGGCATTTGCGACCTTCGCTCTCGCTTGACGAAATCACTGCGCGACACGAGGCAGTTGCTCTACTCTGCTCGAATGATATCGCCCCAATGGTAGACAACCTGAAAAAGACTATGAAGAAGGTCAAGAACGTCCCAAGGATCTGTCACAAGCTAAAAATCGGTCTGGGCAGATTCTGGGACTGGCGAGGTCTCGTGGATGTCCGTATCTCGGCTGCGACATAACAAAGGGGAGCACTGCAAGCTGACCTTTCTCCAGTCGCTGTACGCCACATGGGATGTCCGAAGTACTATCCTCAGTTGGCCTCGTGCAAAGGTACTACCAATCATCGAGAAGGTAGGCGAGACCATTGCTGAGCAGTGTCATCATGTGGCTAATGCTGGTCTCCCACATGAGATCTGCACCCATGTTTCCGATGGCCTCCCCATGTATGCCAACCAGGTTAACGCAGTAGTGAATATATTTGTTAAAGCACGATAATGAGATCGCTTAAAATCTGCTCACCAGATCGACTGGGACGAGTCTAGAAATCAATCGTGGATGTCTGTTCGACCTGGGGTCGATGAATTGCTAGACGGATACCGAGAGGATTATGCAGGTCAGCGCAGTCCTTTGGCTGCCACCATCAACTGAGCTGACTCAACACACTGCAGGTCTCGACGGTATGCTAGTGAGCATTCTCCACGGCTGTTCGACAAAGGCAGTATTGAACAGTGCATCGCAGACGCATGTGGCTCAACTTATAGCATCGCGGTTCCCGCCAGAAATCGGACATTCTATCGCGGTCATATACCTTCCCCAGATCGGCTTTCACGTCGCCGTCGATAACGATGTTCATGAAATTGCAGGGTGGAAGGCTAAGGGAAGTTTACCGCTGGCACTGGCAGCTATGTAAAAGACAGGACTGATTCGGCTACAGTTCCAATCTGAGGACAAGATCTTTTACAAAAACAAGGAAACTGTAGATCTCGATGAACACTATGGGGACCTCGTCAGCCTCATGAAGAGTACATCGAGCTCCGCTCACAACTACAAGGGAAGGCCAGCTGATCACGTCAAACAGGTCGAGAGATCGATATCATCCAGGAGCTGTTGGGAGAGCTACCAAAGTACGAACAGGATATCTGTGCTGCCACAGATATCATAGCGGAGCTTGACTGGTGGGCCCATGATTCTCTTGCGTTGTTTTTCCGGGCAGCTCATCTTGCTCCTGACAAGTCTGGTCTCCTTCGCGTCAGCCGCTCGTGACTATGATCTCGTACGACCAGTGATGACCGATGATGGAACCCTTAAAATACGGAAAGGGCGTCATTTGCTCTACGAACGGCTCGTTCCCGGCACATACGTGCCCAATGATACGCTGCTTCGAGGTGGATGGGATGATGAAGATCACAGCATGGTCAGAACTGAGTTCACCGCTAGCAAAGCAACAGTGCCCAGAGCTGACACGGTGCGTAGATGATCGTGACGGGTGCGAACGGTTCGGGGAAATCAGCGTATGGCAAACAGGTCGCTTTGATCGTCTTCATGGCGCAGATGGGCTGTTTCGTACCGGCTGAAGCGGCCCAGATAGGTCTATGTGACAAGAGTAGGTGCCAAGTGACTAAGCAGCTAATAGCTAGTCTTCACTCGGCTGCAGACCAAGGAGTCGGCTTCGAAGGTCGGCTAGTGTTCCGCTCTTTTGCGCAGGTAGGGCTCGCTGAAAGTCACTCAGACCGGCTCAGCTTTCATGATCGACCTCTCTCAAGTATCTCAGGCGTTGCGCGGCGCCACGCAGAGATCGCTGATCATACTAGATGAGTTTGGCAAGGGTAAGCGAAAGCTGCTTGAAAGTCAGCTTGATTTCAGCTCACGCGGTAGACAGGTACCGTGTCGTGGGACGGAGCGGGGTTGTTGGCTGGAACTTTAGAGTATCTGCTCAAGACGAGCTGTCCAAGGACAATTGTCATGACCCATTTTCAGCGAGTATGATTCCGGACGACTGGACCTGCTTTGGCTGAACTTTCCTTTGCGCCAGTGAGCTTTTCACGCAGAATTTTCTGTCTGAGGGTCTGCAAGTCCAGTTCGCCCATATGAAGACGACCATCGCTAAAGATGCAGAACAGCTGTGTTACTTGTATCAGTGAGTGAGCTCGGTTAGAAATGTTACATTTTCCAAGCTACTGATGAGACGTTATTCGATAGGCTGGTCCCCGAACCCTGTCTCACTTCCTATGCTGCAGAGTGCGCGCTGCAGCACGGTGTCCCGCAAGAGGTCGTGGATCGAGCCCGATTCGTTACGTAGGCCATCTCGGTCCAACACGATGGCAACGCACACGAGCTGAGCAATCTTCGAATCTGCAGCGAATGCGTGACCACTTTCCAGCTCTCAAAGCTGTACGATACCAATCTATCAAGCAAGCAGATCGAGCAGCTGGACGCAGACCAAGCGTTGGCCAAGAGGTTCCTGTCCTGGGACATCGAGGGAGATTCGGAAGATCTGATCGAGGTGGTGCGCAGGATGCTGGCCGAGACGGAGGTCAAGTGGGACGAAGAAGAGGGTGATTCTGGCGAAAGCGAGTCTGGGCCGGAAGATAGCGATTGTGGTGGATCGTATGCGGTGGACGATGAGCAAGAGAGCGTCGATGGTTCATAGCGATACCTGGTCAGCGGCTCGGGAAGCCCTTGATAACCGACTGGCCGATAGGGCCTTGCTTCAGCTTCTAGCTCCTGCAGCTACTGAAGTTATGTGTGATATATTCACATGGCACCGCTTTCCACGCAGCGAGCTCCAGGGTCCAAAGGTCTATCAGGTCATCATACAGCGTTAAGCATTACAGCATATTACAAGCCTTGCCAGTTTGTTACATCTGCGCCTCTACTTCTCGGAGTAGGGCTCTGGCCTTATTGCGGCAGCAAGCCATTCGGCGTACCCGACCTGCCAAGGGGGATAGCCTCGTACTCTGCTCTGCTCGACCGCCTAAGCGACAATCTCCTCAAGAGGGGCAACGTCGAGCCACGCCTTTCGACCGCCTGTCCAAAGGCCACCAGACCCCTGATGCCGCCCATGGCCGAGTCCTTGGCTTCAGCCACGAGGCGCGACAGGCCCCTGGCCGTGCCGCCGGGCGAGTACAGGTCGGAGGGCAGTACGGACGACTGAGGTCGTTTCCACCACTGCGCAGGGGAGGAAAGGGACCCGGTCAGCTGACGCGGGCTACGAGCTAGTAAGCAAACAACCGACTCACCTTCAAGGTCAGACTCGAGGCCACGACGGATACGCTGCTGAAAGCCATGGCAGCCGCAGCCATCATGGGATGCAGGTGAATACCCCAAGGCAAGAGCACACCCATAGCCAGGGGGATCATGAGTACGTTGTAGCAGCACGCCCAGAGGAGGTTCGCCTTGATCTTGCGGAAGATGACCTGACCCAGGTCGAGTGCCGCGACGACGTCGAGCAGGTCGGAACGCATCAGGACCACGTCGGCGGCTTCGATCGCGATGGACGTCCCGGACGACAGGGCTATACCCAGGGACGCGGCGACCAGGGCGGGTGAATCGTTGATACCGTCGCCGACCTGGACGTCGTCAGCGGAACCACGGTATGCTTCTGGCGCCACTCTCACTCACCATGGCCACACCACCGCCATCCCTCTCGCCGAGATCTTTGACAATCTTGGCCTTCCCAGCAGGACTGACCCCGGCATACACCTCGTCCTCATCAATTCCCACTTCCCTCGCGACCGCCCTAGCAGTCACCTCCGCATCTCCCGTCAAGAGCGAGATCCGGATCCCCATGTTCTTGAGCGCGCGTATCGCCTGGACAGAGGACGGCTTGGGAGCATCTGCCAATGCAAGAGTGAGGACGGGTACAGAGCCTGTAGGTCGGACGATCGATACAAAGATGACCGTCCTGGCGAGGTCCATCTGCCGCTGTTCGAAATCCCGCATATTGGCGGGCATGGTCGTCGCTCCGAGACCTTCAGCGGCTTTTTCACTGACGGTCGACGCCATGACAAAGCTCGCCTTGCCCACTCGGATCTTCTCCGTCACGGCGCCTCTTGACAAACGCACAGTCGCCTCGAGTCCTTCACCAGTGAAAGACTCAAAGTCCACGACCTCGCCGTTAGGTGGTGAAAGACCAGCCGAGGATAGCACTTCCCGTCCGTGTGCGGCGACGGAAACTCCCAGGGGGTGCTCGGACCTCGCCTCGGCCAGCGAGAGGATAGAGAGCAGGGTGTGTCGCTGCAGAGGGGTCGCGGAAGTGGTCATTGACAGGGTTCCGGGGGTGTCGATCTCGTCCAGTCCAGCTGGTCCAGCCGTCAAATTACCAGAAGGTGCCCAACATGCCGCAGCGACCTTCATCTTTCCCTCGGTAACCGTACCGGTCTTGTCAAGTACGACGCGCCTCACATCCTTGCAAGCCTCGAGCGCCTTGCCACCCTTGATGAGAATGCCGTTTTGGGCACCAACCCCAGTACCGACCATGACGGCTGTGGGTGTCGACAGACCCAGCGCACAGGGACAGGCAACGACAACGACAGAGATACAAAGCTTGAGGCAGACGCCAAACTTGCTGACACCGGGCGAGTGGAAGACGTCAGGCAGGTTACCGGTCGAGTTGATCAAGCTGATCACCATCCACGTGGTAAAGGTCACTAGACTCAACGAGATGACAATGGGCACAAAGATGCCCGCTACCCGATCAGCGAACTGCTGGATGGGCGCTTTCGACGTCTGAGCCTCCTCGACCAGCTTGACGATCTGCGACAGGGCGGTGTCGGCTCCGGCCCTGGTGACTCGGAACGTGATGGTTCCAAGACCGTTAACGGTGCCGCCGATAACCTGAGAGTCGACCGACTTGGCCACTGGCACGGCCTCTCCTGTCACCATGGACTCGTCCACAGACGTAGCTCCAGTCAGGACCACGCCATCCGCCGGAATCTTCTCGCCTGGGACGAGAAGCACCACATCCCCGACCTGGACCAGCTCAGTCGGGATCTTTCGAGTTTCAGCAGAGGTATCGAGCTTTTCTCCTTCGACAGGAGGTTCCACGTAGATGGTAGCTGAAGATGGGGTGAGAGCCATGAGATCTGTCAAGGCGGCAGAGGTCTTGCCCTTGGCGAGATTTTCAATGTACCGACCGAGCGAGACAAACGTGATCAACATGGTCGACGTGTCGAAGAAGGTCTGAGGGTGATAATCCGGATCTGAGGAGAAGATGGCGAAGAACATGGCCAGCACCGAGTAGGTGAAAGCGGCCGAGGTGCCCAAGACAACGAGGACGTCCCTGGATTGGATGAGAATTGTCAGCGGGTCCCATGATACTCATATAAGCGAGCAAAGAACACGTACATGGTGGCCGACTTGTGCTTGAGGGACTTCCAAGCGTTGTGATAGAACCGCCTTGCCAGCCATCCTTGAACCGGAATGGTCAAAGCGAGGCAGACGAGATCTCCGAGGTATACCCCCGTCCACACCCTCCACATGGTCCAGCCCATCAACCAGTGAGGGAGGTACATGGCCATCATACCAATGATGAAGACCGGAACGGCAAACATTGCCGAGAGGAGGAACGTCCGCCTCCATGATGCTGTTTCGCGATGCTTTTGCAGCGAGGCGAGCTGAGAGTCATCCTTGGTTGTGACCGGGAGAAAAGATAGATGTGGATATGCCGCGGACAGGGTGTCGACCAGTGTTCGGAGGGAGATCAAAAGAGGCGAGTGGGTGAGGATAAGGTGGGTGTATGGGAAGGGCAAGGCGGCCGAGTGTACGCCTGCGAGGGATTCGGTCGTTTCCAAGACGGCAGAGACGACCTCTGGGTTCTCCAGCCTGTGCAGCACTGT
Source organism: Kwoniella sp. DSM 27419 (assembly GCA_036428645.1). NCBI lineage: Eukaryota > Fungi > Basidiomycota > Tremellomycetes > Tremellales > Cryptococcaceae > Kwoniella > Kwoniella sp. DSM 27419. The sequence goes on along the minus strand of CP144080.1, from coordinate 614,843 downwards.
CAGCCTGGCTGGCACGGGATGAGACCGGCACTCACCCATATATCCTCAACTCCACCTCGTCCACCTCGCTCTTCTCCACCACCGTAGCCTCGAAGCCTATATCCTCGATCTCCTCGGCTATCCGGCCGTCATCCCAGCGCATCCCACTCGCGTCGACGAAATCTTCATCGTACTCGACCACGCCTCTCTCGGCCAGCAGAGAGATCTGTATCGAGTGGATGCCCGGCTGCTTCAGTTGACCTTCGATGGAGGCGACGCATGCTCCGCACTGTCCAGTCCAGGGTTAGTCAGCAGCCCAGGAAGGTGGTCGAAATGGCATCGCGGCTCACGGTCATACCCCCCACTCTCAGCTCCACCCGTCTGAGCCCCGGCGGTGCCTCCTTGCTGAGCAGCGCTGAACCCGCCGAGCTGGACTCGCCAAACTTGCCCTCCTCCGGCACTCCGTCCAGCGTGATCCCTTGGGTGATGCGAGGCGAAGTGAAGATGTTGGTGATCGGCGCGGGGATGGCGTCGATGAACGAGGTGAGCAGCGCCGACCCACTCGCCGAGCGGGTCCGGCTGTGCCCCATGCCTGTAGTGGACATGGTGGAGGTTGTCGCTGGGCTCTACAGTCGGTGTCGGTTCGAAGAGCCTCTCCTTCGAGGGCGTTAGGGGTTCCCGTAGAAAGTCCGCCAAAGGAGGTGGAAGGGGCCAAGATTGGGGCACAACACTTGGCGTGGGTATCGACAAAGGTCGCCGCCGGTAGGATCACGCACACAAAAATCCAACCGCGAAGAGATGGGATATGATGACGATGTCTCACCTCGCAGATGGACCAAAACCAAGTTGCCAGTCGACCGTTAACGTTAACTCGCAGCGATTTTCCCTCGCAGCGACCATATCACTTATCAGATTAGCACCCGCTTAAGGGCGATTCCTAATCGTCATTACAATACTGACATCTATCCTCCTAATGCCACCCTCAAGCAGTCAAACCCGTCGGCCGGTTTGGGAAATTCCTCGCGGCCGAAGTGGGTGATCGACGGGTGGCGTACCGTCACAGGCGGCCGACACTGGTAGACTGTGGCTTTGTCTCGAAGACGCCAGGAGCTAGCGCGTATGCAGTGGATGGAGTGTTTGACTTGTCAAGAGCAGGTAGGGGACAGGCATTATATTTTGCTTGACTTGACTACAGGATATGAATGACCAGTCACCGACATGCTGATTGATCCGCTGTTCAATGTCAGATGGCCGCATCAGCCACACACAGCACGGCCTACTCTAGAAAGCAGCTTCGACACCACCAGAGGCCGTGAGCCAGGGGCCAACAGGGACGAGCCGCCTCAGACGCCTCAGATTGAGCTGTCACGAACATGCATCGGTCACTTCTTCTCGACAGGAGCCGTCCTGTCTGCTTTACGTTGAGCGGTCTGGTCGTGACAGGCATCAGTTGATCGCTCGTCTCGCAAGCAGGGGCCAGTTACGGAGGCAGACGCTCGAGGAAGGGGCACGACCCCATATGCAGTCCAGCGGGGACACCAGCACTCACCCATTTCGCCTTGCAAGCGCGATATGCGGCGAAATAATCCATACACTGGAGTCGACCGAGGTGTCAGCTGCCTCTTCGGTACAGAGTCCGCGGCGAGGCAGGCGTATCTTGAGGCCGGGGCCCATACCGGAAGACCGCACTCACCTCGTCTCGGTTGTAATGCGTTCTTTCCAGGCAGTCGAGCGAGGCTTTGGATGCTGCTTGGCACGGGTCGGCGAACTGCGATAGATGGTAGCGATGCATCAGCCATCACCCGTGCCTCTAGTCCATCGAGTCCAAGCAGTTCCCCGTTCTCTGCTTGGCTTGGCCAGCGCGTGATGCAGTGCCAGGCGGATCAACAACGACCAACAGCAAGGCTCCATCGACTCATCTGCGCACCAGCGTTGTGCCATAGCAGACGCGCCCCGCACCACCTCACACCGTTCACTGTCGCTCCGCAACGAGACGCGCCATGACCCACCTTGCTAGCAGTCATTCGGCCCTGTTGCCACCCAAATTAGCGGAATTCAAGGACATTCGCAAAGTGCGGCTTCGCGCAGAACGCAGAGCGAGCGCGGATGCTGCGTAACATACCTTGAAGGTGTTCTTGTAGTCTTCCGGTTCTTGCAGGTCTCGAGAGGGCGGTAACGGTTTGTCAGCATAAGACATGGGCGTCTTGGACGGTGGGACCTGAGTGCCCATGATGATCAATGGGCGAGATGCGCAGAGATGAGCCGGGATGAGAACGTATGGTCGGATCGCTATGCTGCGAAGGGCAGGTACAAGCGAGAGCAAAGCGGGCGAGCGGGTCGCGAGTGTATCAGGCGGAGCTAACAAGTCGATGTGCAGAGAGCATGGATCAGAAAAGACAAATCGACTTCGAGCAAAGTAAGCGTTCGCTGTGTGGGGCACCGCAGGGAGGGAAAGTCAGCGACAGCACCGGTACTTGTACTGTACATGGCTGTGGGTGCGTTCTTTGACCTCCAGTCATCGTGGAACATAAGCCGAGGTGGCTCAGCAGATCAGCAGACGGCTCGACGGCATGACCATTATAGGGACCCTCGCCGGGATAGGCATGGCCGTGGGGTGAGTGTGCAGGTTGTTACGGGGCCGAGAACGGGAACTGACTCTAAACTAGGCCACCTCTCATCTACGCAGACCAGGTGAGGGGCGTCAAGGCTAATGGAGGCAAGCCGAGCTGATGTGTGAGCAAGGCGTATAGCATAGTCAAGAAAAAGTGAGCTAGTGTCAATGCGCGCCAACGCATCCCGCCTAACAACCTCCTCCCATCAGAGACTCGTCCGGATTCTCCACGGGTCAGCTTGCTCTCGTTGTGTCATGAGCGCCGAGCTGATACCAGCACGCCAGACGTATGCGGCGTGGTCATCATAGCGAACATCATACGGGTGTTCTTCTGGCTCGGTAACCGGTTCGAGACGCGTGAGTAACAGACCTGGTCACGCTACTGAAAGCAACGCTTTGACTCGGATCGTATACGGTACCAGAGCTGACGCCTGCTTGCACCATCGCCCAGCACTGCTGGTCCAATCCCTCCTCTTGATCCTGTCACAACTCCTCCTCCTGGCCATATGCCTCCACTACGCCCCGTCATCCGACGCCGCCGGCGAAGGGGTAGATTACGCTGCGCTCTCGCCCATGCCATCGCCCAATCCGGCCAGCGCAACCCAACAGAACCAGGAGGACGCAGAATACCTCAATCGACCACCTTTGACCCGTTCACCATCGTCTGCCAACCGTCGGATGAAGGGCCTTTTCGTCGGGATGGGCGCCAAGAGGCCTTTTGACTTTTGGCAGTGGGAGGGATATGGCGCCTACCTCGAGTTCCTGGCTGGACTGATTGTGGTGCTGGGTATGCTTCAGGTCATACTGGGCCGGTGGATGTGGTGAGTGTCGTGGGCTTGTCGACCGTATAGCCTCTAGTCGAGCCGTGAGAGGCAGCTACGTGCGTTCGTGCTGATCATTGTCATGTCTACAGGTACATCGATGCGTGGGTTAAGGTTACGGCTCACGAGTACGAGTAGTAGTCGAGTGTGCTAACCACAGCTGCAGCCTTGGGTTCATCGCCCTGACGATCGGTACGTCCCCTTGGGCACCCCTCAGCCAGCCTCGCCGATCGTCTATCGTCAAACGCTCACTCTTGCTTCGCCTGAACAGAATCCACCCTCCCTATCCCCCAATTCATCTCCAACTGGAAGCGCAAATCATGCTACGGCTTCAGGTCGTCCACCCTCGCCGGATGGTTCTTCGGCGACTGCTACAAGTGAGTGTGCTGCGCCATCGGGCTCGCCCTCGCGTTTCCGCGCTGGGCAGCGGGGTCGGTACCCCTCACACAGCATCACTGTGCGCTTGCATCGCTGACGCAACCAATCCACGCGATAGAACTGTCTACTTCTTCCTGCGCCAATCACCGCTCCAATTCAAGGTGACGGCCATCCTGACGGTCTGCTGGGACAGCGGTGAGTCTGACACGACAATCTCCGTGGACAGACCAACGCTCATGCCCTTGCCCTCGCAGCCGTCCTGGCACAACGCGTCATCTACGGAGCGGAACCGCCCAGAGACGCGCAATACGCTGTCAGGGCAAGCGACGAGAACAGAGGTTTGGCCTTCAACAGCGAGAGGTAAGCAGCATAGCCACACACATAGAAAGGAAGGAAATGCGTAATATGCATTTTGACATCGTCCATCCGCACTCTACCGACTCGTATCGGTGTGCATCCACCGACCGAGCCATGCTACACTCGCGCCCATCCTATCCATCTAGTGACCGGGCTTGGGGGTGAAGATGTTCTTCTTTCCCTCGTTCTGTTGCCTGAGTCGCTCCACTACCATGTTGTCCCACTCGGCTCGCTCGGTGTTCTCGGCAATGACCATGTTGATGAGGGGGGTGAGGTATCGTACGTCCTGAAGGGGAAGGTGGGTTAGTTTGGGTCGCGGCCGAATGGATGGCAGATGCAGGCTGTGCAGAGCGGTGGGCGCCCAGTCTACGAGCAGCCGAGGAGACGGAGCCAGCTGGTCTAGGCTGTGTCGCAAGGACCCGGAGTCATCCGGCACCGGGCGAGATCCGCTGATCTGCCTGAGCAGTCCAAACGCTTCCACATCCGCTCCAGTCTCCACACTCTGCACACTGCACACCCATGATGCAACCCCCACTCACCTCCTCGGGCTTGGTCCACTGCTCCTTGGGAAGCTCCTTGTGTGCCATGGACTGAATCAGACCCCGTCGGATTCGGAACACTCGGTCGTACTTCTGCTTATCGGTGAGTCGGGAGATAGCCTGGGGGAGGGTAAGAGAGGATGTCAGCTTGGTCCGTTGTCCCTGTCTGCGGGGTAGCTGCGCCTCCGATGATGCTTCCTCCGCTGCTGGATCGCAGGGCCAGATCAACCCGTACAGGTTCGGCCATCCATTCAAGGGTGGGGATCCTCCTCGGTGACACCTCCTGTGCAGCGCTAACGGCCATGAACGCTGGTTTGTATGCCAGCACCAAGCTACCACGCCGCTCCAGCAGCTGAACAGACCACCGCCCACCCTGCAAGCTCCGCCGCAACAGCTTGCACCATACGTCCACAACCACCCCTGCACCTCCTCGTCCCCTCTACTGCTCCCGCAGATCCCCTCTTTCCCATTCCACCACGCCCATCCGCCAACGCCAGCACCCAATCAAACCCCAAAACTAACCTTCTGCACCACGTCGTTCTCCTCAGGGATGATGTCGTCGTAGAGATATCCCTTCTGCCTGTACCCAGCCGCGTTCTTGTAAAAGTTTGACCATCGTCCCCAGTATCGCTGGAGGCCGGGTCGCTGGGCGATCCAGGGTGCGAAGCTGCGCGAGCGGGAGCGAGCAGAGACGATGCAAGAGATGATCGAGAGGAGTTTAGCGTGATGGTGAAACCGTCATGTCATAGATGAGAGCGACGCAGTGATGGCGAGACGGAAGATCGGACAATATCGCGAAGAGGGTCAAATCATCGTCAGCTCGGGTCCAAGCCGTATCCGCACTGTTGGGAGCACGTACGAAGGGCCCATAGGACCGTTTCCAAAGATCATCTTCACGAGAGAGGGCATGGTGACTGGAGCGGAGTGTTCGTACAGGTGTCAACAGGCAAGTCTACGTTCAAGATCGATGACTTGAGGTGACAACGATGTCAGTCGTCGAGGATATCATTGGTGTGGGAGGGTTCAAACCCGGGAGTCGAGTGTGGCACTTTGAAACGAGGACGAATCGAATTGCATCCGTTCATGGACCCGGGGCGGGGACCTCGGCGATTCACGGGATTAACATCTGCAAGGGGGCTGGTGGCGCTATCACGGATCTGGACTATGGGATACATGCCTCTACTATGCTGTTCTCTTGGTCACCCTTCGCTAGCCGACCACATGGACGCAGTGCCCGGCACGATACCCTATGCACGCCCGCCCTGCCACGCACCACTCAGCTGAATCATCCTCTGAACATCCTTCGTAGCATACGTCCGCTCAGTCGGCGTCCTTGTCGTCCAGCTCTTTTGCGACCGCAGCACTCCAGCCTGGACAGAGTCACCTGTCAGCATGAAGTGATACCGCCTGTTGTTGCACCTCTCCCCTACTCACCTGCTGTGCAGAGTAATTCCGGTGATCCCTCTCAAACAGCTCTTTATGCTCTTCCAGCCCATCCAGCAGTAAATCCAGATCCATCACCACTCCCAGCAGCCCGTCCACCGCGAACGCGGTTTGGGCTTCTCGCTTCGACCTGCCAAGCTTGCCATGACCATTGTCAGGTCGCAGATGCCCATTCAGCCCGTCCACGATTGTCTCGATAATGCTCTTGGTCTCCCTCAACATCCTTGAAGCGTGTGTAAAGTTCTTCCTCGATGCAATCAGGAGCGCTCGTGTGATCATGTCCGCGGCGAGCAGCTCCATCCGTCTCCTGATGATGAGCGGATCGGCAGCGACAGACGATGACGGAGACATGGAAGGCAACACGGCGACCGTGAGAAGCACAGGATGTGCGAGTCGGGCGACAGATCTCCCGGCACCGGGATCATGGAACGAGCAGTCGACCTCGACCACCGGCACCTCGTCGATCAAGGTGTCTTGATACGCACCGTCTTGCAGAGCGTTGACGTCCCCAACTGACGAGGTGTCATACCGCCCGTTCGAGTCATGGCCGTCACGTCGTGTACTAGACCGGCCGTTGGCGAAGCCAGAATCGCTAGACCCAGCGTGGCTAAACCGGCCATCTCGATTGGGCGAGCTAGGCCCCGAGTTACCGCCTGATCCTTCTCCGTTTGCGCCTTCCATATCCAGCTCCACCAGGATCTCCCTGATATCGCCATGTCGCAGCTCGCGAAGCTCGATGTCAACATCCTTGCCGTTCTTCGAGAGGATGGCAGAGGTCGTCCCGGACACCTTGATCACGTGAAAGTCGTTATCTCGACACGTCAGATGTAGCTTCATGTTATCCACAGCCATCGTCAACAGTCCTCCAACGACACCCGCGAGAGAGTCGCGCAGGTGGTACCACTCTTTGACAAAGGTGTAGGTGCCGTGAGTGTGATTCGAGATGAGCCACAATGGCGAGGGATCGTGAGATCTTCCGTAGCCCAGCGCATGGACGGGCATGTTGGCGGCGTCCAGTCGAGCAGTCACTAGATCCATCTGAGCTCGTTTGATGGCGTCCGAGGTATCACTGATCAGCACCATCCCCGAGGTAGGGTTCTTGACCTTGCGCTGGAGTACGACGTCCAGGCCGACATTGACCGCGGTCACGACGTCAAATCGCTCCTCTCGCCCTACCGATACCTCGAAATCATCCTTGATATCCGTAGTACGGCCGGAGCCGATGATGTCGATGAAACCTTCTAGCCTTCTGCGGCTTTCGTACCGATGCGGCGACAGGAAAGGTGTCTTTCGCACCAGGCCATTCGTTCCCATCTCGCAGGTGACCAACGAGACACGATCTTTGGGTCCCATTAGTGCGAGCACGAACGAGAGGGAACTTCGCATCAGCTTGACCTTGAGCGGTAGTTGTTGCTGGGTGGCTGGTGAAGACGTGGGCAGGGAGATGACTATGACCAAGTCAACAGGGGTATGCACTGGTGCAAGCGGTTGATCGTACGCCAAGTCGCCAGCTGGTGCGCCCTGTCCTGGCGGCGTATCCGGAAATCCAGCTGTGACCGGCGATGCAAGATCACCAAAACTGACCCCGAGAGCAGAGGTACCATTGGGTGTCGTGCCCGCACCCAACATCCGTTGGGCTTTGGTTCCTCTACTTTGTAGCACATCGCTTTCGCCCTTGCCGCCATCGATCTCAGCGAGCAGACGTGCCACGGTCGCGCGCCATGTTTTGTGGCTCGATCTGTCCTTGAAGCACAAAATGAACGAGTCCAGCGACGGGTCGTGCATGGTGATGGTCAAGCTGAGCTCCGCGCTCGTGGAGGAATCGACGATATCCTTGATGTGTCGGACGTAAATCCTTCCCTTGAGCTTGAGCACCCCTCGTCCTCGCTGACTGCTGCCCCCAGAATGGTCGGAACGGACCGACGATGACGAAGAGAAGATGCCTCGCAATCCAGACTTTTTCTCCTCTGACACGCAGATCAATGCCTCTTGGAAGAGATACACATGGAACTCTCGTATCAGCTGGGCCTTTCGCACCGAAAGTAGATCGAAGAGCCTCAGTGAGCCCAGCTGATCAATTCCGGATGTCTTGTAGTCCGTCATTCGGTGTCGCAGGTCCGTCACGACATGGGCGAAAGGATCTGGTGCAGAAGCTTTACCAACAAGAGACAAATTGGACCCAGATCGCGGGGATGGCGGCAAGTTAGGCAAGAGCGGTTCTTGCGTGACGCCGTTACCCGGTCGCGGCTGGGCTGGATATCGCTCCGCAACGGTCATTGGAGGTACTTCAACGGTGATCATGGCAGTGACGACCTGTTTGCCCTTCCTATACCCTTTTGTGATGGATGGGAATTCCGATCGTATCGAGATTGAAGGAACGACGACCTTTGGCTGAGAGGTGGAAGCCTGCATACTTCGCGATGCGCCCGTTGCGCGATCTTCCACCGGATCGTCAGCGGTCAGGTCTGAAGGTTCCGGAGATGGATTCGTTCCAAGGCCGCTTGTTGATCTGGCCGATACAGAGCTTGACGGCTTTCGAGGTCCGTTCTGACCGGGCTGACCCATAAGCACAGCCAATTCTGCGGGAGAGGGTGAGCAACCGGCTGTGAATGGGAGACGCCGATCACAGCTGAGACACTCACTGTCCCGCTTGGTCGCTCCATCGGCCATCTTCATGGGCTGACGACATACACCGCATACTCCCAGCACCTTCTTGGACCCTTCAGGTGGTACGTTCCCGTACACGGTCACGAAGCATTCCTGTCCGACAGGCGTGATCAGCTAAAGTGCACCGGAACCATGACGGAGTACGCACCTCATGCAAGGCATGGCCACAATGCGGAACGATATGAGGCTTCTCTCCTGGCAATCTATACGTGAAGCTGAGGCTTTCGACACAAACTGGGCAGGTGTCCTCGTCGTCCTTGTCATCCTCGGTCGATACCAGCGTGACTTGGTGGGGCTGTGATTGCGTCATTCCGTATGTATCAGCCAGGTTGGGGCTCGATCTTGAATTCGACAACGACGAGATGTCCGCCCTTTGCGCTTGTTGAGGCGACAGGAAGTTCTGCGACTTGCTAGAGGACAAAGATGCGGTAGGTATCACGACGGCGTTCGCGAACGGATGGTTCTGCTTTCCAGACTTTGTGGAATGGTCTGACACGGTTGTCCCGGTAGCAGAGTTGATCGTACTGGCTCGATCCCTCAAAAAGTATCCGGCCTTGGAACGGCTGGCTCCCCTGTTCACAAGGGTGTCTAACGACGGCTGGGCATGCAGGCCCGGCAGAGTGCCCGAATCCGACAGCTGTCTGAGCCGGTGGTCGATTCCAATGTCATCAATGTGCGATGATTCCCTCAAACTTTCGTAATCGCTTTGACCGTTTGCACGGGACTCCAGAGACTGCTCCTCGAATACGGTAGAGATGTCGGGCTTCTCCCCTAGGTACTGCCACTGTCGCGCTCTGGACGATGACTCGCCCGTCGAGTAGGAATAGATCGAGCTGTTTCCAGACGAAACCGTGTTCTTGGAGTCCCGTCTGTTCCCCGAGCTGCTCGAAGGACTGGACGAGAAGTTTGTGAAAGAGTTGAGTGGCGAAAGCGTGTCCTGCTGCGGAAGAAGCGTAGAGTGACCTGCAGTGGAGATCGTTCGGGCGCTAGTATGTCCTAGTCGTGGTTTGCCGCCATGGAGAGCTGAAGGTATGGGAGGAAGAGGGAAGGCACGAGTTGGATCTGGCGATGCTTGGATGTCTAGGTGTTTATCTCATCAGCTAGGCTTCCGGACCTTCGCGAGAGCCTGACCAGCAGTACAAGCTTCATCATGCATACCTAGTGCGTCATAGTCCCATGCCGTTTCCTTCGCTCTGCTCTCGCTGACTTCGGCGGACATTGCGCCAGTGCCAGGTTTGAAAACAATAGGATTATCAAGCGTACCGGCTTCCCGATACACAGCGTGGTAGTCTTTTGTTCTTCCGTCGTGGTTCGTGTCGTAATGAGCAGCCCCGTTGTGTCTGTTTGGCGGTGATGCTGATGGCGGTGGAAGGTTAGGTCTGATGGAAGCTGGTGGAATCGTGCTCTGAATGGAGGTCCGATCGCTCAAAGGAGGGGGACGAGATCCGCTACGAGTGGGTACCAAGGGTCTGGTCGTTTGCGGTCTCGCTACCTCCCTCTGATCCTTTCCCGCTTCACTCCTTATTGACGAGGGCTGCACCGCAGGCGTGGTCAAGATAGGCGAGCCAAAGGTCGATTCTTGCGGTGAAGGTGTGAGTAAAGGGGAAGGTGGGCACCCTTGTGCATTGTTGACCTTTGCATATGAAGCTGAAACGGACAGGGGCGCGATACGTTTTGAATTAACCAGCGATGGTGGTTGACCATGGCGTTCATTGATTGGTCTGTTGAACGAGAATTGAGGGTCTGTGGGTGACTCGTCTGCGTGAGAAGGGATGATGGCCTGTGTGGGGGGCTTGACGGGAGGTTCGATCGCGGTGACGAGCTCGGGGTCAAGGTCGCCCTTTGGTTCGAGCTCTATCGGCATTTGATGCTCGATACTAGGGGGCTTGGGGAAGGGTATGTTCGACCAGTCGGAGATGGAGAAGCGGTCGGTATCACAGGGAGAGCTCGGACCGCTAGGAGCCTCTTGTTCTCGATCGCGCGATAAAGTCGACCTGGACGTTGAAGCGGAACCTGAGCCTGAGCCCAACTCGGACCGAGAAGGGGGCAACGACCTGTTGGAGGTGATTAGTCCGACTTGGCTTGATCGACGACGGTGTCTCTCGTCCGCCATCCGGTCCATGCCGTCATGAGCCTTCTCGTCCACGTCCCATCCGTTGCCCCGGTCGGTCCCATACTGTCGATCAAAGTATTGACCAAGTTGCTGATACGTCGTGCTGGGGGTCCCAGATTGCCTTGACAGTCGGAACGTCGATCGCTTACTCGCTGAACCGGAACCTGCAGAAGATCCCATCGACAAAGCGCGCCGGAGCCCTTTCCAAGCTGAACCGGACGTGACCGACTCGTCTCCGAATTCGATAGAACTTTGACCGGGCATGATGACCGACATGGTGTGATCGCGACGTCGATGCGTCTGAGGGTTGTGACTGGTCAAGCTGATGGATGTCCTTGGCAGCGGGGAGGAGAGGCTTCTTCGCAGGTATAACGCAGGGTCAGTGGGATCCTTCTCCACCGAGGTTGCCGACCGTTGATGCTGATCCGCTGACGAAGTGGGCGGTCCGAGCGGTGAGAGGAGGCTGATGAAGCTTGAACTGATCCGGTTGGTCTTCCTCCGATCTGAGAGCCGGTGAGGCAAGGCAACGAGCTGAACAGGCGCTACGATGCCGTTGACAAGGGGTCTGTGCGTGGGTAAGGGCTTGGGACCGTAGTGTGACGTGACACCGGCTACCGAGTCTGTGTGTGTCTCCGGAGGAGGGGGGAGTATCTCGATAAAAGACGAAGATGTGCCTGTCGCCTGTAGCCAATCCTCAATCTCCACCTCGACCTCTGAGTCACTGCGATTCACTGTCAGCAGGGCATCAACAATGACGGGCACTTGTTGACGTTTCAGGTGAGCCAAAGGGGCATCTCTCACCTTCCCGATTCGAAGAAGTTTTCCTGTCTCGATCCGCTTTCCTCCTGCGCCAAGTCGCTTTCCAGGTCAAAGCTGATTTCCAAGCGTTCGACCCAGGGCAGATCGTGCTCAACCTTTAGCGGTGAGGGCAGCCCAAAGCACGACGGGGCGGTCGGATGGGAAGTTGGCGAAGGGTTTATCATGGCGAGAGTCTCACGGTCCAAAGTCGTCTCCAGCTCGAGGGGATCTTCTAAGACTCCTTGTTGCGCTGATTCCCCTGCGCCGAGGTTGGGCGTCGGCTCAGGTGAGGGTGTAGGCGAGCGCGGCAAGTCACCGGGGCTCTTGTCCCTGTCTCGCCCAGGGGGCGCGAGCAACCACGCCATGGTGCGATGGCTTCAAGTGTGGGATTGGTAAGAACAATAGTCGGTCGGAATCAAGGTACGACAGTCATGTCCTATTGTCCTCGTCTCAGGCAGCCTGGGTGGACCAACGCTATCATGTCGAGGTAGGCGAAGGCGTCAAGGTAGAGCGCGAGCGGGCAAGCGAGAGGTGTCAGGAAGTAGATTGACCGAGCCACCAGGTACTCTCCCTATTGTTCGTTTACTTGAAGCAAGACCTTTCGCCGGGAACCGTTCCTTCCCAAGCTCGATCTTCCATTGTTCATCTGGCCCAAAAGTCTGTCCGGCAGTAGTGGCTGGACCTGACTTGACCTGACCTGACGCAATGGATCCAGGTGCGGTTCCCTGCTGGGTGAGCGACCACTTCAGGGACCAACATTAAGGTTACGCTGATGATGCCGATCTTATTGTCCCCCTCACACGCGACATGCCTTATTTTCCGATTAAGGAACCCGGTTTACCGTCACTCGGTCCTGCTGCCCGATTGCTGGATGCGGTTTCGCCCAAGGGATGCCCCGTGAGATGCTGATATGCTACAAAGCTGTCCCTGCTCAAGATACAAACTTGCATTCATGTAGGCTACAAAGGCAGACAAATACAACATGACGATGATGCAGGAGGGCTATGTCAAGGGAAACGCGAAGATCATGCTGTTGGTCGTTATGCGTCTGTGCTTCTCTACACTGAAATCTCGGGTCAAGCACGACGCTTGACCTTCTGCCCACTGACCACGCCTTTGGTGGGCCGACCGTTCGCGTCCCTGACCCGAAGCCAGTCCGCCACGCTCCCTTCGCCAGGTCGGTAAGTCTGATCGTGCTTTTTGCGCTGCGGCGGCGCTGCAGGAAGAGGCGAAGCAGGCGGACTCGAAGAAGCCAGATCGATGACTTCTTTCACCCCTGCGTCCTGACCTCGCGATTCTCGTTCCCCTGACTTAGCGGTGAAGCGTGACAGCTTCACCTGCGGCGTGTCTGGGACGAACGACGGCAGGGACTTGCGGCTATCGCTAGCCTGACGAGTAGTAGCAAACGGGTTGGCGCGGGCGTTTGCCGCTGGACGGTTGATATGCTCGACACTCTGATCAACGTCGTAGGGCTCGGGACTCGAAGTGGCAGGCACCATGTAGCCCGCCTCCTTCCTCGGTGAGGGCGATCGGTCGATAAACAGGTCGCGGTTGTGCGGCTCATACCGACCTAAGATTCGACCCAGATCGGACCCCTCGTCAGAATCATCGGGACTTGCGATACTCCATTGCTGATTCTCCTTGTCTGTGTCAGGGGGCGGGCCGTCAGCGGCAAAATACTTGCTTGATGTTTTCCTCTTCTTCTGCTTGTCGACTGTCAAATCATAGGCAATGGTTCGAGCGGTCGGATGTGCTCGTTTGCGGTTATTGCCAGCCGACCTGCTGGACGGATCGTAAACGTCTTCTACGGTATATCGATCCAGCGCTCCCGCGGTGGTCTGAGCAGGCAACAGACCCGACATAGAACGCACAGAATCGTCTGCGAAGGACGGCATATCGATCTGAAGTGATTCGTCCGCCTCGTCTGTTATTCGCGATGAGCCGAGTCTGAGCGACGGAGCACGCCAGCGTGAACCGCTTGCTGAGCTGGTAATGGCAGCTGAACCAGAAGAGACTGGACCAGCGGCAATTGCAGCCTTCAGGCGTTGATTTTCTGCCCTCAGGTCATCAAGCTGACTTTTGATCTCCTTGCGGCTCTCGACCTGTACAGAGCTAAAGTCGGCATTATGTGCAACATAAGATGCTAGACTCACTTTGGCCTGCATCAGCTTGAGCAGCTTGTTTCTTTCTCTCAAAGTGTCCTGCGTAGCTTCTCGTTCCCGTTTTTCGTTCTCGTACGACCTAGCTTTGGTATTAGTCCACATTCATGTGTATGAAGCCAGACGGACTCACTTTTCCACCTCCGCCATCTTCTTGTCCATCTCGGCCTTCCGCTCCATCATGTCTTTCACCCCGTGTTTTCTCCTGACCTTCTCTTCCTGGTAGTGTCGCTGCATGATATCTCGCTCCTTCTGCGCCTCGGCCACTCGTTTCTCCATCCTGGATCTCTCAGCTTCCACCGCGCGTCTCACTTCCCGGGGAACGGTCGTCCGGAGCTGATCCTGCAGGTCCGCGATCTCGCTAGCGAGCGCTCTATTTTGAAGTCTGAGCTCAGGATTGAGTGAGTCAGACTCAAGACGAGCATGTAGCTGGTCAAGGGAGACTTTGAGTCCGGTAATGTATGCCTGCATTTGGGTTTCATTCATCTTTGGCCTTGTGGCGGTTCGATCAGGAAGGCACTCACCTGCACACTGGACAGTGCTTTGAGCGATACCGCATCTTGGATCAAGCCCTCCGTGCGCGTGACCATACCTCGCCAATCGTCTTGCTTGCTCTCGGCTCCAAGATCGGAAGCCTCTGCAGTGAGAGCTTTTGCCCTTTTAGCAAGCCCAAGTATCTCCCTGTCCCTGACTTTGCGAGTTGGCGCGGGAGAAGATGACGGATGCGCAGAACTGCTCGGTACCGAATCCAGCACACCGCCCCAGTCGATGAACAGTCGATGTATCGAAGGCTCTCCAGTTTCTGGGTCGGCGAAACACTCTGTACGGCAAGATGGACATTCTGCGGGTGCGTCCGACAGAGAGGGTGAGCCATCTCGGCCGCCCATACCGTGTTCTCGAGCGTTCGCGACATATTGCTGAGACTGTGTGCGGAACCATTCAAGCAGACATTCCTCGTGGAAGACGTGACCTGAAAAG